>CM051234.1:641457680-641800180 GCA_027917425.1 Gastrophryne carolinensis | reverse complement strand
AGTGGACCCTCCATAAGAATACATTGAGAGTTATGGTGTCACCAACCTCCTAATAGAAGCTCTATGAATTCTCCATAGGAATATATGGAGTGTTATGTGATATCAACCCCCTAGTGGACCCTCCATAAGAATACATTGAGAGTTATGGTGTCACCAACCTCCTAATAGAAGCTCTATGAATTCTCCATAGGAATATATGGAGTGTTATGTGACATCAACCCCCTAGTGGACTCTCCATAATAATACATGGAGAGTTATGGTGTCACCAACCTCCTAGTAGAATCTCCATGGACTCTCCATAGGAATACATGAAGTGTTATGGGGTCACCGACCTGCTAGTGCACTCTCCATAGGAATATATGGAGTGTTATGTGACATCAACCCCCTATTGGACTCTCCATAATAATACATGGAGAGCTATGGTGTCACCATTAGAAGCTACATGGACTCTCTCTATATATATAATTTTTATATTGATTGCACATTGCCTTGGCTGTACTTTATTTCTGGTGAATATTTGCTATAATTCTTTTGAACACATTGATTCTTTAACATGTCTCTGCAACACGCATAGTCCCAGGGGAAGGAGGCGGTGGAATTCTTTCATATCCCGGGATACTTCCCTGTCCTAGGCTGATTATTTATGGACTATAGAGATTATTGTGCTTCTTGGAGGTCATCCAGCCGGTTCAGGGGTGACGGGAAGGGGCTGTCCACAAGAACATCACTGGGAGACCACATTAAAATTCCCCTTGTTTAGTGTACACATGGGAATTCCTCCCCCATTCGCCATAATGTGACTCAGCTGACCCCAGCACACTCCTGAGCCAGCTGAGGCTTTTGCGTTTTTTTCTGTTGTGCTGATATCTCATTCATGGTTAAAGAAAACTACTCACATTGGTCCCTGACCCCCAAAAAGTTCACAATGTAATGCATCTATATCTACCTGGGCAAACTAACAACACCATCATCCCCTAAATAAAAAGCATGTCAGTCATGGCACTGCCCCAATGGGGTTATGGCACCTTAATTATAGGGAAAGCACAGGATAAAGTCATAGAAGCCTTATACTGTAGCACCTCACCCCAATCAAGGGGAACATCTGCCACTCTGCTATAAAGTAGGATGGTGGAGGATTAGATTACCGCCTTCAATTCTCCAGGCAGGATGGAGAGTCTAGAGCAGCAAAGCCGCCGCCAGCAACGCTACAGTGATGGGTGCAGAGCTGTCACTGCACATAAGCCACCAAGCACAGCCGCTGGCAGCTCAATGCAGGGAACCAGCCGGGCGACTACACTACCCCCCACCCAGAATGGCAAAGCAGCAGCACCCGCACAAGGGGGGCACAAGGGACTCCATCTGACCTTCCAGTAAGTAGGCGGGGCCAGACAAACACCAATCACTTACTTGGCTGGACTATATATTATAAGGAAACAATACTGTAGCTGGGGCCTCCACCACATTTAATCCGGCTCTGTGTATATCTTACTCTTCCAAAGCCCCCTTAACCCAGCAATCAACTTCTTGGGGCATCCATGCCAAGTGCAACTCGTCCATACCACCTAACCTTTATACCCTTCTTATGGCCCAACTGTTAAAGTGTCACAGCCAAACCATTTTGCAGGCTCTCATACCAACCTTGAATGCAAATGTTCATACATGGGTGACAGTCATAGCGCCTGGATCTGATTTATATTGCCCTGAGGGAGGCCATGTCTACAAGAGATAGTAGGTGAATCTACTAAGGCCCTTATTTAAGAAAGGATAGCGTCAGGTAGCGCCTGGTTAATGAGAGGTAGCGACAGATAGCGACTGGTGAACGCCGGACACGGCACGCAATTCCACATTTATCAAGCAGAATCTGTTTAGCGACTGGGATAGCGCCATGTAGCGTCTGATTCATCATTTTCACAGCCTCAGCGAACAGCGCCAGCGTTCAGCCTTGCACAGCGCCAGGTATGACCTCTCGCTACCTGTCGCTCTCCGATACATTTCAATGGGACGAACCTTTTCTTCTCTTTAAACTGGGTTTTTTTTTTTTTTGTGCCAAAAAATCACAAATAATTCTGTGACCTCTTCTGACATTGATAAAGCTGTTTTTTCACATTTTTATGATTTTTAAAAAATTTCTTCAGAAATAACATTACAGGTCTGCCATTAAAGTGTGCATGTTACAATGTAATTCTATATGTTTTCGCTTTGTTACTAGTGGATAGATGCAGGAAAACAGACTTTAATCACACCGCCTCCTGCGCTGTGGGCTGCAAACAAGCATTTTTCAGTGCCAGAGATTTGTGAGCCTGTTTTTTGGCTGAATATGGTGTGAGTCGGTCGCTATGAGCAGCGCTGTACTGGTCAAATAGCGACTCCTCACAATGTATTCACCATTACTGAACAGTGACTGAGTCGCTATGAAGTAGCGACCCACGGCTGAGCAAAGCGACTACTAGCGGGCGCTCTGAAAATGCCGCTACAGACGCTCATCTGTCGCTACCTGCCGCTATTAATGAATCAGCCTCTAAGTTGCATCAGAAACAGATATTTGCACTTATTGAAGATCTTACCCTTCCATAGATACAATGATTGAACATTTTATTAGTAAAACACTTACTAAGTTCAGGTAGGTCTGCTTCTCCTTCACAAGGTTGGACACAGTTATGAAGAGAGTGTAAGAGACTTACCTGTACCAAGGGGCCCACGGCGAGTGTCTGCCGGGCGGCCATCGGGGATGACTGGGAGCGTGGCGCACTTCTCTGGCGGCCTCCTCCACTCCTCTCTAGCTGTTCGGGGATGCGCTCAGGCACGCGCCCCGCAGTCCGACAGTTTCGCTGCCAGAAGGCGATGCGCTGCGAGTGGCAGGCGGTGTCCTCCACACCTGATAGGAATCAGGGGCTGGTCAGCCCCTGGAAAGTTGCACCAATCACTCACAAGTGTTGTAGTTGCACCAATCAGCACACACACTCCTTCCCGAGATGTCATTGGTCAGCCACCCCATAAAAACAGAGTCAGCCCAGTGCTCAGGTCACGTTACAGTCTCTTGTGCTTTGGGTGTGATTCTACTAGCGATTATCAGTTTCCGACCCGGCTTGATCGACCATCCCTGTCTGCTGCCAGAACTGACCTTTGCTTGTCTGACCTCGAACCTTCCTGACCCTTTGGATACCCCGCGATCTCTGATCTCCCGGCTTGACCCTTTGGCTATTCCTGCCTACGCTCCTGTCTTATCCCTGCTTTCTGACGCAGCTTCCGGACTGTCTACCTGTGAACGACCTTGGCTTTGGGATACTCTTGTGGTACATCGGCCTTCACCTTAAAGTGGACCATCACCCTCGGGTGATCGGGATGTCCCGCGGGGTGAAACCCCCCCAAAACCCCCAAACCCCCTTACCTTAGTTTCGGCGGTGGCCGGCCGCCGCCGCCTCCCTCGCGCCCCTCTAGGCGTGCGCGCCCCCGCGCTGGCCGTCTGTGAATGGGAGGCGGCGGCGGAGGAGCCACGGACAAGCGGCTGTCAAATCGCTTGTCCGTCGGCGCTGGGGGCGGGGAGAGGTGAGTTTTTAGGGTGATCGGGGGGGTTTCACACAGCGGGGCACCCCGATCGGGGGTGCCCCACCGAAGTGGACCAAGACCCAGGATAGTCAAAATCCTGGGTGTTGGTCCACTTTAAGCAGACATCCTGTGCGCCTATTAAGACCTGGGGGCAACTGTGTCCGGTGAGGCGTACCTAGCGTCCCGCCAAACGGGGGCTTGTCTAAAGGCAGAAGCGGCGGTGGAGATTGGGGGTTGGTGTCCCGTTGGGCATCACAGAGAGCTCATCTGGTCATCTTCCCACCATCTCACTCCCCTCCCATCTCTAACACCACAATCTCTGTAAATAATCTCACCATAACTGCAACTCAAGCTAGGTGCCTGGACGTCATTCTGGACTCCCTGGCCACCTCCTGTCCTCTCCAACTAAAAAATATCTCCCGCATCTGTCCCTTCCTCTCACCTGTCACCACTAAAATGCTAGTGCACGCCCTGGTCATATCCTGACTGGACTACTGCAACACCCTCCTCTGTGGTTTTCAACAAACAGACTGGCTCCCCTCCAATTTGTTCTAAACTCTACTGCTCGCCTCATCCACCTCTCCTCGCGCTACCTCCCTTCTGTCAATCCATCCACTGGTTACCTGTCTCCCATAGAGTTCAGTTCAAACTTCTAACACTAACCTACAAAGCTCTCTCCAGCCAGGCTCCTCCATACATTTCATCTCTGATCCAGCGTTACCAACCCAAGCACAACCTCCGCTCTGCCCCTGACATTCTCCTGTCCTCCTCCCTGGTACCTCCTCATACTCCCGCCTTCAAGACTTTTCCTCTGCCTCCCCACTTCTCTGAAATGCAATCCCCCGCTCGATCCGTCACTCTCCATCACTCCAAGACTTCAAAAGTGCCCTCAAAACTCACTTCTTCAGACAAGCATATGGCCTGGCCTGAGGAACTCCTATAACCTTCAAATGGCACATGCAGCCCAACTCAAGCTTTACCGCTTGTGACCCCGCCCCTTTTGTCTCCACCGCCATCCTTTAGACTGTAAGCTCGCAAGGGCATTGTTCCCTGTAACATATGATTTACCATACCTGTAATCATACCTTGTATGGAAGATGATGGTGCTATATAAATAAATATTATTATTATTATTATTAATAATAATAATAATAATAATTTGAGTTATCCAGTTTGGCTGTTCTCCTCTGACCTGGCAATGAGTACATAAGGGACGCTGGATAGATACTAAGGTCACAAGACGGATTCAGGGGAGAACTGGGTGACCTTGGGTCAAAGTATATGGGGTGGATTTAAGTGGGAGGAGGGGCAGTTTGTGGGATTTGAGGGTGCTCCACCCTTATGATATGCTGCACTACAGTCTGTAGAGTCATTACTGTGTAGCCGCAATAAAAGTCCAACCCTTATTGACAATATTTTCATATTTTTACAGAACCCCACATCCAGTACGAGAAGATGGGCTCATATGTGGTCGTAAAGTGCGGATCATTGGATCCAGATGCTGCAGTAACGTGGACTGTAAATGGAACAGATATTGACAATTCCCAGCTGAACGGATCAGCCCTCATCCTCCACAATGTGAACTTATCACATAACGGATTATACTCCTGCTTCGAGGGACCCTTATGGCAGCTCTTTCATCAGACCGTCCTGAGAGTTGGCCGTGAGTAGCTCACAAAACTGTTTTCATTTTACCAGGTTCCCCCTATGTTATCTCTGGCAAATACCAATAATGCGGCCACCCATTTTATGTATATTTCCATGTTTCATCTGGTCTGGCATTTTAGCTGACTAGATGGATTCAGAGGGTTAATGAATGGATTAAGATTGGTGCTGGATGTATATTATGGGTATGAAATTGATCCTATAGGAATTCATTGGAATCAGACAGGGCTTGATGGATACTGTAAGTAAAATAATGATTTTGAGTTGCTATGCATACACAGTAGAGGCACTAGTTGGTTTCAATAGGTTACTGGATGGTTGGATACTAGGGGTACAGAACAGAGCTGGAACGATAGAGTCAGAGGGGTTCTGGATAAATACTAGAGGCACAGGATAGGGTCATAGGGAGCTGGATGGATAGTAGGGGTACAGGATGGAGTCAGAGGGGAGCTGGATGGATAGTAGGGGTACAGGATGGAGTCAGAGGGGAGCTGGATGGATAGTAGGGGTACAGGATGGAGTCAGAGGGGATCTGGATGGATAGTAGGGGTACAGGATGGAGTCAGAGGGGAGCTGGATGGATAGTAGGGGTACAGGATGGAGTCAGAGGGTGGCTGGATGGATAGTAGGGGTACAGGATGAAGTCAGAGGGGATCTGGATGGATAGTAGGGGTACAGGATGGAGTCAGAGGGGAGCTGGATGGATAGTAGGGGTACAGGATGGAGTCAGAGGGTGGCTGGATGGATAGTAGGGGTACAGGATGGAGTCAGAGGGGAGCTGGATGGATAGTAGAGTTACAGGATGGAGTCAGAGGGGAGCTGGATGGATAGTAGAGGTACAGGATGGAGTCAGAGGGGATCTGGATGGATAGTAGGGGTACAGGATGGAGTCAGAGGGGAGCTGGATGGATAGTAGGGGTACAGGATGGAGTCAGAGGGTGGCTGGATGGATAGTAGGGGTACAGGATGAAGTCAGAGGGGATCTGGATGGATAGTAGGGGTACAGGATGGAGTCAGAGGGGAGCTGGATGGATAGTAGGGGTACAGGATGGAGTCAGAGGGTGGCTGGATGGATAGTAGGGGTACAGGATGGAGTCAGAGGGGAGCTGGATGGATAGTAGGGGTACAGGATGGAGTCAGAGGGGAGCTGGATGGATAGTAGGGGTACAGGATGGAGTCAGAGGAGAGCTGGATGGATAGTAGAGTTACAGGATGGAGTCAGAGGGGAGCTGGATGGATAGTAGGGGTACAGGATGGAGTCAGAGGGGAGCTGGATGGATAGTAGGGGTACAGGATGGAGTCAGAGGGGAGCTGGATGGATAGTAGGGATACAGGATGGAGTCAGAGGGGAGCTGGATGGATAGTAGGGGTACAGGATGGAGTCAGAGGGGAGCTGGATGGATAGTAGGGTTACAGGATGGAGTCAGAGGAGAGCTGGATGGATAGTAGAGGTACAGGATGGAGTCAGAGGAGAGCTGGATGGATAGTAGAGTTACAGGATGGAGTCAGAGGAGAGCTGGATGGATAGTAGGGGTACAGGATGGAGTCAGAGGGGGGCTGGATGGATAGTAGGGGTACAGGATGGAGTCAGAGGGGAGCTGGATGGATAGTAGGGGTACAGGATGGAGTCAGAGGAGAGCTGGATGGATAGTAGGGGTACAGGATGTAGTCAGAGGAGAGCTGGATGGATAGTAGGGGTACAGGATGGAGTCAGAGGGGAGCTGGATGGATAGTAGAGGTACAGGATGGAGTCAGAGGGGAGCTGGATGGATAGTAGGGGTACAGGATGGAGACAGAGGGGAGCTGGATGGATAGTAGGGTTACAGGATGGAGTCAGAGGAGAGCTGGATGGATAGTAGAGGTACAGGATGGAGTCAGAGGAGAGCTGGATGGATAGTAGGGTTACAGGAGGGAGTCAGAGGGGAGCTGGATGGATAGTAGGGTTACAGGATGGAGTCAGAGGGGAGCTGGATGGATAGTAGGGGTACAGGATGGAGTCAGAGGGGAGCTGGATGGATAGTAGGGTTACAGGATGGAGTCAGAGGGGAGCTGGATGGATAGTAGGGGTACAGGATGGAGTCAGAGGAGAGCTGGATGGATAGTAGGGGTACAGGATGGAGTCAGAGGGGAGCTGGATGGATAGTAGGGGTACAGGATGGAGTCAGAGGAGAGCTGGATGGATAGTAGGGGTACAGGATGGAGTCAGAGGGGGGCTGGATGGATAGTAGAGTTACAGGATGGAGTCAGAGGGGAGCTGGATGGATAGTAGGGTTACAGGATGGAGTCAGAGGAGAGCTGGATGGATAGTAGGGGTACAGGATGGAGTCAGAGGGGAGCTGGATGGATAGTAGGGGTACAGGATGGAGTCAGAGGAGAGCTGGATGGATAGTAGGGTTACAGGATGGAGTCAGAGGGGAGCTGGATGGATAGTAGAGGTACAGGATGGAGTCAGAGGAGAGCTGGATGGATAGTAGGGTTACAGGAGGGAGTCAGAGGGGAGCTGGATGGATAGTAGGGTTACAGGATGGAGTCAGAGGGGAGCTGGATGGATAGTAGGGGTACAGGATGGAGTCAGAGGGGAGCTGGATGGATAGTAGGGTTACAGGATGGAGTCAGAGGGGAGCTGGATGGATAGTAGGGGTACAGGATGGAGTCAGAGGAGAGCTGGATGGATAGTAGGGGTACAGGATGGAGTCAGAGGAGAGCTGGATGGATAGTAGGGGTACAGGATGGAGTCAGAGCAGAGCTGGATGGATAGTAGGGGTACCGGATGGAGTCAGAGGAGAGCTGGATGGATAGTAGGGGTACAGGATGGAGTCAGAGGGGAGCTGGATGGATAGTAGGGGTACAGGATGGAGTCAGAGGAGAGCTGGATGGATAGTAGGGGTACAGGATGGAGTCAGAGGAGAGCTGGATGGATAATAGGGGTACAGGATGGAGTCAGAGGAGAGCTGGATGGATAATAGGGGTACAGGATGGAGTCAGAGGGGAGCTGGATGGATAGTAGGGGTACAGGATGGAGTCAGAGGAGAGCTGGATGGATAATAGGGGTACAGGATGGAGTCAGAGGAGAGCTGGATGGATAGTAGAGTTACAGGATGGAGTCAGAGCAGAGCTGGATGGATAGTAGGGGTACCGGATGGAGTCAGAGGAGAGCTGGATGGATAGTAGGGGTACAGGATGGAGTCAGAGGAGAGCTGGATGGATAATAGGGGTACAGGATGGAGTCAGAGGGGAGCTGGATGGATAGTAGGGGTACAGGATGGAGTCAGAGGAGAGCTGGATGGATAGTAGGGGTACAGGATGGAGTCAGAGGAGAGCTGGATGGATAGTAGGGGTACAGGATGGAGTCAGAGGGGGGCTGGATGGATAGTAGGGGTACAGGATGGAGTCAGATGAGAGCTGGATGGATAGTAGGGGTACAGGATGGAGTCAGAGGAGAGCTGGATGGATAGTAGGGGTACAGGATGGAGTCAGAGGAGAGCTGGATGGATAATAGGGGTACAGGATGGAGTCAGAGGGGAGCTGGATGGATAGTAGGGGTACAGGATGGAGTCAGAGGAGAGCTGGATGGATAGTAGGGGTACAGGATGGAGTCAGAGGAGAGCTGGATGGATAGTAGGGGTACAGGATGGAGTCAGAGGGGGGCTGGATGGATAGTAGGGGTACAGGATGGAGTCAGATGAGAGCTGGATGGATAGTAGGGGTACAGGATGGAGTCAGATGAGAGCTGGATGGATAGTAGGGGTACAGGATGGAGTCAGAGGGGAGCTGGATGGATAGTAGGGGTACAGGATGGAGTCAGAGGGGAGCTGGATGGATAGTAGGGGTACAGGATGGTGTCAGATGAGAGCTGGATGGATAGTAGGGGTACAGGATGGAGTCAGAGGGTGGCTGGATGGATAGTAGGGGTACAGGATGGAGTCAGAGGGGAGCTGGATGGATAGTAGAGGTACAGGATGGAGTCAGAGGGGGGCTGGATGGATAGTAGGGGTACAGGATGGAGTCAGAGGGAGCTGGATGGATAGTAGGGGTACCGGATGGAGTCAGAGGAGAGCTGGATGGATAGTAGGGGTACAGGATGGAGTCAGAGGGGATCTGGATGGATAGTAGGGGTACAGGATGGAGTCAGAGGGGAGCTGGATGGATAGTAGGGGTACCAGATGGAGTCAGAGGAGAGCTGGATGGATAGTAGGGGTACAGGATGGAGTCAGAGGGGAGCTGGATGGATAGTAGGGGTACAGGATGGAGTCAGAGGGGAGCTGGATGGATAGTAGGGGTACAGGATGGAGTCAGAGGGGAGCTGGATGGATAGTAGGGGTACAGGATGGAGACAGAGGGGAGCTGGATGGATAGTAGGGGTACAGGATGGAGTCAGAGGGGAGCTGGATGGATAGTAGAGGTACAGGATGGAGTCAGAGGGGGGCTGGATGGATAGTAGGGGTACAGGATGGAGTCAGAGGGAGCTGGATGGATAGTAGGGGTACCGGATGGAGTCAGAGGAGAGCTGGATGGATAGTAGGGGTACAGGATGGAGTCAGAGGGGATCTGGATGGATAGTAGGGGTACAGGATGGAGTCAGAGGGGAGCTGGATGGATAGTAGGGGTACCAGATGGAGTCAGAGGAGAGCTGGATGGATAGTAGGGGTACAGGATGGAGTCAGAGGGGAGCTGGATGGATAGTAGGGGTACAGGATGGAGTCAGAGGGGAGCTGGATGGATAGTAGAGGTACAGGATGGAGTCAGAGGGGATCTGGGTGGATAGTAGGGGTACAGGATGGAGTCAGAGGGGATCTGGATGGATAGTAGGGGTACAGGATGGAGTCAGAGGGGGGCTGGATGGATAGTAGGGGTACAGGATGGAGTCAGATGAGAGCTGGATGGATAGTAGGGGTACAGGATGGAGTCAGAGGGGAGCTGGATGGATAGTAGGGGTACAGGATGGAGTCAGAGGGGGGCTGGATGGATAGTAGGGGTACAGGATGGAGTCAGAGGGGGGCTGGATGGATAGTAGGGGTACAGGATGGAGTCAGAGGAGAGCTGGATGGATAGTAGGGGTACAGGATGGAGTCAGATGAGAGCTGGATGGATAGTAGGGGTACAGGATGGAGTCAGAGGGGAGCTGGATGGATAGTAGGGGTACAGGATGGAGTCAGAGGGGGGCTGGATGGATAGTAGGGGTACAGGATGGAGTCAGAGGGGGGCTGGATGGATAGTAGGGGTACAGGATGGAGTCAGAGGAGAGCTGGATGGATAGTAGGGGTACAGGATGGAGTCAGAGGAGAGCTGGATGGATAGTAGGGGTACAGGATGTAGTCAGAGGGGAGCTGGATGGATAGTAGGGGTACAGGATGTAGTCAGAGGGGGGCTGGATGGATAGTAGGGGTACAGGATGGAGTCAGAGGGGAGCTGGATGGATAGTAGGGGTACAGGATGGAGTCAGAGAAGAGCTGGATGGATAGTAGGGGTACAGGATGGAGTCAGAGATGAGCTGGATGGATAGTAGGGGTACAGGACGGAGTCAGATGGGAGCTGGATGGATAGTAGGGGTACAGGATGGAGTCAGAGGGGAGCTGGATGGATAGTAGGGGTACAGTATGGAGTCAGAGGGGAGCTGGATGGATAGTAGAGGTACAGGATGGAGTCAGAGGAGAGCTGGATGGATAGTAGGGGTACAGGATGGAGTCGGAGGGGAGCTGGATGGATAGTAGGGGTACAGGATGGAGTCAGAGGGGGGCTGGATGGATAGTAGGGGTACAGGATGGAGTCAGAGGGGGGCTGGATGGATAGTAGAGGTACAGGATGGAGTCAGATGAGAGCTGGATGGATAGTAGGGGTACAGGATGGAGTCAGAGGGGAGCTGGATGGATAGTAGGGGTACAGGATTGAGTCAGAGGAGAGCTGGATGGATAGTAGGGGTACAGGATGGAGTCAGAGGGGGGCTGGATGGATAGTAGGGGTACAGGATTGAGTCAGAGGAGAGCTGGATGGATAGTAGGGGTACAGGATGGAGTCAGAGGGGGGCTGGATGGATAGTAGGGGTACAGGATGGAGTCAGAGGGGAGCTGGATGGATAGTAGGGGTACAGGATGGAGTCAGAGGGGGGCTGGATGGATAGTAGGGGTACAGGATGGAGTCAGAGGGGGGCTGGATGGATAGTAGAGGTACAGGATGGAGTCAGATGAGAGCTGGATGGATAGTAGGGGTACAGGATGGAGTCAGAGGGGAGCTGGATGGATAGTAGGGATACAGGATTGAGTCAGAGGAGAGCTGGATGGATAGTAGGGATACAGGATGGAGTCAGAGGGGAGCTGGATGGATAGTAGGGGTACAGGATGGAGTCAGAGGAGAGCTGGATGGATAGTAGGGGTACAGGATGTAGTCAGAGGGGAGCTGGATGGATAGTAGGGGTACAGGATGTAGTCAGAGGGGGGCTGGATGGATAGTAGGGGTACAGGATGTAGTCACAGGGGAGCTGGATGGATAGTAGGGGTACAGGATGTAGTCAGAGGGGGGCTGGATGGATAGTAGGGGTACAGGATGTAGTCAGAGGGGAGCTGGATGGATAGTAGGGGTACAGGATGTAGTCAGAGGGGAGCTGGATGGATAGTAGGGGTACAGGATGTAGTCAGAGGGGAGCTGGATGGATAGTAGGGGTACAGGATGTAGTCAGAGGGGAGCTGGATGGATAGTAGGGGTACAGGATGTAGTCAGAGGGGGGCTGGATGGATAGTAGGGGTACAGGATGTAGTCAGAGGGGGGCTGGATGGATAGTAGGGGTACAGGATGGAGTCAGAGGGTGGCTGGATGGATAGTAGGGGTACAGTATGGAGTCAGAGGGGAGCTGGATGGATAGTAGAGGTACAGGATGGAGTCAGAGGAGAGCTGGATGGATAGTAGAGGTACAGGATGGAGTCAGAGGAGAGCTGGATGGATAGTAGAGGTACAGGATGGAGTCAGAGGAGAGCTGGATGGATAGTAGGGGTACAGGATGGAGTCAGAGGAGAGCTGGATGGATAGTAGGGGTACAGGATGGAGTCAGAGGGGAGCTGGATGGATAGTAGGGGTACAGGATGGAGTCAGAGGGGGGCTGGATGGATAGTAGGGGTACAGGATGGAGTCAGATGAGAGCTGGATGGATAGTAGAGGTACAGGATGGAGACAGAGGGGAGCTGGATGGATAGTAGAGGTACAGGATGGAGACAGAGGGGAGCTGGATGGATAGTAGAGGTACAGGATGGAGTCAGAGGGGGGCTGGATGGATAGTAGGGATACAGGATGGAGACAGAGGGGAGCTGGATGGATAGTAGGGGTACAGGATGGAGTCAGAGGGGGGCTGGATGGATAGTAGGGATACAGGATGGAGACAGAGGGGAGCTGGATGGATAGTAGGGGTACAGGATGGAGTCAGAGGGGGGCTGGATGGATAGTAGGGGTACAGGATGGAGTCAGAGGGGAGCTGGATGGATAGTAGGGATACAGGATGGAGTCAGAGGGGAGCTGGATGGATAGTAGAGGTACAGGATGGAGACAGAGGGGAGCTGGATGGATAGTAAGGGTACAGGATGGAGTCAGAGGGGAGCTGGATGGATAGTAGTGGTACCGGATGGAGTCAGAGGAGAGCTGGATGGATAGTAGGGGTACAGGATGGAGTCAGAGGGGAGCTGGATGGATAGTAGGGGTACAGGATGGAGTCAGATGAGAGCTGGATGGATAGTAGAGGTACAGGATGGAGACAGAGGGGAGCTGGATGGATAGTAGGGATACAGGATGGAGACAGAGGGGAGCTGGATGGATAGTAGGGGTACAGGATGGAGTCAGAGGGGAGCTGGATGGATAGTAGGGGTACAGGATGGAGTCAGAGGGGAGCTGGGTGGATAGTAGGGGTACAGGATGGAGTCAGAGGGGGGCTGGATGGATAGTAGGGGTACAGGATGGAGTCAGAGGGGAGCTGGATGGATAGTAGGGATACAGGATGGAGTCAGAGGGGAGCTGGATGGATAGTAGAGGTACAGGATGGAGACAGAGGGGAGCTGGATGGATAGTAAGGGTACAGGATGGAGTCAGAGGGGAGCTGGATGGATAGTAGTGGTACC
This sequence comes from Gastrophryne carolinensis, assembly GCA_027917425.1. Classification (NCBI taxonomy): domain Eukaryota; kingdom Metazoa; phylum Chordata; class Amphibia; order Anura; family Microhylidae; genus Gastrophryne; species Gastrophryne carolinensis. The sequence continues at coordinate 641,786,873 of CM051234.1, read as the reverse complement.
GGATGGAGTCAGAGGAGAGCTGGATGGATAGTAGGGGTACAGGATGGAGTCAGAGGGGAGCTGGATGGATAGTAGGGGTACAGGATGGAGTCAGATGAGAGCTGGATGGATAGTAGAGGTACAGGATGGAGACAGAGGGGAGCTGGATGGATAGTAGGGATACAGGATGGAGACAGAGGGGAGCTGGATGGATAGTAGGGGTACAGGATGGAGTCAGAGGGGAGCTGGATGGATAGTAGGGGTACAGGATGGAGTCAGAGGGGAGCTGGATGGATAGTAGGGGTACAGGATGGAGTCAGAGGGGAGCTGGATGGATAGTAGGGATACAGGATGGAGTCAGAGGGGAGCTGAATGGATAGTAGGGATACATGATGGAGTCAGAGGGGAGCTGGATGGATAGTAGGGGTACAGGATGGAGTCAGAGGGGGGCTGGATGGATAGTAGGGGTACAGGATGGAGTCAGAGGGGGGCTGGATGGATAGTAGGGATACAGGATGGAGACAGAGGGGAGCTGGATGGATAGTAGGGGTACAGGATGGAGTCAGAGGGGAGCTGGATGGATAGTAGGGGTACAGGATGGAGTCAGAGGGGAGCTGGATGGATAGTAGGGGTACAGGATGGAGTCAGAGGGGAGCTGGATGGATAGTAGGGATACAGGATGGAGTCAGAGGGGAGCTGAATGGATAGTAGGGATACATGATGGAGTCAGAGGGGAGCTGGATGGATAGTAGGGGTACAGGATGGAGTCAGATGAGAGCTGGATGGATAGTAGGGGTACAGGATGGAGTCAGAGGGGAGCTGGATGGATAGTAGGGGTACAGGATGGAGTCAGAGGGGAGCTGGATGGATAGTAGAGGTACAGGATGGAGACAGAGGGGAGCTGGATGGATAGTAGAGGTACAGGATGGAGTCAGAGGGGAGCTGGATGGATAGTAGGGGTACAGGATGGAGTCAGAGGGGAGCTGGATGGATAGTAGGGGTACAGGATGGAGTCAGAGGGGAGCTGGATGGATAGTAGGGGTACAGGATGGAGTCAGAGGGGGGCTGGATGGATAGTAGGGGTACAGGATGGAGTCAGAGGAGAGCTGGATGGATAGTAGGGGTACAGGATGGAGTCAGAGGGGAGCTGGATGGATAGTAGAGGTACAGGATGGAGTCAGAGGGGAGCTGGATGGATAGTAGAGGTACAGGATGGAGTCAGAGGGGGGCTGGATGGATAGTAGGGGTACAGGATGGAGTCAGAGGGGAGCTGGATGGATAGTAGGGGTACAGTATGGAGTCAGAGGGGAGCTGGATGGATAGTAGGGGTACAGGATGGAGTCAGAGGGGAGCTGGATGGATAGTAGGGGTACAGGATGGAGTCAGAGGGGAGCTGGATGGATAGTAGGGGTACCGGATGGAGTCAGAGGGGAGCTGGATGGATAGTAGAGGTACAGGATGGAGTCAGAGGGGATCTGGGTGGATAGTAGGGGTACAGGATGGAGTCAGAGGGGATCTGGATGGATAGTAGGGGTACAGGATGGAGTCAGAGGGGGGCTGGATGGATAGTAGGGGTACAGGATGGAGTCAGATGAGAGCTGGATGGATAGTAGGGGTACAGGATGGAGTCAGAGGAGACCTGGATGGATAGTAGAGGTACAGGATGGAGTCAGAGGAGAGCTGGATGGATAGTAGGGGTACAGGATGTAGTCAGAGGGGAGCTGGATGGATAGTAGGGGTACAGGATGGAGTCAGAGGGGAGCTGGATGGATAGTAGGGGGACAGGAGGGAGTCAGAGGAGAGCTGGATGGATAGTAGGGGTACAGGATGTAGTCAGAGGGGAGCTGGATGGATAGTAGGGGGACAGGAGGGAGTCAGAGGAGAGCTGGATGGATAGTAGAGGTACAGGATGGAGTCAGAGGAGAGCTGGATGGATAGTAGGGGTACAGGATGGAGTCAGAGGAGAGCTGGATGGATAGTAGAGGTACAGGATGGAGTCAGAGGGGACTGGATGGATAGTAGAGGTACAGGATGGAGTCAGAGGAGAGCTGGATGGATAGTAGGGGTACAGGATGGAGACAGAGGGGAGCTGGATGGATAGTAGTGGTACCGGATGGAGTCAGAGGAGAGCTGGATGGATAGTAGGGGTACAGGATGGAGTCAGAGGGGAGCTGGATGGATAGTAGAGGTACAGGATGGAGACAGAGGGGAGCTGGATGGATAGTAGGGGTACAGGATGGAGTCAGAGGGGGGCTGGATGGATAGTAGTGGTACCGGATGGAGTCAGAGGAGAGCTGGATGGATAGTAGGGGTACAGGATGGAGTCAGAGGGGAGCTGGATGGATAGTAGGGGTACAGGATGGAGTCAGATGAGAGCTGGATGGATAGTAGAGGTACAGGATGGAGACAGAGGGGAGCTGGATGGATAGTAGGGGTACAGGATGGAGTCAGAGGGGGGCTGGATGGATAGTAGGGATACAGGATGGAGACAGAGGGGAGCTGGATGGATAGTAGGGGTACAGGATGGAGTCAGAGGGGAGCTGGATGGATAGTAGGGGTACAGGATGGAGTCAGAGGGGGGCTGGATGGATAGTAGTGGTACCGGATGGAGTCAGAGGAGAGCTGGATGGATAGTAGGGGTACAGGATGGAGTCAGAGGGGAGCTGGATGGATAGTAGGGGTACAGGATGGAGTCAGATGAGAGCTGGATGGATAGTAGAGGTACAGGATGGAGACAGAGGGGAGCTGGATGGATAGTAGGGGTACAGGATGGAGTCAGAGGGGGGCTGGATGGATAGTAGGGATACAGGATGGAGACAGAGGGGAGCTGGATGGATAGTAGGGGTACAGGATGGAGTCAGAGGGGAGCTGGATGGATAGTAGAGGTACAGGATGGAGTCAGAGGAGAGCTGGATGGATAGTAGAGATACAGGATGGAGTCAGAGGGGAGCTGAATGGATAGTAGGGGTACAGGATGGAGTCAGAGGAGAGCTGGATGGATAGTAGAGGTACAGGATGGAGTCAGAGGAGAGCTGGATGGATAGTAGAGGTACAGGATGGAGACAGAGGGGAGCTGGATGGATAGTAGAGGTACAGGATGGAGACAGAGGGGAGCTGGATGGATAGTAGGGGTACAGGATGGAGTCAGAGGAGAGCTGGATGGATAGTAGAGGTACAGGATGGAGTCAGAGGAGAGCTGGATGGATAGTAGGGGTACAGGATGGAGTCAGAGGAGAGCTGGATGGATAGTAGAGGTACAGGATGGAGACAGAGGGGAGCTGGATGGATAGTAGAGGTACAGGATGGAGTCAGAGGGGGGCTGGATGGATAGTAGTGGTACCGGATGGAGTCAGAGGAGAGCTGGATGGATAGTAGGGGTACAGGATGGAGTCAGAGGGGAGCTGGATGGATAGTAGGGGTACAGGATGGAGTCAGATGAGAGCTGGATGGATAGTAGGGGTACAGGATGGAGTCAGATGAGAGCTGGATGGATAGTAGGGGTACAGGATGGAGTCAGAGGGGGGCTGGATGGATAGTAGTGGTACCGGATGGAGTCAGAGGAGAGCTGGATGGATAGTAGGGGTACAGGATGGAGTCAGAGGGGAGCTGGATGGATAGTAGGGGTACAGGATGGAGTCAGATGAGAGCTGGATGGATAGTAGGGGTACAGGATGGAGTCAGATGAGAGCTGGATGGATAGTAGGGGTACAGGATGGAGTCAGAGGGGAGCTGGATGGATAGTAGGGGTACAGGATGGAGTCAGATGGGAGCTGGATGGATAGTAGGGGTACAGGATGGAGTCAGATGAGAGCTGGATGGATAGTAGGGGTACAGGATGGAGTCAGAGGAGAGCTGGATGGATAGTAGGGGTACAGGATGGAGTCAGAGGGGAGCTGGATGGATAGTAGGGGTACAGGATGGAGTCAGAGGGGAGCTGGATGGATAGTAGGGGTACAGGATGGAGTCAGAGGAGAGCTGGATGGATAGTAGGGGTACAGGATGTAGTCAGAGGGGGGCTGGATGGATAGTAGGGGTACAGGATGGAGTCAGAGGGTGGCTGGATGGATAGTAGGGGTACAGGATGGAGTCAGAGGGGAGCTGGATGGATAGTAGAGGTACAGGATGGAGTCAGAGGGGAGCTGGATGGATAGTAGGGGTACAGGATGGAGTCAGAGGAGAGCTGGATGGATAGTAGGGGTACAGGATGGAGTCAGATGAGAGCTGGATGGATAGTAGGGGTACAGGATGGAGTCAGAGGGTGGCTGGATGGATAGTAGGGGTACAGTATGGAGTCAGAGGGGAGCTGGATGGATAGTAGAGGTACAGGATGGAGTCAGAGGGGAGCTGGATGGATAGTAGGGGTACAGGATGAAGTCAGAGGGGAGCTGGATGGATAGTAGGGGTACAGGATGGAGTCAGATGACTGGATGGATAGTAGAGGTACAGGATGGAGTCAGAGGAGAGCTGGATGGATAGTAGAGGTACAGGATGGAGTCAGAGGAGAGCTGGATGGATAGTAGGGGTACAGGATGGAGTCAGAGGAGAGCTGGATGGATAGTAGGGGTACAGGATGGAGTCAGAGGAGAGCTGGATGGATAGTAGGGGTACAGGATGGAGTCAGAGGGGAGCTGGATGGATAGTAGGGGTACAGGATGGAGTCAGAGGGGAGCTGGATGGATAGTAGGGGTACAGGATGGAGTCAGAGGGGAGCTGGATGGATAGTAGGGGTACAGGATGGAGTCAGAGGGGAGCTGGATGGATAGTAGGGGTACAGGATGGAGTCACAGGGGAGCTGGATGGATAGTAGGGGTACAGGATGGAGTCAGAGGGGAGCTGGATGGATAGTAGGGGTACAGGATGGAGTCAGAGGGGAGCTGGATGGATAGTAGGGGTACAGGATGGAGTCAGAGGGGGGCTGGATGGATAGTAGGGGTACAGGATGGAGTCAGAGGGGGGCTGGATGGATAGTAGGGGTACAGGATGGAGTCACAGGGGAGCTGGATGGATAGTAGGGGTACAGGATGGAGTCAGAGGGGAGCTGGATGGATAGTAGGGGTACAGGATGGAGTCAGAGGGGGGCTGGATGGATAGTAGGGGTACAGGATGGAGTCAGAGGGGCGCTGGATGGATAGTAGGGGTACAGGATGGGGTCAGAGGAGAGCTGGATGGATAGTAGGGGGACAGGATGGAGTCAGAGGAGAGCTGGATGGATAGTAGGGGTACAGGATGGAGTCAGAGGGGAGCTGGATGGATAGTAGGGGTACAGGATGGAGTCAGAGGAGAGCTGGATGGATAGTAGGGGTACAGGATGGAGTCAGAGGAGAGCTGGATGGATAGTAGGGGTACAGGATGGAGTCAGGTGGGAGCTGGATGGATAGTAGGGGTACAGGATGGAGTCAGAGGAGAGCTGGATGGATAGTAGAGGTACAGGATGGAGTCAGAGGGGAGCTGGATGGATAGTAGGGGTACAGGATGGAGTCAGAGGGGAGCTGGATGGATAGTAGGGGTACAGGATGGAGTCAGAGGGGAGCTGGATGGATAGTAGGGGTACAGGATGGAGTCAGAGGGGAGCTGGATGGATAGTAGGGGTACAGGATGGAGTCAGAGGAGAGCTGGATGGATAGTAGAGGTACAGGATGGAGTCAGAGGGGAGCTGGATGGATAGTAGGGGTACAGGATGGAGTCAGAGGGGAGCTGGATGGATAGTAGAGGTACAGGATGGAGTCAGAGGGGGGCTGGATGGATAGTAGGGGTACAGGATGGAGTCAGAGGGGCGCTGGATGGATAGTAGGGGTACAGGATGGGGTCAGAGGAGAGCTGGATGGATAGTAGGGGGACAGGATGGAGTCAGAGGAGAGCTGGATGGATAGTAGGGGTACAGGATGGAGTCAGAGGAGAGCTGGATGGATAGTAGGGGTACAGGATGGAGTCAGAGGAGAGCTGGATGGATAGTAGGGGTACAGGATGGAGTCAGGTGGGAGCTGGATGGATAGTAGGGGTACAGGATGGAGTCAGAGGAGAGCTGGATGGATAGTAGAGGTACAGGATGGAGTCAGAGGGGAGCTGGATGGATAGTAGGGGTACAGGATGGAGTCAGAGGGGAGCTGGATGGATAGTAGGGGTACAGGATGGAGTCAGAGGAGAGCTGGATGGATAGTAGGGGTACAGGATGTAGTCAGAGGGGGGCTGGATGGATAGTAGGGGTACAGGATGGAGTCAGAGGGTGGCTGGATGTATAGTAGGGGTACAGTATGGAGTCAGAGGGGAGCTGGATGGATAGTAGAGGTACAGGATGGAGTCAGAGGGGAGCTGGATGGATAGTAGGGGTACAGGATGAAGTCAGAGGGGAGCTGGATGGATAGTAGGGGTACAGGATGGAGTCAGATGAGAGCTGGATGGATAGTAGAGGTACAGGATGGAGTCAGAGGAGAGCTGGATGGATAGTAGAGGTACAGGATGGAGTCAGAGGAGAGCTGGATGGATAGTAGGGGTACAGGATGGAGTCAGAGGAGAGCTGGATGGATAGTAGGGGTACAGGATGGAGTCAGAGGAGAGCTGGATGGATAGTAGGGGTACAGGATGGAGTCAGAGGGGAGCTGGATGGATAGTAGGGGTACAGGATGGAGTCAGAGGGGAGCTGGATGGATAGTAGGGGTACAGGATGGAGTCAGAGGGGAGCTGGATGGATAGTAGGGGTACAGGATGGAGTCAGAGGGGAGCTGGATGGATAGTAGGGGTACAGGATGGAGTCAGAGGGGAGCTGGATGGATAGTAGGGGTACAGGATGGAGTCAGAGGAGAGCTGGATGGATAGTAGGGGTACAGGATGGAGTCAGAGGGGAGCTGAATGGATAGTAGGGGTACAGGATGGAGTCAGAGGGGAGCTGGATGGATAGTAGGGGTACAGGATGGAGTCACAGGGGAGCTGGATGGATAGTAGGGGTACAGGATGGAGTCAGAGGGGAGCTGGATGGATAGTAGGGGTACAGGATGGAGTCAGAGGGGCGCTGGATGGATAGTAGAGGTACAGGATGGAGTCAGAGGGGCGCTGGATGGATAGTAGGGGTACAGGATGGAGTCAGAGGGGCGCTGGATGGATAGTAGGGGTACAGGATGGGGTCAGAGGGGGGCTGGATGGATAGTAGGGGTACAGGATGGAGTCAGAGGGGAGCTGGATGGATAGTAGGGATACATGATGGAGTCAGAGGGGAGCTGGATGGATAGTAGGGGTACAGGATGGTGTCAGAGGGGAGCTGGATGGATAGTAGGGGTACAGGATGGAGTCAGAGGGGAGCTGGATGGATAGTAGGGGTACAGGATGAAGTCAGAGGAGAGCTGGATGGATAGTAGGGGTACAGGATGGAGTCAGAGGAGAGCTGGATGGATAGTAGGGGGACAGGATGGAGTCAGAGGAGAGCTGGATGGATAGTAGGGGTACAGGATGGAGTCAGAGGAGAGCTGGATGGATAGTAGGGGTACAGGATGGAGTCAGGTGGGAGCTGGATGGATAGTAGGGGTACAGGATGGAGTCAGAGGGGAGCTGGATGGATAGTAGGGGTACAGGATGGAGTCAGAGGAGAGCTGGATGGATAGTAGGGGTACAGGATGGAGTCAGAGGGGAGCTGGATGGATAGTAGGGGAACAGGATGGAGTCAGAGGGGAGCTGGATGGATAGTAGGGGTACAGGATGGAGTCAGAGGGGCGCTGGATGGATAGTAGAGGTACAGGATGGAGTCAGAGGGGGGCTGGATGGATAGTAGGGGTACAGGATGGAGTCAGAGGGGCGCTGGATGGATAGTAGGGGTACAGGATGGGGTCAGAGGGGGGCTGGATGGATAGTAGGGGTACAGGATGGAGTCAGAGGGGCGCTGGATGGATAGTAGGGGTACAGGATGGAGTCAGAGGGGAGCTGGATGGATAGTAGGGGTACAGGATGGAGTCAGAGGGGAGCTGGATAGATAGTAGGGGTACAGGATGGAGTCAGAGGGGGGCTGGATGGATAGTAGGGTTACAGGATGGGGTCAGAGGGGAGCTGGATGGATAGTAGGGGTACAGGATGGAGTCAGAGGGGAGCTGGATGGATAGTAGGGGTACAGGATGGAGTCAGAGGGGAGCTGGATGGATAGTAGGGGTACAGGATGGAGTCAGAGGGGAGCTGGATGGATAGTAGGGGTACAGGATGGGGTCAGAGGGGAGCTGGATGGATAGTAGGGGTACAGGATGGAGTCAGAGGGGAGCTGGATGGATAGTAGGGGTACAGGATGGAGTCAGAGGAGAGCTGGATGGATAGTAGGGGTACAGGATGGAGTCAGAGGGGAGCTGGATGGATAGTAGGGGTACAGGATAGAGTCAGAGGGGAGCTGGATGGATAGTAGGGGTACAGGATGGAGTCAGAGGGGAGCTGGATGGATAGTAGGGGTACAGGATGGAGTCAGATGGGAGCTGGATGGATAGTAGGGGTACAGGATGGAGTCAGAGGATAGCTGGATAGATAGTAGAGGTACAGGATGGAGTCAGAGGGGAGATGGATGGATAGTAGGAGTACAGGATGGAGTCAGAGGGGAGCTGGATGGATAGTAGGGGTACAGGATGGGGTCAGAGGGGAGCTGGATGGATAGTAGGGGTACAGGATAGAGTCAGAGGGGAGCTGGATAGATAGTAGGGGTACAGGATGGAGTCAGAGGGGAGCTGGATGGATAGTAGGGATACATGATGGAGTCAGAGGGGAGCTGGATGGATAGTAGGGGTACAGGATGGAGTCAGAGGGGAGCTGGATGGATAGTAGGGGTACAGGATGGAGTCAGAGGGGGGCTGGATGGATAGTAGAGGTACAGGATGGAGTCAGAGGGGAGCTGGATGGATAGTAGGGGTACAGGATGGTGTCAGAGGGGAGCTGGATGGATAGTAGGGGTACAGGATGGAGTCAGAGGGGAGATGGATGGATAGTAGGAGTACAGGATGGAGTCAGAGGGGAGCTGGATGGATAGTAGGGGTACAGGATGGGGTCAGAGGGGAGCTGGATGGATAGTAGGGGTACAGGATAGAGTCAGAGGGGAGCTGGATAGATAGTAGGGGTACAGGATGGAGTCAGAGGGGAGCTGGATGGATAGTAGGGATACATGATGGAGTCAGAGGGGAGCTGGATGGATAGTAGGGGTACAGGATGGAGTCAGAGGGGAGCTGGATGGATAGTAGGGGTACAGGATGGAGTCAGAGGGGGGCTGGATGGATAGTAGAGGTACAGGATGGAGTCAGAGGGGAGCTGGATGGATAGTAGGGGTACAGGATGGTGTCAGAGGGGAGCTGGATGGATAGTAGGGGTACAGGATGGAGTCAGAGGGGAGCTGGATGGATAGTAGGGATACATGATGGAGTCAGAGGGGCGCTGGATGGATAGTAGGGGTACAGGATGGAGTCAGAGGGGAGCTGGATGGATAGTAGGGGTACAGGATGGAGTCAGAGGGGAGCTGGATGGATAGTAGGGATACATGATGGAGTCAGAGGGGAGCTGGATGGATAGTAGGGGTACAGGATGGTGTCAGAGGGGAGCTGGATGGATAGTAGGGGTACAGGATGGAGTCAGAGGGGAGCTGGATGGATAGTAGGGGTACAGGATGGAGTCAGAGGGGGGCTGGATGGATAGTAGGGGTACAGGATGGAGTCAGAGGGGCGCTGGATGGATAGTAGGGGTACAGGATGGGGTCAGAGGGGGGCTGGATGGATAGTAGGGGTACAGGATGGAGTCAGAGGGGCCACTATTGCCTTTTGATGGCCATAAATGATCCCTAAGTGGGAATCCCCACAGCTGGTGCAGTTAGCCGGGCGTAGTGGAGGTCAGCTCAGCTTTCTAACAAGGAAAACCATATTTTTTTTGATCCATGTCATCCGAGGACGTAGACGTGTGAGCAGCACGATGGGGCCCATCCTGCACTTTGCTCTCGCTGTCGATGGCAGATAACACGCAAGACGCTGAGTCTGGTGAATGGCGCCGCTCCCGCCTTTGCCTCTCTTCGGGGCTCGGCGGGTAACTCGGTTTGCTACGATGCAACATGAAGTCATGGCAATTCCATTTGCACAATAAATTGTGTTTAACCTGCTGTGAACAGTAAATGAAGGAAGTGGCGGATGATATCCATCAGGACGCACGGTGACACATGAATCATTGGACTCGTCCAAGTCCCGCTGAAAAATACCAGCCGCGCACGGGCAGCCATCGCGACGACGTATAAATGAGTTTTCAAAGCTGTGAGGGTGGGGAGTTATTACTGTTGGCGTCATAAGGGCAAATGGATGAGGAATGGCGAACGCCAAGCTGGACGCTTTATGAATTCCAACCTGTATAAAGTACTGACTTGCCAAACGGCCAATCCAATCCAATCCTGTAATGAGGTCAGCAAATGACCGCCATTAGTAATTCAAAGTAGTTCCTTTATAATGTATATATTTATTCTCTTGCACTGGTGCTTTATATGGATGGCTTGCATTAAACCAGGGGGCAAAAGTAGAAGGGGCGGGGTTATAGCTGTGCTTTCCACAGACAGAGCAGAGCAGGGCTCAGGAAAAGGACAGCTATCCCACAATGCATAGTCAGAAGACAGAAGACAGGCAGCCTGAGACTCCACCGGTCGACAGCTTGGATTGGTAAAGGCTAAAAAAAACGCAATAGGTGCAGGTAGGATGATTTTTGATGTGGGCAATCTGTATGTACAGGGTGGAGGAAACATATAAGATAGGCTCTTATTCAGGGTGAGGGTCCAGATTAATGTGGGCAATCTGTATGTACAGGGTGTAGGAAACATATAAGATAGGCTCTTTTGTAGGGTTAAGGTCCGGATTAATGTGGGCAATCTGTATGTACAGGGGGGGAAACATATAAGATATGCTGTTATTCAGGGTGAGGGTTCGGATTAATGTGGGCAATCTGTATGTACTGGGTGTGGGAAACATATAAGATAGACTCTTATTCAGGGTGAGGGTCCAGATTAATGTGGGCAATCTGTATGTACAGGGTGTAGGAAACATATAAGATAGGCTCTTATTCAGGGTGAGGGTCCGGATTAATGTGGGCAATCTGTATGTACTGGGTGGGGAAACATAAGATAGACTCTTATTCAGGGTGAAGGTCCAGATTAATGTGAGCAATCTGTATGTACAGGGTGTAGGAAACATATAAGATAGGCTCTTATTCAGGGTGAGGGTCCGGATTAATGTGGGCAATCTGTATGTACAGGGGGGGGGAAACATATAAGATAGGCTCTTATTCAGGGTGAAGGTCCGGATTAATGTGAGCAATCTGTATGTACAGGGTGTAAACTGTAAAAAAAAGACCCGATAAGCCTGGAAAGTTCCTCACTTACTGTAGCCGTGTTATCAACAAGTTTCCAAAGTTGTCTTTACTGTGAATGTTTATCTCCTGCAGTTAGAGGCCGACTTATATGAGGGTCACGGATTGATGTCCTCGGTAAGATTGAATCCCATCATTATTAAAGATCAGACATTTATCACACTGAATGGTATTATATTGGAGAATACCGATATAAAAGTTTACGAGAGGCCGGATAATGATGTGCGCTGATTAGCTAACCTTGTGGCGTCATTACCTGCTACCCGGTACCGGCGGCCATATTTCACTGTAATTGTCTCTCCCCTCGCTTATCTGCTCACTTTTCTTCTCTCTGCAGTGAAAGGATTCCTCTACAACAATAGAGGCAGACAGTGTGGTCAACAGCGCCGTATTATAACGAGTCTCAAGATGACTTTAAGTTGTAATAAAGGCGAGCACCCGATTGTCAACTTCAATCCGTTTTCAAAAAGTTATCAGTAAAAGTATAGTAGATCTCCAGCCCACCAGCACATAGTGTAATCAGAAAAAGGGGGTGAGAGATGTTGTAGGCTAAGAGTGTCTCCAGCCTGCCAGCACATTGTGTGACCAGAAATGGGGTTAGAGATGCTGCAGGCTAAGAGCGTCTCCAGCCTGCCAGCACATAGTGTGACCGGAAAAAGGGTGTGAGAGATGCTGCAGGCTAAGAGTGTCTCCAGCCTGCCAGCACATAGTGTGGTCAGAAAAAGGGGGTTAGAGATGCTGCAGGCTAAGAGCGTCTCCAGCCTGCCAGCACATAGTGTGACCGGAAAAAGGGCGTAAGAGATGCTGCAGGCTAAGAGTGTCTCCAGACTGCCAGCACGTAGTGTGGTCAGAAATAGGGGGTGAGAGATGCTGCAGGCTAAGAGCGTCTCCAGACTGTCAGCACATGGTGTGACCAGAAAAAGGTGGTGAGAGATGCTGCAGGCTAAGAGCGTCTCCAGCCTGCCAGCACATAATGTAATCAGAAAAAGGGGGTTAGAGATGCTGCAGGCTAAGAGCATCTCCAGCCTGCCAGCACATAGTGTGACTGGAAAAAGGGCGTGAGAGATGCTGCAGGCTAAGAGTGTCTCCAGCCTGCCAGCACATAATGTAATCAGAAAAAGGGGGTTAGAGATGCTGCAGGCTAAGAGCGTCTCCAGCCTGCCAGCACATAGTGTGACCGGAAAAAGGGCGTGAGAGATGCTGCAGGCTAAGAGTGTCTCCAGCCTGCCAGCACATAGTGTGGTCAAAAAAAGGGGGTGAGATATGCTGCAGGCTAAGAGCGTCTCCAGCCTGCCAGTACATAGTGTGATCTGAAAAGGGCGTGAGAGATGTTGCAATCTAAGAGTGTCTCCAGCCTGCCAGCACATAGTGTTATCAGACAAAAGGGAGTGATATATGCTGCAGGCTAAGAGTGTCTCCAGACTGCCAGCACGTAGTGTGGTCAGAAATAGGGGGTGAGAGATGCTGCAGGCTAAGAGCGTCTCCAGACTGTCAGCACATGGTGTGACCAGAAAAGGGTGGTGAGAGATGCTGCAGGCTAAGAGCCTCTCCAGTCATGCTCCATGCACAGCTATTCAGTTGTGGGGTGTGTGGCCATACACAGTCGAAAAAGGATGTAAGTGATGCCGCCGCCAGCCACGTATGCGCCGTGGGCTCAATGGACAGGAAAGAATTCTGGGTGAAGGGCAAGATTTCACACAGCGGAGCCTCCCATTTGCCGATGCCCTGGGGAGAGAAAATCAGCCAGCCCTGGAGTCTCATATCATAGACCCCGGGGTCGGTTTTGATCTGCTTTTAAAATATCTTTAAGGAAAGCAAACGCAGTTGATTTGCTTTATTACTAAAGCAGAACTGACACCTGCTGAATGCATCCCGGACGAGCCCCCAAAATGATTCCCCACAACGTGTCCTGAAAATTGTATATATGACGTTGTAGCAAAAAAACTAGTTTGGAAAAGCAACAAAAATTGCTAAAGTTTTCTTAAAATGTTTTACTGGTGATCCAAAATGTCTTTTAAGTGGACCAAAGCCCAGGATTTGGACTTTTGTCCCTCTGCGTGAAATCCTATGCATTATCAGTTATGTTAATCAAGGTGATCTCGTCTCGTTTTCATGCCTCTGCTCTCCATGCTTTGCTCAGTCCCCCTTGTGTTTCAAGAATAACGTCTCGTAGAATTTGCTCTAACGTCTCTTTAGAATTTGAAGGTTTAGCTCCAGCCAAAACCACTATATACAGTAGATATTATATAATAATATATATATATATATATATATATATATTAATATATATATATATATATATATATATATATATATATATATATATATAGTCCATGTCACTCCAGATCATCATATTAAGAGCAATGGCTCCTGGGAATCACGACCTTCCTGATGGATTTCCCAGATAGATGCATTACACGTGTATTTGCCCCGGGCACAGCTCCTGCAGATGTTTGTCTGTCATGTTTGTTGGGGGCAGGTAATGAAGCGACAAACATGACAACATGGCTCAGGACGAAGCGGGAACTTAGCAACACGACTGTCATTTCATATCTTGAAGCAAAAGGCAACTTGTAGGACTGAGACTCGGTTTAGCACACGCTCAATACATACCTAACAACTTTTCAGGGTGGGAAAGAGCGACATTTGTTATATTAAGCCACACCCCCTCATTGACGGATGGATAGGAGATAGGATGTAACAGTTATACAGACAGGCTGATTCATTACTAGCGGCAGCTATTGGCAGATGAGCGTCTGTACAGCGGCGCTAAGAGCGACCGCTAGTTGTGGCTATGATCGGCTATTGCAGAGCGCCTCAGTCGCTGTAGTAACATGGCCGGCATTGATGAATGAGATGCATGTTGGGCATTCTAACACCAGTACAGCGCTGCAGGGAGCGAGAGGTAGCGTCAGCTCATTGCGACCGACTCTCAGCGACTCACACCATATTCAACAAAAAAAACAGACTCACACAGCGTCGGCGCTCTAAAGCTGGGCGCTGTAGCATAGAGCACCAGACGCTTTGTGATTAAAGTCTGTTTTTGAACACATATCCACCAGTAACAAAGGGAAAACACATGGAATGACATTGTTATAACACTGTGACATTTGCGGCCTTATTTATCAAGGGCTAGCGGCAGGCAGCGTCTGACTAGCGCCAGGTAGCGCTAGCTATCGGCGGCTACCGACTCCAGAACGCCAGGCGGCGGACACAATCATGCATTTATCACGCTAAATGAGGCTAGCGCCGGCGAGAGCGTCAGCTAACGCGGGATTCATCATGTAGCCGACTGCAACGAACAGCGCCGCTGCTAATCCCATCACAGCGCCAGGTATGACCTCTCGCTACCTGGCGCTCTCCAATGCATTTCAATGGAGCAATCTTTAAATAGTCATAATTAATTGTTTTTAAGGTTTTTTTTTTTTTTTTTAATGGCAAAAATTTTGTGAACACTTCGGCAATGTTATATATTTTTTTAAAGGTTAAAAAAAAAAAATGTGTGCAGAATTGATATTACAGGTCTGATATTAATGTATTCATATTACAAAATGTTTATAAAAACTTGTTTATTATTTTTTACCAAAAATATGGTTGTTTGGGGGTTAAAAAACTACTTTTAGCACATCGCCGCCAGCGCTCTGGGGTTTAAACATGCATTTTACAGCGCGAGAATTTTTTGAGCGTGATTTGATAATGAATATGGTGGGAGCCGGTCGCTCTGGCCATTCGCTGTCAGGCGCACCCATACAGCGCGGAACCTGTCAAACAGCGACTCCTAACCCCGTATTCAACATTACCGCACACCGACTGAGTCGCTGTCAACAACCGAACAACGGCCAAGCACAGCGAATACTAGCTGGCGCTGTGAAAATCACGCTACTGGCGCTCATCTGTCGCTACCTGGCGCTATTAATGAATCGGCCTCTAACACTTTAGTGCCAGACCTGTAATGACAATTCTGCATAAAAATATAAAAAAATCAAAAAAGTTTTCAAAAATGACTCTTTCTAGGCCAGGAGAGGTCACACAATTATTTGAGAGAAAAAAAAAAATATTAAAAACAAAAAACCCTGTTTAAACAGAAGAAAAGGAACATCCATTGAAATGTATGGGAGAGCGTCAGGTAGCGACAGGTAATACCTGGCGCTCTGGAAGCTAGAGCGCCGGCGCTATACACTGAGCCGCCTGTAATGATGAATCGGATGCTACATGGCGCTGTTAGAGTCGCTCACCAGAATCAGCGTCATAAATGTGGTTTCGCGTACAGCGCCCGGCGTTCACCAGACGCTGCCTGCCGCTACGAGGCGCTACCTGGCGCTATCCCTTGATGAATAAACCCCATAGTATATATATCTGAGAACGTAGGGGGACCCGAGGTCATAATAAGAGTTTAAAATATAAATATGAACTCTGGGTAGACCAGACACTTCTTAGAAAGCCTAAAGGAGCAGAGTTACGTAACCAGGCAAAGCCATAGCCGCATTAGGCAACTCTAGGCCAGTGCCTAGGGAAGCCCCCTACAGGAAAGCCACTGTCATTACTGCTATAGGATAACAATAGTCCAGCTGACAGCTCTTTACTGCATACCTAACAACTTTTCAGGGTGGGAAAGAGGGACAATTGTTAAATTAGGCCACGCCCCCTCATTGAGGGATGGATAGGAGATAGGATGTAACAGTTACAACAATAGAAACACTTTGAATATGCAAATGAATCATTTATTGCTGCAGATCTGCATGTTACACCTCAAAGAGGGACAAATGAGAACAACGAGGGACAGGGGGACATGGACTCAAAAGAGGGACAGTCCCTCCAAATCAGGGACACTTGGGAGGTATGCTCAATGTGATGGGCTCCCTCTGTCACACAACTTGAAAAGTGCGAGTGGTCCCGTATACTTCATGTCAAATTATGTTTAAAGGAGACTTACAGTAATCACTGAATTCCATGGCTGTATGCTTTGCTTGTCTCGGGGCAAAAGACCGGACCTTCAGCGTGATTTAATGAAAAGCCCAAACCCTTAAAAAACGATTCCCCAGCATCTAAAATTAATATATTTTAAGTCTTAGTCACTTACTTATCATTCTTTCCCCCACCGGGCTGCAACTCTGTTCAGGACGCTAGGATACGGGCGCCGCCATCTTTCCCCACAAGTATCACATACTGAGGAGAGGAGAGGGGGGGAGGTGCAGTGGGCGGGTTTATAGCTGTGCTTTTCACAGACAGAGCAGAGCTGGGGTCAGGGAAAGGACAGCAATCCCAGAATGCAGGGCAGCACAGTCAAAAGACACTTCCTGTTTTCAGGCAGCCTGAGACTCCATGAGCTGCCATCGTGGATGTTTAAAGGCTCATAACGTGCAGTAGATGCAGGTAGGATGATATTTAATCTGTATGTACAGGGTGGGGGAAACATATAAGATAGGCTGTTATTCAGGGTGAAGGTCCGGATTAATGTGGGCAATCTGTATGTAGAGCGTGGGGGAAACATATAAGATAGGCTCTTATTCAGGGTGAGGGTCCAGATTAATGTGGGCAATCTGTATGTAGAGGGTGAGGGAATCATATAAGATAGGCTCTTATTCATGATGAGGGTCCGGATTAATGTGGGCAATCTATATGTACAGGGGGAAACATACAAGATAGGCTCTTATTCAGGGTGAAGGTCCGGATTAATGTGGGCAATCTGTATGTACGGGGGGGGAGGAACATATAAGATAGGCTCTTATTCATGATGAGGGTCCGGATTAATGTGGGCAATCTATATGTACAGGGGGAAACATACAAGATAGGCTCTTATTCAGGGTGAAGGTCCGGATTAATGTGGGCAATCTGTATGTACGGGGGGGGGGGGGACATATAAGATAGGCTCTCATTCAGGGTGAGGGTCCGGGTTAAAGCATGCACTATTTTGGCACGTAAAAAGTTTGGCTGTCACAAAAACTGATAAGTCCCTTTTATAACGTAACCATTGGCCGTGTCTGGTGAACGCCGGGCACTGTACGCAATACCACATTTAAGAAAGCGAATCTGGTGAGCGACTCTAACAGCGCCATGTAGCGTCACATGTATTATTACAGGCGACTCAGCGTATAGCGCCGGCGCTCTAGGCTCAGAAGCTCCATGTATTACCTGTCGCTCTGTAGCGCTCTCCCATACATTTTAATGGGGCTTCATTAGTTGTGTATAAACAGCGTGTTTGGCAATTTAATTTTTCTTTGCTCCAATCATTGTGTGACGTCTCCTGGCTGCAAACAAACACTTTTAGAAACTTTTTATGCAGAATTGTCATTACAGGTCTGGTATTAAAGTGTTTATGTCACAATGTTATAACAATGTCATTCCATGTGTTTTCGCTTTGTTACAGGTGGATATGTGTTCAGAAACAGACTTTGATCACACAGCCTCTGGCCCAGCTTTAAAGCGCCAATGCTGTGTGTGTGTGTTTAGTGTTCTGTTAAATATGGTGTGGAGCGCCTGAGCTGGCGCTACCTCTCGCTCGCTGCAGCGCTGTACTGTTGTTAGAGTGTCCAGCACACACCATATTCATCAGTGCTGGCCAGGTTACTACAGCGATCGCAACGCTCTTTTACAGCACCCGACACCCGCTTACAGCGTCTACTAGCGGTCGCTCTAAGCGCCGCTATACAGGCGCACATCTGGCAATACGTGGCGCTAGTAGTGAATCAGCCTGTATATCACATTCAGGTTCATCCCTGGACGCTGATGATCAGAATGGGCAGCACTTTGCTCAGCTTGCTGCTTGTACTCAGTCCAGCAGAATCCGCAGCGCCAGATGGAAGCACCTAGTCCCGTTCATTTATGTATAGTCGGCGTCGCTGTACAAATCATCATGTTGGCAGCTGTGGCTCCCGGGGATTGTGACCTTGCTCGTGTATTTCCTAGAAAGCTGTGTTACACGTGTATTTGCCCCGGGCGCAGCTTCTGCAGTTGCTCTGCTGTCATGTTCGCTGGGGGCAGGTGAGACGGCGACAGACATGACAACATGGCTCGGGATGAAGCGGGCACCGAGCAACTCGGCGATCCTTTATTATTCAGCAACAACGAGCACATTGCAGAACTCTATCCCGAGGCTTGGCTCGCCGTGCGCTCAATGTGACAAGTGCTTCACACTGCCTATTATAGAGGATTAGGGGGATTCTGCTACACTGCCTGTTACAGGAGGATTGGGGGATTCTGCTACACTGCCTGTTACAGGAGGATTGGGGGATTCTGCTACACTACCTGCTACAGGAGGATTGGGGGATTCTGCTACACTGCCTGTTACAGGAGGATTGGGGGATTCTGCTACACTGCCTGTTACAGGAGGATTGGGGGATTCTGCTACACTGCCTGTTACAGGGGGATTGGGGGATTCTGCTACACTGCCTGTTACAGGGGGACTGGGGGAGATTCTGACACACTGTTACAGGGGAGATGGGGCTTGGCTCCTCTTGCGCTCAATCTGACAAGCACTTACCCAGCAGATGACTAGATGCCTGACCAGAAAATTCTTTACATGTTTACATGTGGATCAAAACCTTTCCCCGGGGCACCCTGATCAGGGATGCCCCGCTGTGTGAAACCCCCTGGATCGCCGATGCCAACTCACCTCTTCCCGTTCCTATGGCGCATGCACGGCCGCTCGTCCAATCAGCACGCTCAGAGCCGCTGATGTCACGATGTCTAAGCCTTCATGTAAGGCCAGTGGCTCTGAGCGCGCTGGCGGCCGCATCCCCCGCTTCCCTCTAACAGGGAGCATGCCCACGCCGAAAAATTCACAAATGCTCGGAACGGGCACGTGCTCTGCTAGAGGGAAGCGGGGGATGCGGCCGCAGCTTGCGCATTCGCCGTTGGACCGGGAAGCAAGGTAAGTGTATGGGGCGACCTGGGGAGTTTCACACAGCGAGGCGTTTTGGGTTTTGGATACCCCGGGGGGAGGATCGATCAGCCCGGGAATCTTATAGAGGGGTTATAGCTGTGCTTTGCTCAGACAGAGCAGAGCTGGGGTCAGGAAAAGGTCAGCAATCCCAGAATGCAGAGCGGCACAGTCAGAAGACACTTCCTGTTTGCAGGCAGCCTACAACTCCATGGGCCGCCAAAATGAATGTTTAAAGGCTCAGAAAAGGCAGTAGATTCAGGTAGGATGATTTCTTTAATGTGGGCAATCTGTATGTACAGCATGGGGGAAACATATAAGATAGGCTCTTATTCAGGGTGAAGGGCCGGATTAATGTGAGCAATCTGTATGTACAGGGTGTGGGAAACATATAAGATAGGCTCTTATTCAGGGTGAAGGGCCGGATTAATGTGAGCAATCTGTATGTACAGGGTGTGGGAAACATATAAGATAGGCTCTTATTCAGGGTGAAGGTCTGGATTAATGTCGGCAATCTGTATGTACAGGGGGGAAACATACAAGACAGGCTCTTATTTAGGGTGAGGGTCAGCATTAATGTGGGCAATCTGTATATATGGGGGGGGACATATAAGATAGGCTCTTATTCGGGGTGAGTGTCAGGATTAATGTGGGCAATCTGTATACATGGGGGGGGGGACATATAAGATAGGCTCTTATTCAGGGTGAGGGTCAGGATTAATGTGGGCAATCTGTATGTACAGGGTGTGGGAAACATATAAGATAGGCTCTTATTCAGGGTGAAGGTCCGGATTAATGTGGGCAATCTGTATGCACAGGGGGGAATCATAAAAGATAGACTCTTATTCAGGGTGAAGGTCCGGATTAATGTGAGCAATCTGTATGTACAAGGGGGGAAACATATATGATAGGCTCTTATTTAGGGTGAAGGTCCGGATTAATGTGGGCAATCTGTATGTACAGGGGGGAAATATATATGATAGGCTCTTATTCAGGGTGAAGGTCCGGATTCACGTGGGCAATCTGTATGTACGGGGGGGGGGGGGCATATAAGATAGGCTCTTATTCGGGGTGAGTGTCAGGATTAATGTGGGCAATCTGTATACATGGGGGGGGGGACATATAAGATAGGCTCTTATTCAGGGTGAGGGTCAGGATTAATGTGGGCAATCTGTATGTACAGGGTGTGGGAAACATATAAGATAGGCTCTTATTCAGGGTGAAGGTCCGGATTAATGTGGGCAATCTGTATGCACAGGGGGGGCATATAAGATAGGCTCTTATTCGGGGTGAGGGTCTGGATTAATGTGGGCAATCTGCATGTACAGGGGGGAATCATAAAAGATAGACTCTTATTCAGGCGGAAGGTCCGGATTAATGTGAGCAATCTGTGTGTACAAGGGGGGAAACATATATGATAGGCTCTTATTTAGGGTGAAGGTCCGGATTAATGTGGGCAATCTGTATGTACAGGGGGGAAATATATATGATAGGCTCTTATTCAGGGTGAAGGTCCGGATTCATGTGGGCAATCTGTATGTAGGGGGGGGGTAGCATATAAGATAGGCTGTTATTCAGGGTGAAGGTCTGCTTTAGGTCCTTTTCACTGCATGGCCCTGCGTCCTGCATAGAGGCTAAAGCTGCTGCCTGCACTCAGCAATGGCTAAGGGAGGGGATGGGGGTGGAAAGGGTCCAGGAATGCTGTCAGATGTTAGTGTTTTAGTGAGGCAGTTTAGTGAGGGATGGATCATTACAGAGGAACATCAGAAAAGCTCTTTAAACTGCCATCAGTATGGAATACATGGGAAGGTTCCTGGCACAATAAAGACGGATGAGAGGCGAGGCTGACGAGGGATCTGCCATTTCTCTTCTACGATGAGCTGCCCCCCCCCCCCCTCCTCCTCCTCGATCACGGTGTGGGGTCCAGAAATATCTAAATGTGGAGAAGTGGGCTTAGGGCTGCACCTGGCCCCGGCCGCATTCCTCCCAGAATCCCTTACTTTTCCGAATGATCGGCCCATGTGTTAGAAATGGGCGCCTCTGAATTAATATGCGTTCGCCCCCCCCCCCCCCCCCCCCACTTGTTAATTGGCCCCTCAAAGGCTCCCCAAACCTATTGTCAGCGGCAAAGAGGATTTACATTCCCAACATTTTCCAAAAAATGTAATCCCCTCTTCAGCACAACCGCCCCCCCCCCCACCACCCCCCGCCGTACCCCCACCCCCCCACCGCCACCCCCCACCCCTCCTTCCTTCCCTATTCCGGCTTAGATGCGATGGACCCGGAGGGTTTGGGATAAAGATTTCTCTCGCTGTCTTCTCTTGTCAATCCTCTCCTTCGCCTCCAGCGCCGCCGCGTTCCCACCGCCGGGAATGACGGATTTTCAGCCCCCCGGAGGGAAAGTTTGTTTTGTCTGCGGAAAAGTTTTAACTTTCATTATTAATGCGATGAAACAAAGCCCGGGGCGTCCCTGTAACTGCACAGCACAGCGATGGCGCGCGTACCCTCCCTGCGCCGGCTAAGGAGGACTCATTATTATTATTATTATTATCATACATTATTGTACATGCTAAAAAGTGTATGGACTCGAGTGCCACACAAATAACTATTGTTACTATCAGGCCCCGTGGGACACCCGCCTTCAGGTGAGTCCGCAACCCCCAACCGAGTTACAAGTGGTGTGCCGCAAGGCTCTGTCCTGGGCCCCATTCTTTTTAATATATTTGTAAGTGACATAGGAGAAGGCTTGGTAGGAAAAGTTTGTCTGTTTGCTGATGATACAAAGGTTAGTAATAGGGTGGATATTCCTGGAGGTGTCTGCAACATGGAAAATGATTTAGCTTTATTGGATAGATGGTCAAAACTGTGGAAACTAGAGTTTAATGTCTCTAAATGTAAAATCCTGCACTTGGGTAGAAGGAATCCCTGCTCTGAGCACCGTATGGGCAGCACTGTGTTATCCAGGACCTCGGAGGAGAGAGATTTAGGGACACTGATTACTGAAAGCTGCAAGATGATTGGACAGTGTAGCCAGGGAAAAGCAAGCAGGATGCTCGGCTGCATAGCTCGAGGCATCACCAGTAGGAAGAGGGAGGTTGTGATGCCGCTGTATAGAGCCCTGGTGAGGCCACAGCTAGAATACTGTGTGCAGTTCTGGAGACCTTACCTGCAAAAAGCCATTATTCAAATAGAACGTGTCCAAAGGCCGGCAACGAAAATGGTGGAAGGACTTAAACTTAAAACTTATCAGGAAAAACTTAAAGTGGACCAACACCCAGGATTTTGACTATCCTGGGTTTTGGTCCACTTCGGCGGGGCACCCCGATCGGGGGTGCCCCGCTGTGTGAAACCCCCCAGAAACCCCAAAAAACTCACCTCTCCCCGCTCCCACGTGAACGCCGCAGCCAATCCCCGCCAACGTCCAGGCGGGGGACAGGAACGTCCAAGCCGCTTCCGCCGCCACCGCCTCCCGCGCGTCACTCTCAGCGCGCGCGCGCCCCCGCCGGCCGTTCACAGAGGGCCGGCGCGGGCGCGCGCACGTCTGGAGGGGCGCGCGGGAGGCGGCGGCGACGGAAGCAGCGGCGGATCAGGTAAGATCTTTTTGGGGTTTCTGGGGGGTTTCACCCCGCGGGACATCCCGATCTCAGATGTCCCGCGGGGGTGGGAGGTGATCGGCCCGGGAATCTTATAGATTTCCGGGCCGATCACCCCTGGGTGTTGGTCCACTTTAAAGAACTTAATCTGTACAGTCTGGAGGAAAGAAGGGAGAGGGGGGACATGATGGAGACCTTTATATATGTGACAGGAGGGAATAAGGTTCAGGAGGGAAGTGTTTTTAAGAACAAACTTAATGATAGAACAAGGGGCCCAACCTGAAGCTAGTCAGAGGGAAGATCAGGAGCAATGTTAGAAAATATTATTTTACAGAAAGAGTAGTAGATGCCGGGAACAAACTTCCAGCAGAGGTAGATGAAAAATTGTCAGTGAATGAGTACATGTCTGGGATAAGCACACATCTATCCTAAGATAAAGAGAACATACAATATACACATAAGATAAAGAGAACATACAGTATATACATAAGATAAAGAGAACATACAGTATATACATAAGATAAAGAGAACATACAGTATATACATAAGATACAGAGAACATACAGTATATACATAAGATACAGAGAACATACAGTATATACATAAGATACAGAGAACATACAGTATATACATAAGATAAAGAGAACATACAGTATACACATAAGATACAGAGAACATACAGTATATACATAAGATACAGAGAACATACAGTATACACATAAGATACAGAGACCATACAGTATATACATAAGATACAGAGAACATACAGTATACACATAAGATACAGAGAACATACAGTATATACATAAGATACAGAGACCATACAGTATATACATAAGATACAGAGAACATACAGTATACACATAAGATACAGAGAACATACAGTATACACATAAGATACAGAGAACATACAGTATACACATAAGATACAGAGAACATACAGTATACACATAAGATACAGAGACCATACAGTATATACATAAGATACAGAGAACATACAGTATACACATAAGATACAGAGAACATACAGTATACACATAAGATACAGAGAACATACAGTATACACATAATATACAGAGAACATACAGTATATACATAAGATACAGAGAACATACAGTATATACATAAGATACAGAGAACATACAGTATACACATAAGATACAGAGAACATACAGTATACACATAATATACAGAGAACATACAGTATATACATAAGATACAGAGAACATACAGTATATACATAAGATACAGAGAACATACAGTATACACATAAGATACAGAGAACATACAGAATATACATAAGATAAAGAGAACATACAGTATACACATAAGATACAGAGAACATACAGAATATACATAAGATAAAGAGAACATACAGTATACACATAAGATACAGAGAACATACAGTATACACATAATATACAGAGAACATACAGTATATACATAAGATACAGAGAACATACAGTATATACATAAGATACAGAGAACATACAGTATACACATAAGATACAGAGAACATACAGAATATACATAAGATAAAGAGAACATACAGTATACACATAAGATACAGAGAACATACAGAATATACATAAGATAAAGAGAACATACAGTATACACATAAGATAAAGAGAACATACAGTATACACATAAGATACAGAGAACATACAGAATATACATAAGATAAAGAGAACATACAGTATACACATAAGATACAGAGAACATACAGAATATACATAAGATAAAGAGAACATACAGTATACACATAAGATACAGAGAACATACAGTATACACATAAGATACAGAGAACATACAGTATACACATAAGATACAGAGAACATATAGTATACACATAAGATACAGAGAACATACAGTATACACATAAGATACAGAGAACATACAGAATATACATAAGATAAAGAGAACATACAGTATACACATAAGATAAAGAGAACATACAGTATACACATAAGGGCAGACTAGATGGAGTGTATGGTCTCCTCCTGCCGTCCACCTTCTATGTGTATAGACAGGCCCCCGTTTGCCGAGACTCTGGATACGTCTCATTGAAGCAGCTGGTGGCAACAGACCCGAGGCAACCCGCTTACCTGCCACCCAGGGCCACTATCTGCTCTTTTCATGGAGTGAACATCAGGGGAAGTTAAAACCTCACCGATCTGCCTCCGCCCCTCCGGTTTACTCACCTCGCCAGGGCAGGCATCTTGTTGGTCGCTTGGATTCCGGACAAGCTTGCATCAGGAGCCATGCAGTGCCAATGAATGGGATGCAATGGAGCCTCCCGGAATCCTGCGACACTCTGAAGAGGCTTTAGCCGCGCTGTCACTTACAGACGGCTCAGCCAGCAGGGGGCAGAGGATGGGGCCCAAAGCCACCGGATATTGCCGCGCCATCATCCAAAAGGTAAGTAGGGGCCTGGGGGAGGGGGGGGGGGGGGTCAATCAGCCCTTTTTTATTTTTGATCCGATGTTCCTCTTTAAACCGGACCTTCACCATGATTTAATGAAAAGCCCAAACCCTTATAAAACGATTCCCCAGCATCTAAAATTAATATATTTTAAGTTTTTAGTCACTTACTTATTATTCTTTCCCCCACTGGGCTGCAACTCTGTTCAGGACTTTAGGATACGGGCTCCACCATCTTGACTCAGAGGCATGGCACGTACTGAGGAGAGGAGAGTGGGATAAAGTACAGGGGCGGGGTTATAGCTGTGCATTGCTCAGACGGAGTAGAGCTGGGGCCAGGAAAAGGTCAGCAATCCCAGAATGCAGAGCAGCACAGTCAGAAGGCACTTCCTGTTTGCAGGCTGCCTGATGTTCCATGAGCAGCCATCTTGGATGTTTAAAGGCTCATAACATGCAGTAGATGCAGGTAGGATGATTTTTAATGTGGGCAATCTGTATGTACAGGGTGTGGGAAACATATAAGATAGGTTCTTATTCAGGGTGAGGGTCCGGATTAATGTGGGCAATCTGTATGTACAGGGTGGGAAACATATAAGATAGACTCTTATTCAGGGTGAGGGTCCGGATTAATGTGGGTAATCTGTATGTACAGGGTGGGAAACATATTAGATAGACTCTTATTCAGGGTGAAGGTCCGGATTAATGTGGGCAATCTGTATGTACAGGGTGTGGGAAACATATAAGATAGGCTCTTATTCAGGGTGAAGGTCCGGATTAATGTGGGCAATCTGTATGTACAGGGTGTGGGAAACATATAAGATAGGCTCTTATTCAGGGTGAAGGTCCGGATTAATGTGGGCAATCTGTATGTACAGGGTGTGGGAAACATATAAGATAGGCTCTTATTCAGGGAGAAGCTCCGCTTTAAGGTAAATTTACCCATCAAATTGTGCAAGAACTTGCTCGAGGTTTCGGTCCCCCATCCTGGCATTGCCGCCCTGCCGGACAAGGAGCGAAAGAATGGAGAAAAAGAAGCAATGAATGTAATAATTAAAAAGAAAGACAGAAAAGGAGCAACAGAAAGTCAGAACAAAGGATAGAAACATAGAAAAGAAGTAATATCAGAAAGAAGAAAAGGAAGTGAGTAAGAAAGAAAAAATAAAAGCAATGACTGAAATAAAGTAAAGAAGAAATGAATGAATGACAAAAAGAATAGAAGGAATGGCAAAGAAAGAAAAGAATGAATGACAAAAAAAAAGAAAGAAAAAAAAGGAATGACAAAGAAAGAAAAGAATGAATGACAAAAAAAAAGAAAAGAAAGAGATAGAGGAAAAAAATGAAGGATAGAAGGAAAGGGAGCGAGAAAGAAAGAAATAATATCCCAAAGTCCAGTCTACCCCTGGCTGATGGTTATTGTACGCCATGCCTCTACTTTGTAAAGCGCTACGGAAGATGATGGCGCTATATAAATAAACAATAATAATAATGCCTCCTGTGTTGGGAGATGGAATGACCTGACTTCCATTGGGAGGAGCTGTGTCACATGACCACCATATGAGGTGGGCCCTTCCAAGACGCAGGGGCCCTGGCACCTGCCCTTCTCTTCCCAGTGCCACCTCCGGTCCTGGGCGTAGGTGTATAATAATGTGTACAGGTGAGCTGTAATGTAGGGTCAGTAGCACCTATCGCTGTCTCTCTGCGCAGTCACATGACGCCGCGTTCCCGATCACTCATTATGGATGATGCCTGGGCGAGTCTATAAGTGAACTGGTAAAAAAAGGGGCCCCTGCGTCATTGTGTCTTAAAATAGAAAATACGGTGCTTGGGTTTAGGCGCCATTGCAGTGAGCAGAGGGGGGGGGGGGGGAAACGCTCCTCACCCGCGTTACACGCTGCGCATAAAGATTTCCCGCCATGTTAGACGACGCGCAGAGTTTATTAGGCAATTAAATCGGTGAGTAGAAAAATGTCGCTGAGCTTTTCCGACTCATTTCACATTATTAAAGAATTGTTAACGCTGCTTTTCAATTATAGGAGAAGCTGAATGGCTGCACGGCCGGCGAACCCCGCCACCGCTAGGTCACAGCAACGCGTCGCCGCCAATCAGGGCGAGCTGCAGCCTCAGCCTGGCAATACGCCTGTTGTGTCATGCCGCACTTCTGCCCATTCTGTCACCTCTTCTATGTTTAACTGTTGTTACATGCTGCTCTCCTTCCTATACTTCGACCTCTTCTATGTTTATCCTCTTGTTACATACTGCTCTCCTTCCTATACTTCGACCTCTTCTATGTTTATCCTCTTGTTACATGCTGCAAGTCTTTCTATGCTTTGACCTTTTCTATGTTTAACTCTTGTTACATGCCACACTCCTTCCCATCCTGTCTCTGTCACCTCTTCCATGTTTAACCTGTTGTTACATGCTGCTCTCCTTCCTATACTTCGACCTCTTCTATGTTTATCCTCTTGTTACATGCTGCAAGTCTTTCTATGCTGTGACCTTTTCTATGTTTAACTCTTGTTACATGCCACGCTCCTTCCCATCCTGTCTCTGTCACCTCTTCTATGTTTATCCTGTTGTTACATGCTGCTCTCCTTTCTATACTTCGACCTCTTCTATGTTTATCCTCTTGTTACATGCTGCTCTCCTTCCTATACTTCAACCTCTTCTATGTTTATCCTCTTGTTACATGCTGCTCTCCTTCCTATACTTCGACCTCTTCTATGTTTATCCTCTTGTTACATGCTGCAAGCCTTTCTATGCTGTGACCTTTTCTATGTTTAACTCTTGTTACATGCCACACTCCTTCCCATCCTGTCTCTGTCACCTCTTCTATGTTTAACCTGTTGTTACATGCTGCTCTCCTTCCTATACTTCAACCTCTTCTATGTTTATCCTCTTGTTACATGCTGCAAGTCTTTCTATGCTGTGACCTTTTCTACGCTTAACTCTTGTTACATGCCACGCTCCTTCCCATTCTGTCTCTGTCACCTCTTCTATGTTTAACCTGTTGTTACATGCTGCTCTCCTTCCTATACTTCGACCTCTTATATGTTTTACTTTTGTTACATGCTGCAAGTCTTTCTATCCTGTGACCTTTTCTATGTTTAACTCTTGTTACATGCCACACTCCTTCCCATCCTGTCACTGTCCCCTCTTCTATGTTTATCCTCTTGTTACATGCTGCACTCCTTCCTATCCTGCGACCCTTTCGATTGTTACATACCACCCTCCTTTTCATCCTGTCACTGTCACCTCTTCTATGTTTACCCTGCCATTACATGCAGCCCTCCTTCCTATCCTGCACCCTCTTCTATGTTTAGCTCTTGCTACATGCTGCAAGTCTTCCTATCCTGTGACCTTTTCTATGTTCAACTCTTACTACATGTCACACTCATAGAAACATAGAAACATTCTCTATGTTTAACCTGGTATTATATGCTGCTCCTCTTCCTATTCTGGGACCTCTTATATGTTTAGCTCTTGTTACATGCTGCACTTCTTCCCATTCTGTCACTGTCACCTCTTCTATGTTTAACCTCTTGTTACAGGCTGCTTTCCTTTCTATCCTGCGACCTCTTCTGTGTTTAACTTTTGTTACATACTGCAAGTATTTCTATCCTGTGGCCTTTTCTATGTTTAAGTCTTGTTACATGCCACGCTCCTTCTCATCCTGTCACCTCTTTTATGTTTAACCTCTTGTTACATGCTGCTCTTGTCCCTATCCTACAACCTCTTATATGTTTAACTTTTGTTACATGCTGCAAGTCTTTCTATGCTGTGACCATTTCTATGTTTAGCTCTTGTTACATGCCACGCTCCTTCCCATCCTGTCACTGTCACATCTCCTATGTTTAACCTTTCATTACATGCTGCTCTCCTTCCTATTCTGCGACCTCTTATATGTTTAACTCTTGTTACATGCTGCACTTCTTCCCATCCTGTCACTTCTATGTTTAACCTTTCATTACATACTGCGCTTCTTCCTATCCTTTGACCTCTTCCATGTTTAACTTTTGTCACATGCTGCCAGTCTTCCTATCCTAAGACCATTTTTATGTTTAACTCTTGTAACATGTCGCTCTCCTTCCTATCCCGCGACCTCTTCTACATTTAACCTCTTTTTACTTGCGACACTGATAAACAAGTAAGAAGAGGGAGGTTGTGATGCCGCTGTATAGAGCCCTGGTGAGGCCACAGCTAGAATACTGTGTGCAGTTCTGGAGACCTCCCCTGCAAAAAGACATTATTCAAATAGAACGGGTCCAAAGGCCGGCAACAAAAATGGTGGAAGGACTTAAACTTAAAACTTATCAGGAGAGACGTAAAGAACTTAATCTGTACAGTCTGGAGGAAAGAAGGAACAGAGGGGACATGATGGAGACCTTTATATATGTGACAGGAGGGAATAAAGTTCAGGAGGGAAGTGTTTTTAAGGAGAAACTTAATGATAGAACAAGGGGCCCAACCTGAAGCTAGTCAGAGGGAAGATCAGGAGCAATGTTAGAAAATATTATTTTACAGAAAGAGTAGTAGATGCCGGGAACAAACTTCCAGCAGAGGTAGCTGAAAAATCGTCAGTCAGTGAATGAGCACATGTCTGGGATAAGCACACATCTATTCTAAGATAAAGAGAACATACAGTATACACATAAGATACAGAGAACATACAGTATATACATAAGATACAGAGAGCATACAGTATATACATAAGATACAGAGAACATACAGTATACACATAAGATACAGAGAACATACAGTATATACATAAGATACAGAGAACATACAGTATATACATAAGATACAGAGAACATACAGTATATACATAAGATACAGAGAACATACAGTATACACATAAGATACAGAGAACATACAGTATATACATAAGATACAGAGAACATACAGTATATACATAAGATACAGAGAACATACAGTATACACATAAGATACAGAGAACATACAGTATACACATAAGATACAGAGAACATACAGTATATACATAAGATACAGAGAACATACAGTATATACATAAGATACAGAGAACATACAGTATACACATAAGATACAGAGAACATACAGTATATACATAAGATACAGAGAACATACAGTATACACATAAGATACAGAGAACATACAGTATATACATAAGATACAGAGGACATACAGTATACACATAAGATACAGAGAACATACAGTATACACATAAGATACAGAGAACATACAGTATATACATAAGATACAGAGAACATACAGTATATACATAAGATACAGAGAACATACAGTATACACATAAGGGCAGAGAACATACAGTATATACATAAGATACAGAGAACATACAGTATACACATAAGGGCAGAGAACATACAGTATACACATAAGATAAAGAGTACATACAGTATACACATAAGATACAGAGAACATACAGTATACACATAAGATACAGAGAACATACAGTATACACATAAGATACAGAGAACATACAGTATATACATAAGATACAGAGAACATACAGTATACACATAAGATACAGAGAACATACAGTATACACATAAGATACAGAGAACATACAGTATACACATAAGATACAGAGAACATACAGTATACACATAAGATACAGAGAACATACAGTATACACATAAGATACAGAGAACATACAGTATATACATAAGATACAGAGAACATACAGTATACACATAAGATACAGAGAACATACAGTATACACATAAGATACAGAGAACATACAGTATACACATAAGATACAGAGAACATACAGTATACACATAAGATACAGAGAACATACAGTATATACATAAGATACAGAGAACATACAGTATACACATAAGATACAGAGAACATACAGTATACACATAAGATAAAGAGAACATACAGTATATACATAAGATACAGAGAACATACAGTATATACATAAGATACAGAGAACATACAGTATACACATAAGATACAGAGAACATACAGTATACACATAAGATACAGAGAACATACAGTATACACATAAGATACAGAGAACATACAGTATACACATAAGATACAGAGAACATACAGTATACACATAAGATACAGAGAACATACAGTATATACATAAGATACAGAGAACATACAGTATACACATAAGATACAGAGAACATACAGTATACACATAAGATAAAGAGAACATACAGTATATACATAAGATACAGAGAACATACAGTATATACATAAGATACAGAGAACATACAGTATACACATAAGATACAGAGAACATACAGTATACACATAAGATACAGAGAACATACAGTATACACATAAGATACAGAGAACATACAGTATACACATAGGGGCCGACTAGATGGAGCGTATGGTCTCATTCTGCTGTCAACCTTTTATGTTTCTAATTCATAAATAGATCATTTGCATGTCTCCACCCACTGACTTCGAAGAATGGCCGACCTTCATTGTTCTTGGGTCATTAACAGAAGTATATTATCTTCTGTTTATACAAAAAGGCAAACTCTTGGGTGTGATGCTTATTGTTTTTTTTTCCATTATCATATGCTAGTATGCCCATCTGTATTATTCTGCAGATGTGGAGACCCCCTCCAGTACGTTCTCCCAGGATATTGAATATATGACGTCTTGGGCTCACGTCCCATTCTTAACAGGTGCAGCCGGGTTTGTTTTGGTTAACAAGACCCCTCATCGCTCCTTTCCGGGCTCCCGTTTGATCAGAGGTGTTGGTTTTCGCCTTCCACAGCTTGGAAGTGAACCCTCGCTGCTCTCAGAGCTGCGCTGCCAAGTGACGCAAAGCCAAACTTATAATTAAAAATGGTCCTTCCAATGGGAGGCCCGCGCACCGGCGCGTCGATCACCCCCTTAGCCGCCAACATAACATGTCCTGGGAGGAGTCCCAATGGCGGCCCCTGCGTGGGAAGGATCTCAGATGTTAAGGGACTTTCATGGCTAATATTAAATGCGAGCTGCAATGAAATCTATAAGGACGAGGTTGCGAAAAATGATAGTGTCTCATACGGAGCCAAGATTCAGCGCGGCGCCATTTGCGAAACAAATTGTTTTTTTTCGCGATTGGAGGGCGAGGCGCGCA
Organism: Gastrophryne carolinensis; assembly: GCA_027917425.1. NCBI lineage: Eukaryota > Metazoa > Chordata > Amphibia > Anura > Microhylidae > Gastrophryne > Gastrophryne carolinensis. The sequence continues at coordinate 641,754,562 of CM051234.1, read as the reverse complement.
AACCAACCGCTGCTGGGACCGGACATAAATTATGCAGTTCTGTTTATTAAAATATCGGCCTTCGTTTATTAAAGGCGAGGGGGCAAGCAGATGTTTCATGGAAAAGAGGAGTAATGCTAATTAAAATAAAAATGTGAACTGTGTACGCCAGGAACTTACAGGCACTGTACTCGCTTTTATTTGGCCTTGTTTTTGCATCTATAGGCCTCAGGAATTTTGTGTTTGTAGCCTCTTGGCCCTCGCCACTCGTGATATTTATATTTATAAGGAATAGGGTTCAAAGTTATTAGACCTGGGGTTGATAAGGAACTCATCGTGCTCCATAGTGGCTCTTTCACCTTTTAAAACCAGGGACTGAAAAGGGAAGCCAGCAAAAGCTAAAAAATATCCAAATCCTTTAAAACCCAGAGTCTATGAGACTCCAGGGAAGGCGTACTCGCTCTCCCCAGGGCATCCAGATTCAGGATTCGGCGCTGTGTAAAACCCCCCAGGTCGCCCAGAAACTCACGTTCTTTCCCGGTCCAATGGTGTATGCGTGAACAACGGCCGCATCCCCACTATCCCATTAGCAAGGTGCATGCCCGTGCCGCCATTTACAAATGCACACTCCATGTTAAAGGGTAGCGGAGGATGCGGCCGCCAGCGTGCTTGGGTCCGCTTGCCTTAGACAAGCTCTTGCACGAAGGGGTGGGAGCGGATCCAAGCGTGCTGACTGGACGAGGGGCTGCACATGTGCTGTAGGACCGTGGAAGGGTGATCGATCTGGGGGGATTCACACAGCGGGGCATCCCCAATTGGGGTGCCCCAGTGGCAGGGACAAAACCCAGGATAGTCATCCACTTAAAGTGGACCAACACCCAGGGGGAATCAGCCCGGGAATCCATAAGATTGCCGGCCTGATTAGGTCCCTCCCCGCGGGGCATCTGAAATCGCCGTTGGAACGGGGATAAGGTAAGGTTTCTGGGCGTCCTGCGGGGTTTCACACAGCGGGGCATCCCGATTTCAGATGCCCCGCGGGGAGGGACCTTGTCCGTCGCTTGTCCGTACATACCACAGCGGCTCTGAGCGCTCTGATTGGACGAGTGCTTGCGTAGGAGCGGGGTGAGGAGAGTTTGTTAGGGCAATCTGGGGGGTTTAACGCAGTGGGGCACCCCCGATCGGGGTGCCCCGCGGAAGTGGACCAAAACTCAGGATAGTGAAAATCCTGGGTGTTGGTCCACTTTAAAAGCAGGACTTTGGCATCTATTTGCCTCAGGAATTTAAAGAGGTCCTTCGGGGGCCGTCCAAGTTCTACTCCATGAGGCAGCCCTGCTGAGTAACCCCCCCCCCCCCCCCCCGTAAGCCTCCAAACACTCATCTTCTCCTGGAGCCCTCGCCGCGTCTCTGCGCTGCAGCTGCATCCCTGCTCACCTCTAGCTGTGCGTGTGCCCACACCTGGCCTTTCTGAATGGGTGGCACAGGCCCCCCCCACGGTGAGCAGGGGATGCGGCTGGCAGCACACTTGGCTGCCTTCAGCGTCACTCGCCTGCTTAGCCGTCAGTGGAGCCGAGTGAAAGGGAGCGCGCTGATTGCCTCACTTCCATCCGAGTTTGTGCCGCAGGAGTGTAAGGAAGGTGAGTGTATGGGGCAATATGAGTAGGATACGCACAGCGGGGCATCCCTATTCGGGATCCCCCCCTGAGAGGAACAACACACGGGTAAGTGAAATTCTTGCGTGTTGTTCCTCTTTAAGGTTTGGAGGCCAGGGATTCCATGTGTAATTTCTGGGGCGATACAGCAGCCCCCTTATAACCAATGTGTGATGGCTTGGCCCCAAGTTTAAACTGAGCCTCTGGCCCTAAGGCGACCATGATTACCTCAAAATCCCGACCATATAGAAAACACAAACTCTAGGGGCGCAGCCATCACAATATATGTTATGAAGGCCCCAGACACAACATGGGCCCCTCTATAACCTATATGTGATGGTTGGGGCCTGAACTAGGCAGCCAGGCTTATCTTATTATTCAGGCCACAAAGGTCCTGACAACAAACTCACCTCGAGAATCCATCCCACGGCACATGCGCGGTTCTCTTAAGTGGCCGGCCGGAGGGGATTGGCCGGTGATGAGACGTCCAGAAATCGGCTCATCCAGAGCTAATTGCTGGATATGGATATAAAGAGCAGTGAATTTCTATTGGACGAGAGCCCAGGCATGGATCCAGGTGAGTGAATTGGGTCTCCACTTTAATGGCGTCTTTATACACCACTAAACCTGATAATACTCTGTTCATGGTAAGAACCAGGCGAAGGGCGATCGCAATCTTCCTTTTTTCTGCGGTCAGACACAGGACACGGCACTGAAGGGGTTAAGCAGCCATCTCATGTTTAGTTCCCGGCATAACAAGAGCAGCGGTGGGAGATTTAAGCCTCTGCAGAGGCGCCGAGGGACCCCAACCTGCCATTCATTGCTGAGCCTGACGATTGACTGGCAGCTCCTCTCACCCCGGGAGGGGGCTCTGTGCCCTGTGCTGGAGGGAATGCTGACAGCTACAGAGATATCACACCCGCCATCCAGCACCGCGCGCGCGCGCGCGCAACTCATCATTTCCTGTGCTTGGGAAGAGGGTCAAGACGATTCAGTATTATACATTATGATTAGATCCCCTCTAAGGCGTCTCTTTGTATTGGTCTTGTATATATTATACACAGTGATTAGATCCCCTCTAAGGCGTCTCTTTGTATTGGCCTTGTATATATTATACACAGTGATTAGATCCTCTCTAAGGCGTCTCTTTGTATTGGCCTTGTATATATTATACACAGTGATTAGATCCCCTCTAAGGCGTCTCTTTGTATTGGCCTTGTATATATTACACACAGTGATTAGATCCCCTCTAAGGTGTCTCTTTGTATTGGCCTTGTATATATTATACACAGTGATTAGATCCCCTCTAAGGTGTCTCTTTGTATCGGCCATGTATATATTATACACAGTGATTAGATCCCCTCTAAGGCGTCTCTTTGTATCGGCCTTGTATATATTATACACAGTGATTAGATCCCCTGTAAGGCATCTCTTTGTATTGGCCTTGTATATATTATACACAGTGATTAGATCCCCTCTAAGGCATCTCTTTGTATTGGCCTTGTATATATTATACACAGTGATTAGATCCCCTGTAAGGCATCTCTTTGTATTGGCCTTGTATATATTATACACAGTGATTAGATCCCCTCTAAGGCATCTCTTTGTATTGGCCTTGTATATATTATACACAGTGATTAGATCCCCTCTAAGGCGTCTCTTTGTATTGGCCTTGTATATATTATACACAGTGATTAGATCCTCTCTAAGGCATCTCTTTGTATTGGCCTTGTATATATTATACACAGTGATTAGATCCCCTCTAAGGAGTCTCTTTGTATTGGCCTTGTATATATTATACACAGTGATTAGATCCCCTCTAAGGCGTCTTTGTATTGGCCTTGTATATATTATACACAGTGATTAGATCCCCTCTAAGGCGTCTCTTTGTATTGGCCTTGTATATATTATACACAGTGATTAGATCCCCTCTAAGGCGTCTCTTTGTATGCGCCTTGTATATATTATACACAGTGATTAGATCCCCTCTAAGGCGTCTCTTTGTATTGGCCTTGTATATATTATACACAGTGATTAGATCCCCTCTAAGGCGTCTCTTTGTATGCGCCTTGTATATATTATACACAGTGATTAGATCCCCTCTAAGGTGTCTCTTTGTATTGGCCTTGTATATATTATAGACAGTGATTAGATCCCCTCTAAGGCGTCTTTGTATTGGCCTTGTATATATTATACACAGTGATTAGATCCCCTCTAAGGAGTCTCTTTGTATTGGCCTTGTATATATTATAGACAGTGATTAGATCCCCTCTAAGGCGTCTTTGTATTGTCCTTGTATATATTATACACAGTGATTAGATCCCCTCTAAGGAGTCTCTTTGTATTGGCCTTGTATATATTATACACAGTGATTAGATCACCTCTAAGGAGTCTCTTTGTATTGGCCTTGTATATATTATACACAGTGATTAGATCCCCTCTAAGGCGTCTCTTTGTATTGGCCTTGTATATATTATACACAGTGATTAGATCCCCTCTAAGGCGTCTCTTTGTATTGGTCTTGTATATATTATACACAGTGGTTAGATCTCCTCTAAGGCGTCTCTTTGTATTGGCCTTGTATATATTATACACAGTGATTAGATCCCCTCTAAGGAGTCTCTTTGTATTGGCCTTGTATATATTATACACAGTGATTAGATCCCCTCTAAGGCGTCTCTTTGTATTGGCCTTGTATATATTATACACAGTGATTAGATCCCCTCTAAGGCGTCTCTTTGTATTGGTCTTGTATATATTATACACAGTGGTTAGATCTCCTCTAAGGCGTCTCTTTGTATTGGCCTTGTATATATTATACACAGTGATTAGATCCCCTCTAAGGCGTCTCTTCGTATCGGCCTTGTATATATTATACACAGTGATTAGATCCCCTCTAAGGTGTCTCTTCGTATCGGCCTTGTATATATTATACACAGTGGTTAGATCTCCTCTAAGGCGTCTCTTTGTATTGGCCTTGTGATTAGATCCCCTCTAAGGCGTCTCTTTGCATTGGCCTTGTATATATTATACACAGTGATTAGATCCTTTCTAAGGCGTCTCTTTGTATTGGCCTTGTATATATTATACACAGTGATTAGATCCCCTCTAAGGCGTCTCTTTGTATTGGCCTTGTATATATTATACACAGTGATTAGATCCCCTCTAAGGCGTCTCTTTGTATTGGCCTTGTATATATTATACACAGTGATTAGATCCCCTCTAAGGCGTCTCTTTGTATGCGCCTTGTATATATTATACACAGTGATTAGATCCCCTCTAAGGCGTCTCTTTGTATTGGCCTTGTATATATTATACACAGTGATTAGATCCCCTCTAAGGTGTCTCTTTGTATTGGCCTTGTATATATTATAGACAGTGATTAGATCCCCTCTAAGGCGTCTTTGTATTGGCCTTGTATATATTATACACAGTGATTAGATCCCCTCTAAGGAGTCTCTTTGTATTGGCCTTGTATATATTATACACAGTGATTAGATCCCCTCTAAGGCGTCTCTTTGTATTGGCCTTGTATATATTATACACAGTGATTAGATCCCCTCTAAGGCGTCTCTTTGTATTGGTCTTGTATATATTATACACAGTGGTTAGATCTCCTCTAAGGCGTCTCTTTGTATTGGCCTTGTGATTAGATCCCCATGTAATATAGATTGGAGCTGCACAGTGAGGCAGAATCATGTCACACACACTGTCTCTAGCTGCATTGTTGCTGTGTCAGTGATACCGTCCTCAGTGTGGGATGCTGCCAGGGTGCAGCCGCCACCGCTCGCTGATTATTATTCCACAGGCGCGCACGTGTCAGGCGTAATTGATGGGGTGCTTAGACTAAATCGCCCCGGGACGCGTTTGAGATGAGAGTGAAGTTTACTAAAAATGAAATTGAATTTTTGGGACTGTAAAGCAGAGTGCTGTTTAGTGCCAGAGATAATGAAAATGGACCAGCCCGCCGCCCCGACACACGGGAAACGCTGCACGTCACCGCCGCCGCTATAACTTTCTATTTAGCTGCTAGTGTCGCTGCATGCAGACACCTATAAACCTGCTAACTCCTAACTGCACCAGCCAGCCATAGATATCCCATTATCTATCTATCTATCTATCTATTATCTATCTATCTATCTATCTATCTATCTATCTATCTATCTATCTATATATCTATCTATCTCATATCTATCATCTATCTATCTATCTCATATCTATCTATCTATCTATCTATCTATCTCATATCTATCTATCTATCTATCTATCTATCTATCTATCTCATATCTATCTATCTATCTAGCTATCTATCTATCTCATATCTATCTATCTATCTATCTATCTATCTATCTATCTCATATCTATCTATCTATCTATCTATCTATCTATCTATCTATCTATCTCATATCTATCTATCTATCTAGCTATCTATCTATCTCATATCTATCTATCTATCTATCTATCTATCTATCTATCTATCTCATATCTATCTATCTATCTATCTATCTATCTATCTATCTATCTATCTCATATCTATCTATCTATCTATCTATCTATCTATCTATCTATCTCATATCTATCTATCTATCTAGCTATCTATCTCATATCTATCTATCTATCTATCTATCTGTCTATCTATCTCATATCTATCTATCTATCTATCTATCTATCTATCTATCTATCTATCTCATATCTATCTATCTATCCATCTATCTATCTATCTCATATCTATCTATCTATCTATCTATCTATCTATCTATCTATCTCATATCTATCTATCTATCCATCTATCTATCTATCTCATATCTATCTATCTATCTATCTATCTATCTATCTATCTCATATCTATCTATCTATCTATCTATCTATCTATCTATCTCATATCTATCTATCCATCTATCTATCTATCTCATATCTATCTATCTATCTATCTATCTATCTATCTATCTATCTCATATCTATCTATCTATCTATCTATCTATCTATCTATCTATCTATCTCATATCTATCTATCTATCTATCTATCTATCTATCTATCTATCTCATATCTATCTATCTATCCATCCATCTATCTCATATCTATCTATCTATCTATCTATCTATCTATCTATCTATCTATCTCATATCTATCTATCTATCTATCTATCTATCTATCTCATATCTATCTATCTATCTATCTATCTATCTATCTATCTATCTCATATCTATCTATCTATCTATCTATCTATCTATCTATCTATCTCATATCTATCTATCTATCTATCTATCTATCTATCTATCTATCTATATATCTATCTATCTCTGCCCAAATATCTATCTATCTATCTATCTATCTATCTATCTATCTATCTATCTCATATCTATCTTTCTATCCCATTTCTATCTATCTTACTCTGTAACAACAGAGTAAAAAATTATATAGCAAATGGGAATGAGGGTACTTCTCGCAATTTAAGAGGATAATGGGGGAGACACAAAAGGTAAGACGTGCCTTACAATTAAAGTGGACCTTAAATTAGTTGCTGGAAAATATATGTCTGATGGATTTCTGCTTTTTTCTATCTATTATACTGTGAGATAACGGAGGATTAGATATATATTTATATGAACAAAAGGTAATATGTCTGCTAATAAATCGGGTTCAGAAAAATAATTGAGAGAAGGAGTTAGATTAGGGCATGTGGTGGGCTAACCTAAAAAGATGCGTTTTTAGGGAGCATCTAAATCTCTTGATGTTTTGAATCAATCTAATTGTTGGGGGAAGGGCATTCCAGAGAATTGGTGCAGCTCGGGAAAAGTCCTGCAGGCGGGAGAGGGAGGTTCGGACTAATATAGAAGTAGGTTGTATATCTTTGGCAGAACACAGGGCGCAGGTAGGCGGTAGACCGAGATTAGGGAAGGCATGTAGGGCCGCACCATGAAGAGCTTTGTGGGTGAGCTATTTAGAGGCTGATTCACTACTAGTGTCAGGTATTGTCAGATGAGCGTCTGTATAGCGGCGTTAAGAGCGATTGCTAGTGGTCGCTGGGCTCGGCTGAGAGTCGTTAATACAGAGCACCTCAGTCGCTGTAGTAACATTGTCGGCATTGATGAATTTGATGTGTGAGTCGCTATAACACCAGTACAGAACTATATATAACACCAGCTATATAAGTAAACAATAATAATAATAATAATAATAATACAGAGCTATATGGGAGCAAATGGTAGGGACTGGTCAGTGTGAGCGACTCAAACCATAATCATCAAAAAAACAGCCGGCGTTCAAAATTGTGTCGCTGTAGCCCATATCCACCAGTAACAAAGCGAAAACACATGGAATGACATTGTTATAACATTGTGACAATAACACTTTAATACCAGACCTGTAATGACAATTCTGCATAAAAATATAAAAAATATAAAAAGTTTTCAAAAGTATATTTAAATAGGCCAGGAGAGGTCACACAATGATTTGATAAAAACCCCCAAAAATTTTTAAAGACATTGCTGAGCCGCCTGTAATAATACATGTGACGCTACATGGTGCTGTTAGAGGTGCTATACACTGACCTGCCTGTAATAATACATGTGACGCTACATGGCGCTGTTAGAGGCGCTCACAAGATTCGCTTTCATAAATGTGTTTCCCGTACAGCGCCCGACATTCACCAGACGCTGCCTGCCGCTACGAGGCGCTACCTGCCGCTATCCCTTCTTAAATAACCCCCCTAATCTGAATCCTATACTGTATGGGTAACCAATGCAATAACTGGCAGAGAGTGAAGGAGTCAGAGTAGAAGTTAGAAAGATAGATGCCGCTTACTGAATAACATAGGCACGGCTAACGGCTCTGATTGGACGAGAGCCCGCGCAGGTGGCGTTGGACCAGGCAAAGGTAAGCTGTTACAGGCGAACTGGGGGGTTTCACACATCCGGGCATCCCAAATCAGGATGCCCCGGGGCAGCAAACAGAACCCGAGATAAGCAAAATTCCAGGTTTTGTTCCGCTTTAAAGTTCATCTTCACAGTCGACAACGTGGTTGTCAGTGTTGCCAATTTACACATCAGTAATGATTCAGTCGATGATGATCATCCCTCAGGCAATGTCGGAACGTAGACTGCAATCCAAAAGACAATTTCCAGAGGGAAATGCGAAATTTCCTGCGAGGAAGACGATAGCTTTGGAATTCATAAATAATTCTTGAAGCCGAAAACAACAATTTCTCGATAGATGAAAGAAACCCAAGATCATCATTACTGAATTACCGGTTAGGACTTATGGCTAGTCTTACGGGCTCAAACTGACCAGTTTATGGGGTGATGTGTTGGTTTGGGGGTGTGGCTTATTTTCTGGCTTTTGAAAAGCATTCTGGGATACTCTTCTGTGTATAAGTAGTGCAGGGGAAGTGCCACATGGGTCACATGGTCAAGGCACAAGTCTTCAAGTCAGTTTTCATTGGGACAGTGGGACAACATTTCTCAAAGCGGGACTGTCCCGCCAAAAGTGGGACATCTGGTCAGTTTACATCTGTGGGACTGATATTAATTACACTGCTAATAATTTCCAGCAACAATGTGTCACATTCCCTTAGGTCCTCCACAATTCTCCTTGATCTACACAACAAACTCCGGACCGAGGTAGACAGTACTAGCTACTTTTGTGTCAGGCTTCCCGGCTACAACCAAGGTAAAGGTAGACTTGTGGCAAGAAGTGAGGGCTGGGCAGAGCTCCAGATGTGGGGCTGAAGCATGGAAATGAAGGTCAATAAGACAGAACAGAGTTCAGGGGTTTGATAAAGCCCGATAACAGATACAAATTCCAGGGTTGGCGGCAGACAGGCAAAGTCTATAAACAATCTGTGTTCAGAGGCTGGCAACAAACCAAATACAGATTCCAGGGTTGGCGGCAGACAGGCAAAGTCCATTAAGCAATCTGTGTTCAGAGGCTGGCGACAAACCAAATACAGATTCCAGGGTTGGCTGCAGACAGGCAAAGTCCATTAAACAATCCGAAATTCTAACCGTGTAATCTGTGCAGGGGTTAATCCATAATCTGACCGGGAAGAAGTCCAGGTCAATCCAGTATAACAGTCAGGAGTTGCAGGTCAGCTGTCCATTTAAATAGGGCTGTCAATTAGAGCAGGGGGGGGGATGTGTCAGAGTCTGAGTGAGGTCACTTCCTGTACACAGGCCAAGGAAATCCCGGAAGTAAAAAACAGCCAAAGAGCTTACGCTCTAGGCTTTGTGCAGTTGCAGTGAGCTGAACACCAGGTGGAGCTGTTGAGCAGTGCAATGAATGAATGGCCAGGTCTAGAAAAAACACCCAAAGCACTTCTGCAGCTGCGTGCAGAGATCAATGGAAGACGCCCAAAAGGTGCAGAGCCTGACATTTTGATGTATTTGTTATTGAATCACATTCTGTAACAGTGCCCCCTGGTGTTGGCTTTGGTGTTTTTACATGCATTCAAATCTTTTTGATGTTTTGAACTTATTGTATTCCATTCAATTCTTTTTTGATGTAATCAGTGTGGCTGGTTAGATAAATATTTAGTAGTGCAGTGGCGAAACTTTGTGATTGCTTGTGTTCATCCTTCCTTGCTTGGTGAATGAATAGTCCAATAGAATCGTGCGCATTACAGATACCGATATAGAAAACCCAACGTATCCCGAAAACGCTGCCATTGTGAGAGAAGCTCAGAGACTCCGTTCTTCGTTCAGGAGTTGAAAAGAAGGCCGCCGCGTCCCCGGGGAGCCGCCGCGTTGTGCGGGGCCCCCAGGTTCTGCCCAGTGGGTCCATTAATGTGAGAAGCGACGTGGCGGAGGGAGCGGATGGGGGTGACGGCGTTCTCTCACTTTGATCAGAGATTTCAATAGCGCAGCTGGAAGCGAAACGACAAGCCACGCAGCTGAGATCTGAGACACCGTCCCTTCATCCGAATGAAAAGGACCTCCGACGCGCCCCCGCGGCCACCGGGCAGGGTGCCAACCTTTGTTGGTCTGGCTGGGGAGTGGGTAATGCATCCTCGAGCCCACCATGCTGCAGCTTCAGGGGCCTCGTGCTGCAGGTGCACCTAACCTCAAGAACTTTTTTAGGTCTAAAGAATAAAAAGAATCTATATCCAGGGCCAGATTATGAGGAGGGCGCAAGGGGCGTGTGCCCCTGCACATAAGCCACCAAGCACAGCCGCTGGCAGCTCAATGCAGGGAACCAGCCGGGCGACCACACTACCCCCCACCCAGAATGGCAAAGCAGGAGTTCCTGAGCAGCACGCACCCGCACAAGGGGGGCACAAGGGACTCCATCTGACCTTCCAGTAAGTAGGCGGGTGCCAGACAACCACCAATCACTTACTTGGCTGGACTATTATTTTATATGTATCTGGGGCCTCCACCTGATTTTGTGCCCAGGGGCCTTCACCACACTTAGTCCGGCCCTGTATATATCTGTTTTACTGTCTGATCCCAAGAGCTTGCAATCCATAGAACCACGTTCCCTGAGGCCCAACCGGCGTTGAAGAGTTAACCTTGCAGATGATCATCGTTGTGTGATAGGACGCAGTGACATGTTACAGATCTTTCCCTGGCCCAACGTGTAAACACCAAGCCGGGGCTGCGCATAGCCGCGGCGTTACTCACCTGATTTGCATATGCAAATTGTACCGCCACCGCACATGACCTCCCATAAACCCGCTTATTTATTTGCTTTTCCCGCTGATCGGCATAATGAGTTTATGTTTGTGGTCTCCGGGGCCTGTTTTCCACATTAGATGTGTGCGGGTGTGGCTCAGTGTGTGCGCTCGCCCGCCGTGACCCGGGGCGAGGGGCGGTTCCACTAATCTCTAGGAAATGTATTTGCTTCTTTAATTAGTATCGGCTGATGGATCGTCCTGATCTGGAGCATTGTTATATGTTCAAATTGTATGTGAGCAAGACAATAGTATCACTTAGGGATCAAGAGAGGGAGGTATCAGACATTATCATCTAAGTTATTACAGTATCAATTAGGAATCAAGATGATGATATCACAGTGTATCACTTAGAAATCAAGATGATGATATCACAGTGTATCACTTAGGCCCTTATTTATGAAGGGATAGCGACAGGTAGCGACTGGTGAGCGGCCGGTAATGACGGGCCCCGCCACGAGAACGCCGGCTCCCCACCACAATCACACATTTATCAAGCCAATCCTGCTTAGCGACTGAGATAGCGCCATATAGCGACTCATTCATCATTATTCCAGCCTCAGCCCACAGCGCCAGCGTCCGACCTTGAACAGCGACAGGTATGACGTCTCGCTACCTGGCGCTCTCCAATGCATTTCAATGGGACAATCTTTAAATATTCATAATTAATTGTTTTTAATGTTTTTTTTTTTTTTTTTTTTTTTAAATGTGAAAAATTCTGTGACCACTTCTGCCATGTTAGATATTTTTTTTAAGGAAAAAAAAAATTGTACAGAATTGATATTACAGGTCTGATATTAATGTATTCATATTACAAAATTATTTAAAAAACTTGTTTTTTTTGGTTTCCAAAAATATGGTTGTTTGGGGGTTAAAAAACTACTTTTAACCCATCGCCGCCAGCGCTCTGGGGTTTAAACATGCATTTCACTGCGCGAGAATTTTTTGAATGTGATTTAATGAATATGGTGGGAGCCGGTCGCTATGGCCAGTCGCTATCATGCGCTCCCATACAGCTCAGAACCTGTCACTCCTCACCCAATATTCAACATTACGGCAAACCGACTGAGTCGGTGTCAACAACCGAACAACAGCCAAGCACAGCGTCTACTAGCGGGCGCTCTGAAAATACCGCTACAGTCGCTCAACTGTCGCTACCTGGCGCTATTAATGAATCGGCCTCTTAGTAATCAAGATGATGATATCACAGTGTATCACTCAGGAATCAAGATGATGATATCACAGTGTATCACTCAGGAATCAAGATGATGATAGCACAGTGTATCACTTAGGTGCTTATATCAGGAGTGTATAATTTAAGGACCAGGATAATAATATCAGACAGTATCAAGATAGTGGTATCGCACTGTATCATAAGGGATCACTGATGATGTAATTCAGTAATGTTTGAGGTTAGGTGAGTAATATTATGTCGGTAATAATTGAGAATCTGTGTGTAATACTGTGATGTCATTCAGTTAAGTTTGATATCAGTGTGTAATACTGTGATGTCATCCAGTTACGCTTGGGAATCAGTGTGTAATACTGTGATGTCATCCAGTTACGCTTGGGAATCAGTGTGTAATACTGTGATGTCATCCAGTTACGCTTGGGAATCAGTGTGTAATACTGTGATGTCATTCAGTTATGTTTGAGAATCTGTGTGTAATACTGTGATGTCATTCAGTTAAGTTTGTGAATTAGTCTGTAATACTGTGATGTCATTCAGTTAAGTTTGAGAATCTTTGTGTAATACTGTGATGTCATACAGTTATGCTTGAGATCAGTGTGTAATACTGTGATGTCATTCAGTTATGTTTGAGAATCATCGTGTAATACTGTGATGTCATTCAGTTACGTTTGTGAATCATCGTGTGATACTGTGATGTCATTCAGTTATGCTTGAGATCAGTGTGTAATACTGTGATGTCATCCAGTTACGCTTGGGAATCATTGTGTAATAATGTGATGTCATTCAGTTACATTTGTGAATCAGTGTGTAATACTGATGTAATTCAGTTACATTTGAGGAACAGTGTGTAATACTGTGATGTCATTCAGTTACGTTTGCGAATCATCATGTAATACTGTGATGTCATTCGGTTATGTTTGAGAATCATCGTGAGGATCAATGTGTAATACTGTGATGTTATTTACTAATAAATCAGTAAGCCTGTGATGTAATATTTGAGCACCGATGGGGTAAGACATTGATCTCTGAGTCGGTGACACTTGATAGAAAATGACATCACTTATTTGAACAGAATGATGTCATAGCGTGTGGCAATCGGTAAATAAAACAGAAATGTTAGTAAATAACACTTACAGACTGGTGGAGAGGACGCATTATGACATCACATAATTGTACACATTTCCTTTACGCAGCGGTCAGGTGTGTACACGCCTCCGCCGCCTCATATCTGTTGGGGGAAAATCACCACCACTGGCCTTCAGATAAATCTTCTTTACCTTCCATTATTTTCCTCATTGCAGAAAGCATTACAAACTGTTTCACATAAAAATATGCTAAAAGTAAATGTAGCGTAGCGCTAATGCCCGTTAATAGCGGCCATCGGAGAGCACGGCGTCTATTCCTGCCCCAACACAGACCATCGCCTCCATACTACATTACCTTTACTGGTGTCTGCATGAGGAATCGCTGCGACATAAAAGACATCTCTGGCAACAAAAAGCTGCAAAATAATAAAATAGTATCACATTATTACTATAACATTATTTATTATTATTATTATTATTATTATTATTATTATTAATAATTATTATTATAATAATAATAATACCAATTGTAATTAAAAATATAATTAAAATAATATTATAATAATAATAAAAAATAATACTTATTATAATTAAAACAATAATTAAAATAAACATAATATTAAAATAATAATAACAAAAAGGCCTACTCCAGCCAAAACCTTTCCTTCAGTGATTAGATCCCCTCTAAGGCGTCTCTTTGTATTGGCCTTGTATATATTATACATTGTGATTAGATCCCCTCTAAGGTGTCTCTTTGTATCAGCCTTGTATATATTATACATTGTGATTAGATCCCCTCTAAGGCGTCTCTTTGTATCAGCCTTGTATATATTATACACAGTGATTAGATCCCCTCTAAGGCGTCTCTTTGTATTGGCCTTGTATATATTATACACAGTGATTAAATCCCCTCTAAGGTGTCTCTTTGTATTGGCCTTGTATATATTATAAATAGTGTTTAGATCCCCTCTAAGGCGTCTCTTTGTATTGGCCTTGTATATATTATACACAGTGATTAGATCCCCTCTAAGGCGTCTCTTTGTATTGGCCTTGTATATATTATACACAGTAATTAGATCCCCTCTAAGGCGTCTCTTTGTATTGGCCTTGTATATATTATACACAGTGATTAGATCCCCTCTAAGGTGTCTCTTTGTATCGGCCTTGTATATATTATACACAGTGATTAGATCCCCTCTAAGGTGTCTCTTTGTATCGGCCTTGTATATATTATACACAGTGATTAGATCTCCTCTAAGGCGTCTCTTTGTATTGGCCTTGTATATATTATACACAGTGATTAGATCCCCTCTAAGGTGTCTCTTTGTATTGGCCTTGTATATATTATACACAGTGATTAGATCCCCTCTAAGGTGTCTCTTTGTATCGGTCTTGTATATATTATACACAGTGATTAGATCCCCTCTAAGGTGTCTCTTTGTATTGGCCTTGTATATATTATACACAGTGATTAGATCCCCTCTAAGGCGTCTCTTTGTATTGGCCTTGTATATATTATACACAGTGATTAGATCCCCTCTAATGCGTCTCTTTGTATTGGCCTTGTATATATTATACACAGTGATTAGATCCCCTGTAAGGTGTCTCTTTGTATTGGCCTTGTATATATTATACACAGTGATTAGATCCCCTCTAAGGCGTCTCTTTTTAATAATACTGATAATGATAATAATAATAATAATAATAATAATAATAATAATAATAATAATACTTGTTCCTATTTAAATACCAGTAAATAAATTCCTTGCTGCGAGCAAGGTGCTAATGATGTACATCTGCTAAAGTCATTGGTGAGGCAGCAGGGAAAGCAGTTCACCGGGGTCAGCGTGATCATTAGAAGGGTCAATAATGTCACTATAAGGGTCAGCAGCATCACTATAAGGGTCCGCAGCATCACTATAAGGGTCAGCAGCATCACTATAAGGGTCAGCAGCATCACTATAAGGGTCAGCAACATCACTATAAGGGTCAGCAACATCACTATAAGGGTCAGCAACATCACTATAAGGGTCAGCAACATCACTATAAGGGTCAGCAGCATCACTATAAGGGTCAGCAACATCACTATAAGGGTCAGCAGCATCACTATAAGGGTCAGCAGCATCACTATAAGGGTCAGCAGCATCACTATAAGGGTCAGCAGCATCACTATAAGGGTCAGCAGCATCACTATAAGGGTCAGCAACATCACTATAAGGGTCAGCAGCATCACTATAAGGGTCAGCAACATCACTATAAGGGTCAGCAACATCACTATAGGTGTCAGCATATGTATTGTTCGGCAAATGGCAGAGAAAGTGGGCGTATCACCAGCACCATGCTCCAACCCCCAGCGGAAATGTGGAAACGGCCCAAATATACAGGTATGCGGCCACCCATTGGTTACATCGCCAAGGAAGCCAGAAAACAGGGGGGTTTCGTGGTTCCCCGGGGGGGGGGGGGGGGTTTACACAGAGGGACATCCCGATTTCAGAGGAAGGCAGCGGCCAGCCCTGGAATTTTTTAGATTCCATATATTATTCCAGATATATTAAAAGTCCATATAAACAAATAGTGAGAGGAGGGGTCACTTATACACCTCAACTGAATAAATCTCCCGCCAAGCTTGTGGTTTCTTCTGCTGCCAGGAATAAAATCCAGAGGTGCCGGGTTTGATTGGATCAGGTAAGACAGAGCCCCTCCCCCCGATTCCTCTTCCTTCTATTAAAAGAATAGATAATCCGCATCCGAATGTAAATCGCCTGCTCGCGTGCCGGTTGCACGTTGTTCAGTCGCTCATCTGTTCATGCAAATGGCCCATTACTGGAAAAGATTTCTTAGGCCCTTATTTAACAAGGGATAGCGCCAGGTAGCAAATGGTGAGCGAACGGTAATGACGCTCACCGCCACGAGAACGCCGGCTCCCCTCCGCAATCACACATTTATCAAGCCAATCCTGCTTAGCGACTGACAGAGCGCCAGATAGCGACTCATTCATCATTAATCCTGCCTCACCCCACAGCGCCAGCGAGCGACCTTGAACAGCGACAGGTATGACCTCTCGCTACCTGGCGCTCTCCAATGCATTTCAATGGAGCAATCTTTAAATATTCATAATTAATTGCTATTAATGTTTTTTTTTGTTTTTTTTAAATGTCAAAAATGCTGTGACCACTTCTGCAATGTTAGATATTTTTTTTAAGGTTAAAAAAACAAAAAAAAAAATTTGTGCAGAATTGATATTACAGGTTTGATATTAATGTATTCATATTACAAAATGTTTTGAAAAACTTTTTTTTTTCAAAAAATATGGTTGTTTGGGGTTAAAAAACTACTTTTAACCCATCGCCGCCAGCGCTCTGGGGTTTAAACAAGCATTTCACAGCGCGAGAATTTTTTGAGCGTGATTTGTTAATGAATATGCTGGGAGCCGTTCGCTATGGCCATTCGCTGTCATGCGCTCCCATACAGCGCGGAACCTGTCAAATAGCGACTCCTCACCCAATATTCAACATTACGGCAAACCGACTGAGTCGCTATCAACTACAGAACAACGGGCAAGCACAGCGACTACTAGCGGGCGCTCTGAAAATGCCGCTACTGTCGCTCATCTGTCGCTACCTGGCGCTATTAATGAATCGGCCTCTTAGCATCCAACTGTTCGTGAGCAATTTGTTCTTAGTTGGCTTTTTTCTGTACTCGACTGGAGGACCTACCAACTTATCAGGGTGGGAAAGAGGGACAGTTTGTAAATTAAGCCACGCCTCCTCATTGAGGGATGGATAGGAGATTGATTAATGCCACTTAGTACCACGTAGCGTCGGGTGAACTCTGGGTTTGAAAACCACATATAAGAAAGTCAATATGGTGAGCATCTCTAATAGC
The DNA here is from genome assembly GCA_027917425.1 of Gastrophryne carolinensis. NCBI lineage: Eukaryota > Metazoa > Chordata > Amphibia > Anura > Microhylidae > Gastrophryne > Gastrophryne carolinensis. The sequence goes on along the minus strand of CM051234.1, from coordinate 641,737,104 downwards.
GTCACATGTATCACTAGCGGTGGCTCAGTGTATAGCGCCGGCGCTCTAGGTTCAGCAGCGCCATGTATTACCTGTCGCTCAGTATCGCTCTCCCATACATTTCAATGGGGTTTTATTTGGTTGTGTATAAATAGCGTTTTCCTAAAGTAATGTTTTTGGTGCAAATCATTGAGTGGCCTCTCCTGCCCGGCAACCAAACACTTATATTGTTATATTTTGATTTATTTATTTTTTTATGCAGAATTGTATGTGCAGGTCGGCCATTGCAGTGTCAGTGTCACAGTGTTACACAATGTCATTCCATATGTTTTCGCTCTGGTGCTGGTGGATATGTGTTGAGAAACAGACTTTTATCACATAGCATCTGGAGCTCGATGCTAGAGCGCCCAGTTTTAGAGTGCCAATGCTGCATTTAGTTTTTTCTTAAATATGGGCTTTAGCGCTGAGTGTCGGACACATTTATTTGGCGCTACCTATCGCTCGCTGCAGCGTTGTCCAGTTGTTAGATGTAGCATTGTCTTGGGCGCTTTATAAATGCTGGACAGGATAGTACAGCGTCACTTGTCCAGCCGCTAACCTAGGTCACAGTGCCACACACCTGCTGGCAGCGACCACCTGCGGATGCGCTATACATTGACGCTCACATGGCAATATGTGGAGCTAGCCTCCACATGTAACAGTTACAACAGTGGAAACACTTTGAATAGGCAAATGAATCATTTATTGATGCAGATCTGCATGTTACACCTCAAAGGTTCAGGAGGGAAGTGTTTTTAAGAAGAAACTTAAAGTGGAGCAACACCCTCACGGTTTTTTTTTTTCCGTCATTAAATAAACCATTCTATTCGCCAGGACTCGTTATCCTTAATAATAAAAAAAAAACGTACCTTAGATGATCCAGCGCAGCGTCGCTTCAATTTCTATTTCGCGCCGCCATATTTGATTTACATCTAAGAGGAAGAGATCGTTTGACCTCTTCCTCTTCTAAAGCTCGCGCATGCGCAGTAGTGCCGAGGTAGGTAAAGTGAAGCGCCGCTCGCTCCCGGGGCAAGCGGCGCTTCACTTTACCTAGCGGAGCTACTGCGCATGCGCGTCTTTTGTTTTTTTTTTTATCTACGTGAGCGCGTGAGCGCGCTCTGCAGAGCAGGGAAGAGACTGAAAGGCGGAGGGAGTGAAACAAGACCTGAGAGACGTGCACGCTCCCGAGAAGACGGCTGGAAGACAGAGGCCACGCCCACCACGATGACATCACGCCTGAAGAAACAGAAACTGAATTCACGCGATGCTTGGAGACTAGTATGCACGTCTTAGTAGTGCAGATGCCAGTCAAAGGACACGTACAAGCGCTGGAGGGCGGGACTTCCAGCGAAGGTGATTCCAGAAAGCAGACGCTGCGAGGGACAGAGGGCTGCCTGGATCATCAAAACGTAAGTGTTTTTTTATGTTTGTTCATTTAAAGCAATGTTATTTTTGTGGGTGTTGGTCCACTTTAATGACAGAACAAGGGGCCCAACCTGAAGCTGGTCGGAGGGAAGATCAGGAGCAATGTTAGAAAATATTATTTTACAGAAAAAGTAGTAGATGCCGGGAACAAACTTCCAGCAGAGGTGGTTGAAAAATCAAAAAAGTCAGTGAATTTAAACATGCCTGGGATAAGCACACATCTATCCTAAGATACAGAGAACATACAGTATATACATAAGATACAGAGAACATACAGTATATACATAAGATACAGAGAACATACAGTATATACATAAGATACAGAGAACATACAGTATATACATAAGATACAGAGAACATACAGTATACACATAAGATACAGAGAACATACAGTATACACATAAGATAAAGAGAACATACAGTATATACATAAGATACAGAGAACATACAGTATATACATAAGATACAGAGAACATACAGTATACACATAAAATACAGAGAACATACAGTATACACATAAGATACAGAGAACATACAGTATATACATAAGATACAGAGAACATACAGTATACACATAAGATACAGAGAACATACAGTATATACATAAGATACAGAGAACATACAGTATATACACATAAGATACAGAGAACATACAGTATACACATAAGATACAGAGAACATACAGTATACACATAAGATACAGAGAACATACAGTATACACATAAGATACAGAGAACATACAGTATACACATAAGATACAGAGAACATACAGTATACACATAAGATACAGAGAACATACAGTATACACATAAGATACAGAGAACATACAGTATATACATAAGATACAGAGAACATACAGTATACACATAAAATACAGAGAACATACAGTATACACATAAGATACAGAGAACATACAGTATATACATAAGATACAGAGAACATACAGTATACACATAAGATACAGAGAACATACAGTATATACATAAGATACAGAGAGCATACAGTATACACATAAGATACAGAGAACATACAGTATACACATAAGATACAGAGAACATACAGTATATACATAAGATACAGAGAACATACAGTATATACATAAGATACAGAGAACATACAGTATACACATAAGATACAGAGAACATACAGTATATACATAAGATACAGAGAACATACAGTATACACATAAGATACAGAGAACATACAGTATATACATAAGATACAGAGAACATACAGTATACACATAAGGGCAGACTAGATGGAGCGTATGGTCTCCCGTCACCCTTCTATGTTTTCTATGAATGAGAACAACGAGGAACAGGGGGACATTGGCTCCAAAGAGGGACAGCCCCTCCAAATCAGGGACACTTGGGAGGTATGCTGGAGGTTTGGCATGGGTGAGCAGGCTTTCTTTAGTTACTTTCCGATGAACTTCACAATAACGACCTAAACGCGCACTCCCAGAAAACACTCCATAATGGTCATTTAATTTGTAACATTATGGAGTCATGCTCCCTCCGGGGTTTTGCACCGGAGAGTCTTCCCATCTGCTCGCCAGTCACTTAATATTAGGACATGATAAATGGTTACCAGCACTTGTTTTTACTTAAGAAACACGCAGGCCGCTTGCACAGTTCCGCCGCCTTTGATGTGATGGGAATCGGGGCCCTTTTCCCAGAGTTCTCCACATCTCTTCAGGCTCCATGTGAAGGCTGGGGAGGTGAGGAGCAAGTTCAGGCCTAGTGTCATCCTGCAACCGGAGGAGGAAGAGGAGAGGAAGCCAGGACATCGGAACCATCCGACCCTTACACCTACATGGTCGTATATATTCCTTCCAAAGGCAGCGTAAATGAGGTATCTCTCCAGCGCTGGCACCTACGCAGGACATATCTCTTTCATTATCCCAGCGCACCTTCTGGAATATCTATCCTGTCATTCCAGACCCTTCGACCCCTAATGTTCAAATCTCAGTCTCGCCTTGTCCCGGAGAGATGATTTACGAGATACATTAAGCTGCAAAATTCAAGAGATCCCCATATGTAATTCATAAAGAGGCTTCCTCTCGTGTGAAGGCGCGCGGATAGGGCTCGGGTTCAGATTCATGACATGTATCAGGCGTGACACCGGAAAATGTCAGCGGCGCTCTACATCACCCCACATGGCCGCTCGCCCTAAAACATCAGCTGACAATACTTTGTATGGATAGAACCCTTCCGGGTGACACATCTATTATCCAATCTTCTATTATAATCCAAAAATCGAGTCACAAGCCAGTATGTGGAGAGACCCATGTTAGGCTTAGAGCGGACCTTCACCCTGAATAAGAGCCTATCTTGTATGTTCCCCCCCCCCCCCCCCTGTGCATACAGATTGCTCACATTAATCCGGACCCTCACCCTGAATAAGAGTCTATCTTATATGTTTCCCACACCCTGTACATACAGATTGCTCACATTAATCCGGACCTTCACCCTAAATAAGAGTCTATCTTATATGTTTCCCCCACCCTGTACATACAGATTGCCCACATTAATCCGGACCCTCACCCTGAATAAGAGTCTATCTTATATGTTTCCCCCACCCTGTACATACAGATTGCCCACATTAATCCGGACCTTCACCCTGAATAAGAGTCTATCTTATATGTTTCCCACACCCTGTACATACAGATTGCCCACATTAATCTGGACCTTCACCCTAAATAAGAGCCTATCTTGTATGTTTTCCCCCCCTGTGCATACAGATTGCTCACATTAATCCGGACCCTCACCCTGAATAAGAGTCTATCTTATATGTTTTCCACACCCTGTACATACAGATTGCTCACATTAATCCGGACCTTCACCCTGAATAAGAGTCTATCTTATATGTTTCCCACACCCTGTACATACAGATTGCCCACATTAATCCGGACCCTCACCCTGAATAAGAGCCTATCTTATATGTTTCCCACACCCTGTACATACAGATTGCCCACATTAATCCGGACCTTCACCCTGAATAAGAGCCTATCTTATATGTTTCCCACACCCTGTACATACAGATTGCCCACATTAATCCGGACCCTCACCCTGAATAAGAGCCTATCTTATATGTTTCCCACACCCTGTACATACAGATTGCCCACATTAATCCGGACCCTCACCCTGAATAAGAGCCTATCTTATATGTTTCCCACACCCTGTACATACAGATTGCCCACATTAATCCGGACCCTCACCCTGAATAGGAGTTATATGTTTCCCACACCCTGTACATACAGATTGCCCACATTAATCCGGACCCTCACCCTGAATAAGAGCCTATCTTATATGTTTCCCACACCCTGTACATACAGATTGCTCACATTAATCCGGACCCTCACCCTGAATAAGAGCCTATCTTATATGTTTCCCACACCCTGTACATACAGATTGCCCACATTAATCCGGACCCTCACCCTGAATAGGAGTTATATGTTTCCCACACCCTGTACATACAGATTGCCCACATTAATCCGGACCCTCACCCTGAATAAGAGCCTATCTTATATGTTTCCCACACCCTGTACATACAGATTTAATGAAAAGCCCAAACCCTTAAAAAACTATTCTACAGCATCTAAAATTAAACTATTTTGAGTTTTTAGTCACTTATTATTCTTTCCCACACTAGGCTGCAACTCTATTCAGGACTCTAGAATACGGGCGCCGCCATCTTGACTCACATACTGAGGAGAGGAGAGCGGGATAAAGTACAGGGGGTGGGGTTGTAGCTGTGCTTTGCACAGACAGAGTAGAGCTGGGGTCAGGGAAAGGACATCAATCCCAGAATGCAGAGCAGCACAGTCAGAAGACACTTCCTGTTTGCAGGCTGCCTGATGCTAAAATGAGCCGCCATCTTCGGTGTTTAAAGGCTCATAACATGCAGTAGATGCAGGTCGGATGATTTTTAATGTGGGAAATCTGTATGTACAGGGTGTGGGAAACATATAAGATAGGCTCTTATTCAGGGTGAAGGTCCGGATTAATGGGGGCAATCTGTATGTACAGGGTGTGGGAAACATATAAGATAGGCTCTTATTCAGGGTGAAGGTCTGGATTAATGTGAGCAATCTGTATGTACAGGGTGGGGGAAACATATAAGATAGACTCTTATTCAGGGTGTTCTCTGGTTTCTGACGTCTGATGAGAACCATCAGTTGTGTAGCTGTGAGGAGTAATGTGAAATATTTAGGACCTGATTCATCGGGTTCCTGTAGACATCAGTGGGTGTTAAGCCAAGCACGGCTCGGTCATATATCACACGGCTAAACCTGTGTGACCAGCACTGCTGGAGCCTATTGGGCATAACATTTTCCTGTCCTTGGTGGCACCATTCACCTCCGAGCTCACAATGACCTCTGGAGGCCACATCAGCATGAGAAAGGCTCAGCCGAGGCTTCGTGAATTGGTTTTCTGTGCCCAGGGCTCTACATAATCACCCTTCACCCAATCTGTCAGTAGGTTGTCGACATTCAGTAGAGATGTAGTCAGCTTGTCCTAGTCATATATACAGTATATTGTGGGGGATTCAGCTCAGACTTCACAGTAAATCTGTTTAAAAAATGTTTTTCAACTGTACTGTCCAGGCAATAAACGAAAAACACACATACTTACCTTTTGTCCCAGCAGTTGATGCACCTTAGCCTGGTGTAACCCGTCATGGGGGGTGTTCTGGCCAGGGTTCCTTAGGGTGGTGAAACTCCCCCAAGTGTCTAGTCCTGGGTGGGAAGGTAAGGTCTGACAATCCAGATAGAAAGGCACTAAAAACACCAGGCAGGGTTAATCCTAACTTCTTTATTTCAGAAGGCTGGGGTGGGGGGACCCCCATCGGTGGTCTATGCACATATTGGACACGTGAGGCTTTATTGTTGTTGGCATTGCATATGGTTTGACTGGTCTGTCTTCTTGTCTTTACCCGGCTTTGTCCTCTTGATCAAAGTCTGAATTGTAGGATTTGCACATGAGATATGTTCATATATAGGCACTTAGCACTTTATCTATAGTTAGAGGATTGCACAGGATTAGGATTTATTATGCTATTTGCATGTTTGCACATGGTCACATATATAGGTATATTAGTATTTTAGGCGAGGTATAGTCTGGGTTAAGGCGGACCTAAACCCATGTAAGCATTATATAGCGACCTCCAAGGTCCTTATTATCAATCTTATCATATAAATCGGTGGAGTTCCTCCCTGCCCCTCCCTTTGTTCCTTAGAGAGGACATATGTAGTGTATATGTTTTTTAATTAAAATGTTTTAATATGTTTGTATGTCATGTACTATTAACTTAAATAAACATTGGTACATTAAGATAGTTGGTGGTGCCACGAGTTTGCTTGGGTGGGTTAGGGAGTAGTGGGACTCCCTTTCTTTGTTCTTCTTTATTTCAGAAAAACAGTTTATTTGCCACACATGGGGGCTGATTCAGAACCAGAGAAAGAGAAAACTCTCTTCTTTTTAGGAGAGAAAGCTGACATTCACTTTCATTGCCTAGTGGGGGAAATGTTCTCCTGGCTCCAAAGCAGCACCAAGGTAGACTAAAAAAGAAGCGAATGGCACATTCAGCCCAACTCAAGTTCTACCACTTGTAATCCCTACCTTTTGTCCCCAATCTTTAGACTGTAAGCTCGCAAGAGCGGGGCTCTCTTTCCTATTGTTTCCTGTGCTCACAACACTTGGTTTGAACCTCGTGGCATCTAGTTTTGTATTGTTCCTGTACTATATATTTTAACTTGTCTGTAATCACACCTTGTAAAGTGCTACAGAAGATGATGGCGCTATATAAATAAACATTATTATTATTATTATTATTATTATTATTATTATTATTATTATTAATAATAATAATAATAATCATAATAATAATAATAATAAGCGAGTTTTCTCACCAGGCCCTGAATTGACCCCATGGGGTTCCTCAATTAGCAATGGTAATTCAGCATAGGATCATTCACAGCGGTACAATACGATGCAACCCCACTGTAAGGAGGCCACCCTATTAGGCTTCTCAGATGACCAAGGTAAGACCAGAGCTGCGTAGTCAGGACCAGGGCTAATGAGGCTTGGGTCCTCACGTGTTTAGAAGGAGTCCCTAGACCCAAAGCAAGGGAAGCTCCTTAAAAAGCTGGCAAGAAAAAGTTCCAAGTGGCATGTGGACACAAGGGGGGTACAAGGAGGAATGCCCCAAGCCTGACCTGTACATTGTCTGTGTCTGGAGGAAGACTACCTAGGCTGCCCACTTTGGCATTAACTGCCTTGCACTCCCTCCTAGACCTCTCAGTGGGGAAACCCTTGGATTTTCCACTCCAGTGCAGCCTTCTTTCTTCTGTGCTCATTTCCCTTAATCATCTAGCTGTCTGACCTTCTTTTTAAGCCCCCTTCAGTTCCTCCCATAGACAACATTGTTGCTACCAACAGCCTATCGGAGCCCTGTAACTCAAACTACTGTTGCAACCAGCTTCCTGTTTTTACTTAGAACAATCTATTATTTCTTATCCTATGCTGCCATCCAGTGGCCTAATAATGTACATACACCTATGTTTGCTTTCTATTTCTTCCTCCCATTCTGTCCGCCTATTATTTCTGGGGGATGGAATATTGTATTGTCCCCATTATGGTAGAATAAGACTCCTTTCACACCAGGCCGTTTGCGCCATCTTATAAATACTCCAACGTGTCACAAATGGTCAGAAACCGCAGTCCAGAAAATTAAATGGGCCAGGTACCAGGAGACTTTGGGACGGTGAAGGGTGGCATGGGCTCAGAGCCTTCCAGCTCTCAAGATTAGAGACCTTTGGCTGTCTGGTTTCTAACCTTCTCCCTTTCTGCACAGCTCAGCCATACAGTTCATTAGGCCTTTTGCCTAGCTTTTATTTTAGGCTTTAAAACAGAGCAAAACCAACTTCTGGGCGCTATTTATTTCTAATAGAAGATTTTCTTTATTGTAGTTGTGACCACCATGAACTAAACATTATGAGAAAATTGTGTTTTATTTTAATTTTTGAATGCTGGCGGATATTATTATCGTTGCTATTTTTATTATAATTTCTTACAGTGCCACTGAATATAATTGGTCTATAAATAACCCTCCCTCCCCGTCCTGTTATTTTACTTACCTCTTCCTAAAGCATGAGCAAATTCTTTGGACAACATCTGTCTTTTATGAAGCGATGCTGTATGTTACTAATAATACTAATATCAGTTACGTAACCCTCAGCGCGGTCTCTTATTAACCCCCTCGAGTATCTTACTACAGGAGAAGAAGTCCCTGTCCAGGCACCCTAACTATTCGCACTCTCCCCCTTGGGAACTGTGCAAAATAAACCACTTAAAAGCACCCTAATCCTTCAGATTATATGTAAATGCCTTATGTATTCTAAGTGAAGCCATTTCATTCTCTTTCATTTCTGGGTTGTGGCTGAGCTGGTGTCAAGGCGCAGCCATGTTTGCTCACCTGAGAGTTCCAAGGTACTGAGTGGATGTTAGACCACATTTTTTGCCTGGTCCTGGAGGAATAAAATTAAAAGGAGGGCAAACTTTGGAGCCCTGATTCGGCTTTACCCTGCACTGGAGCAAATGGAGGAGAGATACATGGGAGGGGAATCAGGTGTTTGCTGCCCTATAATTGCCACAGGGTTTACTTTACAGTCCCTTTAATATTATGGGTACTTTTCAGCCAATCAAGAGATAGTTAAATTGGTTAATAATACCTGAAGGAAAACTCCCTGTAAGGACTGACATTGACGGGGCCTTGAACCGGCGATCTGCCTTCTATTATTACTCCAAGCCCCCTACTCTACAATTGCAGTTGTGCTTGTGTGTTTGCTGTATTTTTGTGGTTTTCCCTTGGGTCCTAATGCTCCCTACTCTCCCTCAGCTGTGTTTAATTATCTCCTCTGTCTTCCCTAAGCATGTATGTGTCTCCACCTACAGGTTGGATCATTGTGTCTACTTGCTTGAGTGAACCTGTTCTCTCCAACCCTCTGTGAATCACGTATCTTGCCTTGTATTCTGTATTGGGGCTCACATATAGTATGTGCTGGCGCTCTCACCTTCCATAGCCTGTATTGGGGCTCACACCCTTCTTAGTCTTTGCTGAGGCCCAGAACCTCCATTGTCAGTACTGGGGCTCAGACCCTGTACTGGGTCCCATACCCTCCATTGCCTGTACTGGGGCCTATATCCTCCATTGTCTGTACTGGGCCCCAGACCTACGATTGCCTTTACTGGGCCAGACCCTCCATTGTCTGTACTGGGAAGCAGACACTCCATTGCCTGCACTGGGGCCCAGACCCTTCATTGTCTGTACTTGGGCCCAGACCCGCTATTGCCTGTACTGGGCGAGACCCTCCATTATCTGTACTGGGGACCAGAACCTCCATTGCCTTTACTGTCGTCCAGAACCTCTATTATCTGTACTAAGGGCCCAGACCCTCTGTTACCTGGTTTTACTGCGTACAGTCTGCCCTCGGATTCTCCTTTCCAAAATCTGCAACCACCACAGGACTGCCCAGGGCCTAGTGTACTCCATTTGAGACATGGGCTTCTACGTCCTGGGTGGTGGTGGCTTGCCTCTCTGGTGGTGTAGACGGGATGGACGGGATGTACTGCCTTATGTGTATATGTTCTCAGCCTGCTACTCCACCCTCTGGTTTCCAGTCTGTGTTTTTACTTACCGCTTCACAGCCTGCAATTTTTTCCTACCTTTCAGCCTGTGACCCTGCTTAACTGACCCCAGCCAGTGACCTTTGTTATGCCCTCAATTGGCTGCCTGGCTAAGAGCTGGCTTCCTATCCCAATTCTCAAAACCAGGAAACTCGTAACCCCCTCTGAATGCCTAGCGATATAATAATCCTGGGCTTGACACGCCTGCTAGTATAATTATATTACTCTTGACTTACTTTTATACTTTACTGATAAGCCATTAGTATAGTCCATCTGGTCCTGGTGATTTATTTCACATGTATTTGTAAAATTTAGAAGCATATCGATCTATTTTGTGTCCATTACGTTTTAGCACAACCACTTTCCTCTGTATTCAACCAACTCTTCCAGCATATTCCAAGAAAATCCTACACACCATTAAAGTTAACATTATCATTATTATTTCTTTTTTTTAAAATGAGGTATGTTCCTCTAGCAGATCGCCTTGGCATAATTAAGTGGTGGCACACATAAGCATTGAAACACCTCATATGTTATATCAAGCCTGAAGAAATCTTATTAATCAGTACTCCGAGGCAGAGGCTTTCTAGTGCCGTGGAAAGGAAGACTCATACCTCCGCTTCATCTTCTTTGTCACCTCCGGTCTGGGTGGCAGCGGAAGATAGGAGCCCATCTGTAACGTTTCCTATTCATTTTTAAAAGTAGAGGACGAAGTTATGTATAAACTGTCGGGCTGGATGGGGCTATTATACTGCAACGATGATTGGAAAATTATTCATGAGCTCAACTCATATTATGACATTAATAGTTACAGCTATGCGCAAAACATAAGAGATTAAAGTTGATGCTAAGTCACTAACCGCTTATTTAAGGTGTTAATAAAACTTTTAAGATCAGGTTTGAAATTGATTTTAACCTGCAAGCTTGTAAAAAAAGTTCTACCAGGCTAGAAGACAGCAAAATAAAAGAACAGTGCTCACTAGGAGGAGATCATTTTGCCACCTCCCAAGGCAGTCGGATTTGTTCCTCCAGTCCAAACCAGGAGTTCCCAACTTTTTTTTATCATGTGTATCCTTTTCTATTTTTTTATTACCTCTAGAGGACTGGTGCCAAATATCAGCCTGGGAATTTTCTGGCCACAGCCAGCTCATGCTGCTGAGCTCCACCCCCCAGGGTTCTTCTAAGCCGATCAACAAGTCTGTTTCATCAGTTGAGGCTGTAGCACTGCAGGGGCAAATCACCAGCCTATACTGGACCTGGGCATTCTTAAAGTGGACCAACACCCACGGGTGATCGGCCGGGAATCTATAAGATTCCCGGGCCGATCAACTCCCTCCCTCCCTGGAGGCGGCGGCGGAGGAGGCGCTTGTCCGCGGCTTGTCCGTCGGCGCTGGGAGCGGGGAGAGGTGAGTTTTTCGGGGGGTTCGGGGGGGTTTCACACAGCGGGGCACCCTGATCGGGGGTGCCCCACCGAAGTGGACCAAGACCCAGGATAAAAGAACCGCAGAACAAAGCCAAGGGGCCCAGTCCTAGAATACGAAAGATTCCAGAAATATAGAATACATTAGCTGATTTACAAGTGTGGTAATTGGCCTCTGCGCTAATGGTTTTCAGAACGTTTTAAGGAAAGTTAATGAAGTTTAATTAATTTTGGCTATTTATTTGGTGCTTGAAAATCTTGATCTTTCCTGGTTGTGACCTTTGCTTTGATTTTGTACGAAGCAAACGTACCTTGAATTCTAGTCTATGGACATATGTTTTATGCAGGCAGCAACATCATAAGATTAAAGCTAAGCTATAGATAGATCCTGGCAGTAGGTGTTAGGATCAACTTGTTCAGTCATACATCACAAGGTTGAAAGTCGCTGACCCTTGAAACAAAATGCTGGAGCCTGTTGGGCATAATGTCTGTCTCTGGTTGCATCATTCTGACCCAAACTTGGAACAGTTCTAGAGGCCACATCAGCATGAGAACCATTCATCCAAAGCTCCAAGCTTAGAAGAGGTCTGGGGGCCACATCAGCATAAGAACTGTTCACCCAAAGCTCCAAGCTTAGAATACGTCTGGAAGCCATATCAGCATGAAAACTGTTCATCCAAAGCCCAATGCTTTAAACGAGTCTGAAGGCCACATCAGCATTAGAACTGTTCATCCAAAGCTCCAAGCTGAGAACAGATCTAAAGGCAACATCAGCATGAGAAGTGTTCATCCAAAGCTCCAGGCTTAGAAAAGGTCTGAGGGCAACATCAGAATGAGAACTGTTCATCCAAAGCTCCAAGCTTAGAACAGGTCTAAAGGCTGCATCAGCATGAGAACTGTTTATCTAAAGCTCCAAGCTTAAAATAGGTCTGGAGGCCACATCAACATGAGAACTGTTCATCCAAAGCCTCAAGCTTTAAACAGGTCTGAAAACCACATCAGCATTAGAACTGTTCATCCACAGTTTAGAACAGCTCCGGAAGCTGCATCAGCATGAGAACTGTGCATCTAAAGTTCCATGACTAGCAAACAGCTACTTCTTGCCACATAGCTACACATACACAGTCAGCCTAGCTGTATGATTCCTTAAGGACATATGTTTTGAATGGGCAACAAAGGCATAGGCATAGGTCTAAAAGCTAAGCCATAGATGAACGTTGAGGTTGTGCGATGAAGGTGTTTGTGCATCATCTCCATGATATAACAAACTTTTTTTTCAAGGAGAATAAGATAACTTATACTGTCCAGATATCTAACAACTGGCTACAGTTACAAGATGGTTTCCCGAGTGTAGAAAAGAGTTTGAGTGGCCAAACATAGGTTTACTAGGACTCGAGAGAAGTAGATTTAGACAGGAGTTTGTCTTCCACAACTCGCATCTTGCGTTTTGCCTTCGGCGTACAGTCACTAAGATGTCTGGTCAGTATCCTCTCGGGGCTGCTTTGGCCTTGCCCAAGTCTGTTATCAATTAATGCTCTGATATACTAACGGAAAAGAATAAGGGAATATCAATGATCCGGGCGGACGGAAACATCTGCGTGCATTGTTTTGAAGATGAGTCCATCGGCAGATGCACAGCCATTCATATGTCTGTCAACACAAGAGCTTCTCGCCAACTGGCTTGAAACTCTCGAATGTTCCCAGAGACCTTTTTGTAGGAGTTATACGCAAGGCTCTTCCATCTGGGTGCCGAAGCTCAGTGATTGACATTCGGCCAGCTGGGCCTTTTGGCCAATAACATGAGGCATCAACAATGGATCTTTCTTTTCTTTTTGATTGGCAAGGGTATTAACACCCAGTTGAGCTGAGTCATCCCAAACGAGACTCAAATTCGATATAATGGTCATAAATATATATCCCTCCACCCCTCTGTTGAAGAGTAGAGCTGCTCTGGGCCACATATTACTAACCTCTTTCCCGAAAATGCTCTACTGCGCGCCAGGCAAGAAAAAAAAAAGAATATCCAGATTTTTCTGAAGGGATTTAGGCACAGGTGTGGAACAAACAACGGATCGTGGGTCAGAGGTCGCCGGAGACTCACGCTCTCCGGCCTGCTCATGTATATACTGAGTGTGCATCATTTATGCAGCATGCACCAGATGTTTAATATCACCGAACGAACCGGCATGTGACGGCAGCTTAGGATGCATCGAAGAAAGCGATTAATGGCGAGAGGAAATCTGGCAGCGGCGGTCGCCTAGGTCTCAGCGTGTTCAGGCCATTAGATATGTTTATTTTGCAGCTGATTGTTTTTAAATATGTTGAAAATGTAAATACTTGTAGGACGGGCCATAGATCAAATGGATGACTTCTCCCCCCCCCCCCCCAGCAGATGGAAGAAGAGCGGAAATGAGACCTCAACATGGAACGTATGAAAATCATAAAGTCGGCCTGAAAAATATTACAGTTTTGACAGGGTGTCAAGTGTGAAATGAAGAGTTGTATATATGAAATATGCCCTCTGATTTCTGCACACATTCGGTTTTTGGATACACGGTGGATCCTTCGTTGACCAGAATTTGATGTCAACTGGAATCTGCGTCATCTGATCCTCTCAAAATTAATCTGGATCATATTGTTTTTTTTGTTCCCTAAGTACATACGTTACAAACATACAAGCAATTCTTTTTGGCAGATACGCTGGAACAGAAATGGAACAGTACACTAATAGTGCCCGTTGTGGATGAGGTTGGACGGTAGAGAGGGGGATTGAGCTCCCTAAACCTGGAGCTATCTGCCCAGACAGCCATTCCAGGGCGCCACTTGGAGGAATTCTGTTCCAGGGAGTCAGTAGTAGGCCATTGTTGAATGCAAAAGGCTACGGGATGAGATCTTGCAATAATCTAGTAGCTTTCAGGGAGTGGGGGATATATTGGGGAGCTGCGGGTGAGATTTCTGGGTAAGGAATATGGCACAGGAGCCACCTCCCTGACCATGGAAGGGGAATACACCCCACAGGACACAGGAAACGGCCCCCAAATCCCCATTTTCTGAGACTATGCCCCCCCAAGGGCCCTGATAAACCTGGAGCCGGCCCTGGTTGGGGAACACTGCTCTATGGCTTTAGCACCTGGCCTAGGGCTAAGGATTTAGAAACACAAATCTGTAGATGATATCATTATGGCTGTATAACAGTTTAAGTGGTATCCGAATATGGTACATTCCAATGGATTTAGAGGGTCAGAATGGCACCAAGTCATATGGGCAACCCCTTTAGTTAGAGGTTACAGCTCCCTTTGGTCCACTTTAACAAAGCTTAACTAAGGGCCTTATTCATCAAGCGATAGCGCCAGGTAGTGTCCGACGAGCGCCAGGTAGCGGCAGCTAACGGCGACTACCGACTCAAGTACGCCCGGCGGCGGTCACAATGACGCATTTATCAAGCAAAATGAGGCTAGCGCCGGCGAGAGCGACGGCTAGCGCGGCATTCATCATGAAGCCGCCCTGGACCGAACAGCGCCGCTGCAAATTCCCTCACAGCGCCAGGTATGAGCTGTCGCTCCCTGGCGATGTCCAATGCATTTCAATGGAGCAATCTATAATAATTCATGATTAATTGGTAATAATTTTTTTTTTAATTTTTTTAATGTCAAAAAATCGGAGACCACTTCTGCAATGTTAGGATTTATTTTTAAGTAAAAAAAAAAAAAAAAAAAATATGTGCAGAATTGATCTAACAGGTCTGAGATTAATGTATTCATATAACAAAATGATTCTAAAAACATGTATAATGTTACATTCAAAAAATATGGTTGTTTAGGGGTTAAAAACTAGTTAATACAGATCGCCGCCAGCGCTCTGGGGTTTAAACAAGGAATGGACAGCGACAGCACATTCGGAGCGTGATTTTTTGATGAATATGAAGCTAGCCGTTCGCTCTGGCCATTCGTTGTCAGGCGCTCACATACAACGCTGGACCTGTGAAACAGCGACCCCCCAGCCAGTATTCAACATTACCGCACACCGACTGAGTCGCTGTCATCAAGCTAACGCCGGCCAAGCACAGCGAATACTGGCTGGCGCTGAAAAAATCACGCTACAGTCGCTCATCTGTCGCTACCTGGCGCTATTGATGAATCGGCCTCCCCGTCTCTCTAGAACAGCGGTACTCAACTGGCGGACCGGGGTCCGAATGCGGACCTCGGTGCCAAATTTCTGGACCCCTGACTTGACAGCCCTGCACTTAGTTGCTTCTGTGTTGCCATGCTCAGCGCTGCCCCTTTACAGATTGGCGTTGTAGTTGTTTGTCTCCCTGCCAGTGTCATGACTCCCTGGCACCTAGCATTGCAATATGAAGTACTGCACGGACAGGAAGTGGCCTTGCAAGGTATAATCCACCCCCAGACCACCCCCAATGTGCTGATTTCTAACTATCCATCCCCCCTAACAGCGCCCCATTCGGACCTCCGCCTCTCACCAGATGCCTGTAAATGGACCTTTACAAGAAGTGGTTGAGTACCCCTGCCCTAGAATGTCTTGCTGCTCTTGGCATAGTGATCCCCAAGCCCCATAGTTAGAAGCCATGGATGTCGAAGGCTATGTAAACTTTTAAGTTCTGTTCTGGAAGGTTCAAATGGTACTAATGCATTGGCTAAGAACGATGTGCAATGACTTATATCAGCTTGGGTCATTAAGTTCTGTAAAATACGTTCAGTGGGGAGTTTTAGGATTATTTTGGCCATCTAACTTTAGTCCAGCTGGGTCTTCCCTCTTGCTGTGGCACTTGATTTGGGTACAAGAAATCCCAAACACGAGTCTACACATGGAAGATGTGTAACAATTTAAAGGGAAAGTCCACTTTAAATGGCATTTTTGAAAGTGTATTTTTTTGTTTGCCAAAAGTGTGTCCCGGGGTGCTGAGCTTATCTAGTATTTAATACATACATATATATATATATATATATATATATATATATATATATATATATTAGAAAATGTGTGCGTGAGCTCATAGCAGCAGTGCTCATAGCAGCTCATAGCAGCAGTGTTCTGTACTTCTCTCTTCTTGTAGATCTTGGTGTACAGACTTGGTCTACAGTTGCCAATAGCAATAGGTTGCAGGTAGTGAAAACACACATTTTCTAACATAAGAAACAAAACTCTAGATAAGCTCAGCACCTCGAGGGCATGATTTAGGCTCACGATAAAAAATGCCTTAGAAAGTGGACTTTGCTTTTCCGTCTTGTCTGAAGCTTAGCATGGTACCGAGGTGCTAACTAGGACGTTGGGTAATTGTGATTGTCCGGTAACCCTGCGCGGACTTCTTCTGTCTTAAACTCTTTTCCTTTATTATTATTATTATTATTATTGTTTATTTATATAGCACCGTCGTCTTCTGTAGCGCTGTACAAAGTAGTAATTACAGACAGGATAGAAACATATAGTACATAGACTATTACAAATGCAGGGTTACAGAGTTAACAATGGATATTCTGAAAACAAGATACAATAGGAAAGAGAGCCCGGCCCTTGCGAGCGTACAGTCTTTATAACATTTATTCAGAATTTTTCCGATGTTTGGGCGGCATAAGCATGTTGCATGAATCTACACAGGCAGGAGGCGGCATTCTGAGGCTTAGCAAAAGAAGAAAAACCTTAAGCGGAATGAATTATGCCCGGGGCCGGGTATTAATATTTAACTGTTAAAAGAATAAAAAAGCTGCTTTGTTTTCCTCTACCACTAGCAGCAAACTGACACAGCGAGGAGTATGAACGCCTCTCGCAACACCAGCCGGGCACAGGACAAGATAGAGCTTTTCTGGGAATATTTGTACATATTTGTCATGTGTGAGTTAATAGAATCTTCTATACTCGCCAAATAACGTAGCTAACTGCACCACTAAAATTGTGGGAAAAGTACAGCTCTGCCACAATAGCAACTGCATCACCCGATCCACCCACACAGACATTCCCATTTAATTCTCAATCTTTACCACCATAGAGGTAGCCACTATTCGTGGACGGTAGGTGACTGTATTATTCTAAGTATACAGCACGTCCTGTTCCAGAATACTCCTTACACATGGGTAATACATCCACAAGATGGCGCTGGACGGCAGAAAACAGCTTGTGGCTCCTCCCAGCCCTATATAAGTCAGGGACCTCCCACAAAATCCCCAGTTTTAATCTGCAGTCTAGACTGCGAAGATAGATGGCTCTCTATATACGCAGGCGAGCGGGGCTTACCAGCCTGCGGCCCTCCAGGGCTATTACCACACGTTCTGGACCCACTGCCTCACAGCCTCGGCTGACTGGTTCGGGTGAAGGTAGGACAGCACCCGGGTTAGGTGCTTGAGGAGCGCTGCTCCGACCGCAGTCCCTGCTTTGACAGGGTGGGCGGTATAGGCCTGTGGTGAGCCTTGTGGGATGCCCCCTCCTGCTCCTGGGGTTCCCCTTTTATTCCTACTCCCCTTAGGTATCTGCCCCCTCCTCTCATTTTGTTTCACTGAGTAGCCCCCTTCCTTCGCTCTCCCTGGAGATCTCAGGGGGGGGGGGGGGGGGTTGTGCGGTATGTCAAGCAGCCTGAATGTTCACTTGTTTGTGCTAGAACTGATATTGTTGTATCCTGCATGCCTTGCTTAATGTGTTTTTTTACTGGCAGCCGCCGCTGCGTGTTTGTACATCGCTCCGCGGATGGCGGCGACATTACCTCAGGCTCTGCCACGCCGTCATTGGACGGCCGGATCAGATGGGCGCGATTCGCGCTCCTCTGGGGGAAGCGGGCTCTGCGGATGATGTTTTCCGCATCACTTCTCTAGTGGCCCCGCCCCTCGAGGTATATGCGGACGCCATTTTTACATCCCTCGTGCTGCGTGTCTGCTGTTTCCTACCGCGGTCTGTGAGTGCCCCTGCGGGGTGGATTGTTATGTATATATATATATATATATATATATATATATATATATTTTTACTATATTCTTACGGGAATGTCTTCTTATATCTTTCAGGCAGGTAGACCTCATTGTGGTTTCTCCCGGTCCTCCCCCTTTTAGTTTTGGGCTATTACTATATATCTCCCACATCCCTAGCGGGCTATTGGGGCATCCCGGGTTCCTATCATTAGCGTTAACCTTATATTGGCCTACTGTGCCACTATAATCACCATATGGAGGCTTCTGGGGATAATGTGCTTGGGTTCCTTCGGGACAAGCCCGGCTATGTGTTGTGTGTGAAGTATCCCCTATAAATGATGATGTCAGGGCGTGTGTACCCTGCGCCCAGCAGGTGCTTGCACTGCAGCCTGGGTTGCCTGTTACTGGCGCGGCACCCCCTCGGGCTTCGCCTACCCCCCCACGCTTACATCTGACCCCCTCCGAGGGGCATATTAGCGGGGAGTCTCAACCTGATTTAGCTGCACGGGTGGCCAGCATTGAAAAACATCTTGCTGGGTCTGCCCCGCGTAAGGCTTCTGCTAAGAAGCGGAATTTATCACTTGCGGTTTCCCTCTTCCCTGTAGAAGATGAGGGCCCTTACTCACTCTCAGGTCCTTACCCCCTTGAGGAGGGGGAATTATTTTTTGATTCAGAATCCTCTGAGGAACAACCTAAGATTTACAGTAGTACTGGGACTCCTTTTGGGGAAGACCCGTGGTCCCCTGATGACACTGACAGGCTGCTGAGTCATATTTTTGAAGTGCTTTGTATTTCTTCCCTGGCAGTGGCTCCGCAGCAGCAGGGCGAGCTTTTTCATATGGTTAAGCCATGCTGGGAGTTCCCTGAGTAGTCTCACTTTGATAATCTAGTGCTCAAGGAATGGGAACGGCCTAGCAAGCTGCCAGGGGTGCCTAAGAGTTGGGACATCCCTTTCCTACTGATGTTAAGCGTTGGTCATGTCCTCCCGAGGTGGATGCGCCCGTTCTCGGGTTGTCCAATACATCATGCGTCATGCATTCTCCTGATACTACAACCCTGCGGGATGGGGAGGACCGGCGCTTGGACCAACTGGCCTGTCACGCCTTTGCCTGTGTGGGGAGGGCTCTGCGCCCGTTTTGTGCCTCTGCTATTACGGCTATTGCCATTAAAGGGGTGCTTAAGTGTCTCTTGGACGGGGCATCTGAGGATGCGGGTAGAGAAGAGTATAGATCTCTACTGCTTTGTGAGGAATTTATTGCATATATTCTGTCTGCTATGGATGATGCCATTAGAATGTGTGGTAGAACTTCTGCCTTGTTGGTGGCTATACGCCGCTCTGTCTGGCTACGTCAATGGGTAGCTGATAATGCTGCTAAGAAAGCCCTCACTGGTTTCCCTTTCAAGTGCCTGTGTCTCTTTGGGGAGCGCTTGGATTTGTTTGCCAGGGGTGGCAGGCTCCCTCAATCAGGACATTGTTTTGCCTTCTCTATGCCCTAATCCTAGTAATCCTAAGGAGTGGGTTTTACATTCTCTGGATGTGGTCAGAACTCTGAGGTTCTATTTGGTGGCTACTGAATCCTTCAGGAAGACTGATGCTCTTTTTGTGGTCCCGTCTGGACCTAAGAAAGGTCTGGCTCCAGCTAAGTCCACTATCAGCAAGTGGATACGTCAGGCTGTGATTCAGGCCTATTCTGCTAAGGGGAAGAATCCTCCCTTCCGCCTTACTGCTCATTCTACTCATGCTATTGGTGCCTCTTGGGCCTTTCAGCACCAGGCTTCTGTTGAACAAGTTTGCAAGGCCGCTACTTGGTCTTCTGTTCATACCTTTTCAAAGTTTTACAAGGTTGATGTTAAGGCCTCAGCTGATGCTGCTTTTGGTCGCAAAGTTCTGCAGGCGGCAGTGGTTTAAACTGTCTGCTGTTACTTTTGGGGATCCCACCCTACCTTACGGACACTGCTATTGGATGTCCTATGTGAATATTCTGGAACAGGACGTGCTGTATACTTAGAATACAATTCTGTCGTTACGCACGTCCTGCTCCACCCCACCCTTGTTATCATTATTCTTAGTTACCTCTGTATGCTGATTGTTCTTTGTTCATTTTTGAAGTTTTTTTGTTCTCCCGGCTTCTTGTTAACTGCTTGTAAATACTGGGGATTTTGTGGGAGGTCCCTGGCTTATATAGGGCCAGGAGGAGCCACAAGCTGTTTTCTGCAGTCCAGCGCCATCTTGTGGATGTATTACCCATGTGTAAGGAATATTCTGGAACAGGACGTGCTGTATACGTATAATACCAATTCTACAGGTGAGTAATCACAGAATTGTATTTTTATAGTCCATTGACCCTGAAGGTTTACGTTAAGCATAACCAATAAGCCAGAAGAACTAGTAGGGTCAGGATTAGGGGTTAGGGTTAAAATAGGGCCAAGTTATACCGGACCTTCAACATCACTTATTGAAAAGCCCAAACCCTTAAAAAACTATTCCCCAGCATCTAAAATTAATATATTTTAAGTTTTTAGTTGCTTAATTTTTTTTTTCTTTCCTCCGCTGAGCTGCTTTTTTCAGGTGAGGGTCTGGATTAATGTGGACAATCTGTATGTACAGCGGGGAAAACATATAAGAAAGGCTCCTATTCAGGGTGAAGGTCCGGATTAATGTGGGCAATCTGTATGTACAGGGTGTGGGAAACATATAACATAGGCTCTCATTCAGGGTGAAGGTCGGCTTTAATTTATTTTAAGATGATTGAGGTTTGGCCCTTTTAGGAATTTATGTTTCGGAGTGGGTGTAGCCACTACATGGTCTTATGTTGGCCATACACACAACAACCAATCTGATATAATGCTGGAGTTTCATCGACTGAATATGAATGTCTTATTTCTCAGTGGCCTATTTATAGATCATCAAAATAACTGCTTCTCGTTTTACAGCACTTTCTGTATTGAGCGGCTTTGTGTCTTGTGTCATTTCCCTAGTTGGTAAAGCATTTGACAGGGAAAACCATAATGTCGGAGTTTTGTGAATATAAAAAAAAAAAAACTTGACTGTCTAAAACAGAAAAAAAAAAAGTTGATCAAAAACACAAAAAAATTAGGGTTGGGATCAAGTGAGAAAAAATGACAGAATTAAATAACTACTTCACGTCCAATTTGTGAAACTTTGACAATGAAAGGTGTAATATCGTAGTTTTGTTAAAAGTAGACGGGGAGGCCGATTCATTAACAACAGCAGGTAGTGACAGATGAGCGACTGTATCGGCATTTTCAGAGCGCCCGCTAGTAGTCGCTGTGCTTGGCCGTTGTTCTGTAGTTGATAGCGACTCAGTCGGTTTGCCGTAATGTTGAATATTGGGTGAGGAGTCGCTATTTGACAGGTTCCGCGCTGTATGGGAGCGCATGATAGCGACTGGTCAGAGCGACCGGCTCCCACCATATTCATTAAAAAATCACGCTCAAAAAATTTTTGCGCTGTAAAATGCTTGTTTAAACCCCAGAGCGCTGGCGGCGATGGGTTAAAAGTCGTTTTTTAACCTCCAAACAACCATATTTTTGGAAACCAAAAAAAACAAGTTTTTTAAATAATTTAGTAATATGAATACATTAATATCAGACCTGTAATATCAATTCTGCACAATTTATTTTTACCTCTAAAATGGCAGAAGTGGTCACAGAATTTTTCACATTTAAAAAAAAAAAAATAATAACAATTAATTATGAATATTTAAAGATTGTTCCATTGAAATGCATTGGAGAGCGCCAGGTAGCGAGAGGTCATACCTGTCGCTGTTCAAGGTCGAGGCTGGAATAATGATGAATGAGTCGCTATATGGCGCTATCTCAGTCGCTAAGCAGGATTGGCTTGATAAATGTGTGATTGTGGTGGGGAGGCGGCGTTCTCGTGGCGGGGCCCGTCATTACCGGCCGCTCACCAGTCGCTACCTGTCGCTATTCCTTCATAAATAAGGGCCTGATTATCTAAAGCAAAAAGTTGATCATAAAATTAGGGCTGTGATGAGGGGACAGAATTTCAGTATAACTGATTCTTGTTTTATGACGCAAGCGGATACGTTTATTTGTTTTTTTTTTCCCATTTGTAAAACTTCAACGGGGGAAAGTCGTAATGTCGGAGTTTTGTTACAACAATAAAGTTGAACATCTAATACAGGGGTACTCAACCACTTTTTGTATAAGTCCATTAACAGGAATCCCAAGAGAGGTGAAGGTCCGGAGGGGGGGGGGGGGGGGTGGATAGTTAGAGTGCAGTGCAGTACTTCATATGACAATGCTAGGTGCCAGGGAGACGGGGAGGCCGATTCATCAATAGCGCCAGGTAGCGACAGATGAGCGACTGTAGCGTGATTTTTTCAGCGCCAGCCAGTATTCGCTGTGCTCGGCCGGCGTTAGCTTGATGACAGCGACTCAGTCGGTGTGCGGTAATGTTGAATACGGGCTGGGGGGTCGCTGTTTCACAGGTCCAGCGTTGTATGTGAGCGCCTGACAACGAATGGCCAGAGCGAACGGCTAGCTTCATATTCATCAAAAAATCACGCTCCGAATGTGCTGTCGCTGTCCATTCCTTGTTTAAACCCCAGAGCGCTGGCGGCGATGTGTATTAACTAGTTTTTAACCCCTAAACAACCATATTTTTTGAATGTAACATTATACATGTGTTTAGAATCATTTTGTTATATGAATACATTAATATCAGACCTGTTAGATCAATTCTGCACATATTTTTTTTTTTTTTTTTTTTTAACTTAAAAATAAATCCTAACATTGCAGAAGTGTTCTCCGATTTTTTGACATTAAAAAAAAAAAAAAAAAAAAAATATTACCAATTAATCATGAATAATTATAGATTGCTCCATTGAAATGCATTGGACATCGCCAGGGAGCGACACCTCATACCTGGCGCTGTGAGGGAATTTGCAGCGGCGCTGTTCGGTCCAGGCGGCTTCATGATGAATGCCGCGCTAGCCGTCGCTCTCGCCGGCGCTAGCCTCATTTTGCTTGATAAATGCGTCATTGTGACCGCCGCGGGCGTACTTGAGTCGGTAGTCGCCGTTAGCTGCCGCTACCTGGCGCTCGTCGGACACTACCTGGCGCTATCGCTTGATGAATAAGGGCCTAAGAACTGCATTGCTTATCAAGGGGCAGCTCTGAGCATGGCAACACATAAGGGCCGTCATGGAAAGGGTCCGAAAATCTTGACACCGAGGTCCGCCAGTTGAGTACCACTGATCTAATAAAAAAAGTAAAAACTAAAATTAAGACTGGGATGGTTGTGGGTGGAAATACAGAGTTGTAACATAACTGCTTTGTGTTTTACGTGTACGTTTATATTTTATGTTTTGGTGTTTTCTCAAATTTGTAAAACTTTGACAGTGAAAGTCACGAAGTCGAAGTTTTTGCCCTTATTCATCAAGCGATAGCGCCAGGTAGTGTCTGACGAGCGCCAGGTCCCGCCAGCTAACGGCGGCTACCGACTCAAGTACGCCCGGCGTCGGCCACAATGACGCATTTATCAAGCTAAATGAGGCTAGCGCCGGCGAGAGCGACAGCTAGCGCAGGATTCATCATGTAGCCGACTGCAACGAACAGCGCCGCTGATAATCCCATCACAGCACCAGGTATGACCTGTCGCTCCCTGGCGATGTCCAATGCATTTCAATGGAGCAATCTTTAACTAATCATAATTAATTGCTATTAATGTTTTTTTTATTTTTTTAAAGGTCAAAAATTCTGTGACCACTTCTGCAATGTTAGGATTTTTTTTTAAGGTAAAAAAAAAAAAAAATGATTTTGTGCAGAATTGATATTACAGGTCTGATATTAATGTATTCATATTACAAAATGTTTATAAAAACTTGTATAATTTTACAATCAAAAAATATGGTTGTTTGGGGGTTAAAAACTATTTTAAATCCATCGCTGGCAGCTCTCTGGGATTTATACAAGGAATTCACAGCGCAAAAAAATTTGGAGCGTGATTTGTTAATGAATCTGCAGCAAGCCCTTCGCTCTGGCCATTCGCTGTCAGGCGCACCCATACAATGCTGAACCTGTGAAACAGCGACCCCTAAGCCCGTATTCAACATTACCGCACACCGACTGAGTCGCTGTCAACAAGCAAACCCCGGCCAAGCACAGCGAATACTAGCTGGCGCTGTGAAAATCACGCTACTGGCGCTCATCTGTCGCTACCTGGCGCTATTAATGAATCGGCCTCCCCGTTTGTTGTTGTTAGAACAAAAAAGTTGTCTGACGGTCTAAACCCAAAAAGTTGATCAAAAAAGCCAAAACAAACCTTGGGATAGAGGGAGAGGAAATGACAGAACTACTCCTCATTTTATGGCACCTTCTGTATCCAGCTGCTATGTTTGCTTGGTGTTTTCTCTTTTACGGGAAAAGTTGTAATGCCGGAGTTTTGTCTAATACAAAAGATTGATCAAAAAAGCCAAATAAATATTTAATTAATAATGTATTGATTTAAAAGAGGTACCTCCTGGACTGAGCAGGTCTCAGGGGATGCAAGTCATTTTTATAGTTGAGGTTGTCCGACAGGTTATGAGTTATATTTAAGAGGTTTTAATCAGCAATTAGATTATTTATTTTAGAATTTTTTTTCTTTTCATGTGACAGTTTGAGTCAAGGCAAGTGGTCAAGGAGAGCAGACGGTTGAGATTTTTTTAGGAGTCTTTGGGGGTTATATAAAAAGGGATAGCGCCAGGTAGCGCCTCGTAGTGGCAGGCAGCGTCTGGTAAACGCCGGGCGCTGTACGGGATACCACATTTAAGAAAGCAAATCTGGTGAGCGACTCTAACAGCGCCATGTAGCGTCACATGTATTATTACAGGTGGCTCAGTGTATAGCACCTCTAACAGCGCCATGTAGCGTCACATGTATTATTACAGGCAGGTCAGTGTATAGCGCCTCTAACAGCGCCATGTAACGTCACATGTATTATTACAGGCAGGTCAGTGTATAGCGCCTCTAACAGCGCCATGTAGTGTCACATGTATTATTACAGGCAGCTCAGTGTATAGCACCTCTAACAGCGTCATGTAGCGTCACATGTATTATTACAGGCAGGTCAGTGTATAGCACCTCTAACAGTGCCATGTAGCGTCACATGTATTATTACAGGCAGGTCAGTGTATAGTGCCTCTAACAGCGCCATGTAGCGTCACATGTATTATTACAGGCAGGTCAGTGTATAGCGTCTCTAACAGCGCCATGTAGCGTCACATGTATTGTTACAGGCGGCTCAGTGTATAACACCTCTAACAGCGCCATGTAGCGTCACATGTATTATTACAGGCGGCTCAGTGTATAACACCTCTAACAGCGTCATGTAGCGTCACATGTATTGTTACAGGCAGGTCAGTGTATAGCGCCTCTAACAGCGTCATGTAGCGTCACATGTATTGTTACAGGCAGGTCAGTGTATAGCGCCTCTAACAGCGCCATGTAGTGTCACATGTATTATTACAGGCAGGTCAGTGTATAGCACCTCTAACAGCGCCATGTAGCGTCACATGTATTATTACAGGCAGGTCAGTGTATAGCGCTCTAGGCTCAGGAGCGCCATGTTGCACCTGTCGCTCATTGTCGCTCTCCTATACATTTCAATGGCCGTTCATTAGTTGTGTATAAATAGCGTGTTTGGCAATTTAATTTTTTTTTTTTTTTTTTGCTCCAATCATTGTGTGACGTCTCCTGGCTGCAAACAAACACTTTTATACATTTTTTGGACTTTTTATATTTTTATGCAGAATTGTTATTACAGGTCTGGCACTAAAGTGTTAATGTCCCAGTGTTACATCAAAGTCATTCCATGTGTTTTCGCTTTGTTCACACAGCGTCTGACACTCTATGCTACAGCGCCCAGATTTAGAGCGCCGACGCTGTATGTGTGTAGTTTCTTCTTGAATATTGTGTGGAGAGTGCCGGAAGTGCACTGAAATGGCGCTACCTGTCGTTCGCTGCAGCGCCATACTGTTGTTAGACCGCCTAACACACATCACATTCATCAATGGCGGGCAGGTTACTACAGCGACCGAGACGCTCTGTTACAGCGCCCGATACCCGCTTACAGCGTCTACTAGCAGTCGCGCTAAGCGCCGCTATACAGACGCTCATCTGGCAATAACTGGCGCTAGTAGTGAATCAGCTTCTTTGTTTCTGAGTGGCTGTATCCACTACCAGCAACATCTGTACATGGTCTTAGTCTTATGTTGGCCGTGCATTCAACAACCTTACCACATTTTTGCCAATCTAATATAATGCTGGAGTCTCAGACCCCAAGTGGTGGCAGTGGCAATGCTAAGGGGTCAACCTGGGACGGTGGCCAGTGTGACTATAGCAGGTGATCCAGTAGCAGAAGCTGGTGTGGTCAGATGTTAGGTTGACAAAGAGCTTGGCAGTGGATGTTGCCAAATGTCATAGCAGGAGAGTGTCCAGCTTCTCCCTTAAAATGTAGCTTTTAATTCAGCCCAAAGTCTGATATAAGTGGCAAAGAAAATAGAACTCTACAAGTCCCACTGTAGAAACCCTGTGGGGTGCGTTTCAGGACCAAAACTGGCCTTTAAAGTGGCCCAAAACCCACCCTGGAGTCTATGAGACTCCTGAGCAGGCATACTCGCACCCCTGAGCATCCGCTGTTGAACACCCCCATTGTTGCCCGGAAACTCGTCTTCTTTCCCGGTCCAACGCCGCTTGCGAAAACAGCTGCTGCATCCCCGTCATCCCTTTAGCAGTGCACATACCCACGCCAGGCATTTGCTTTGAGCTGAATTTTAATTATTTTAATTAAAAGCTATGTTTTAAAGTGGACCAAAACCCAGGACTTTGACTATCCTGGGTTTTGGTCTTTGTCCCCTGTGTGAAACCCCCAGGTCGCCTGAACAAACTTACCACTTCCCGTTCCTACGGCACATGCGCAGCCATTCGTCCAATCAGCCCGCTCGGATACGCTCCCACCCCTTCGTCCAGGAGCTTGTCTAATGCGAGCAGATCCGAGTGCGCTGGCAACCGTACCCCCCCCCCCCCGCTACCCTTTAATAGGGAGTATGCCTGCGCTGGTCATTCACAATATGCCTAGCGTGGGCACGCACCCTGCTAAAGGTATAGCGGGGATGCGGCCGCTGCTCGCGTATGCGAAGGTGAGTTTTCGGATGACCTGGGGGGTTTCACACAGTGGGTAATCCCTGATCAGGGTGCCTCGGGGGGAGCGAGTCTCATAGACTCCAGGGTGGGTTTTGGTTCTCCTTAAGGGAGAAGTTGCACACTCTATTACTTCAGTTTAAGGGGAATTGCGAATGTGACCCCCTCTCCGGGCTTCTACAGTGGACTGGGTGACCCGGATAGTTTTGATGTTGCCAGATATGGCAAGGTTGACAACGGGGCTTGGTACGAGTCAGACAAGAAAGGGTTGGCAATGATAAGGAAACCGTGGGCAGATCCCTTTTGCTCTCTACGGTTCAGAGAGATTTCTCTGGTGTCTTCCAAAATACACCAAAATAAGGGAGTGAAATATACGCATAACGAAGGACACAGACATAACAGTATGTGCTCGATGCTACACGGGAAAGCGCTTTCTGCCCTCCGCCCAGTGGCACTTTATTTTTATATCGAAGTAAAAAAGAAAGGGCAGTCAGCAACAGCACGCAAGCTGAACCAGTGGGGTTTTGAATTAGCTGCCCTGAACTTGGCTACTGCTCCCGCCACACGGCAGCAGGGATACAACACACATCACCTCCGGTATCCCGCGTGGCTGGGGCAGCGTCATTCCTGAAAGCTGAGCCTCCAGGGGAAGATGCTGTTTGGCATTTGCCAGACAATGCAGCCAACGTCCTACGCTGGAACCAGGGGGCAAGTTGGGATTGGTCAGCAGGTAAGTTATGGGCCACAGGTTGCCCAGTGGTTCCTCCAGAAAGTTGGCTAATGTATGATTATGTCAGACCCCAAGGATACCTGTCTTCGTTGTGAGCCTGCAATCCCCAATCTCCACAGCCAGCTTCACCTATAGACAAGCCCCCGTTTGCCAGGATGCTATATACGCCTCGCCGGACACGGCTGCCCCCAGGACTTGATGGCTCAAAGATTGTAGGCCCACGGGGAGTGAAAACAGATAAACTGAAGGTCAGACTGGGCGAAGTAGGTAAGTACTGGAAACAGTTCGGGTGCTTCAGAAACAGCTAAGCATTCTACCACTGCCCCATTATCGAGCTCATAGTCGCATTATCAAAACGCAAGGTTCACAAATGAGACAGCTTAGCTCGCGGTCATGTTTCGAGGGGGGTTCCAACCCACGTTAAATAGCCAATTCTTCACAGCGGCACAAATATCCGCATTTAACAAATTGTCATGTTCTAATATGGCTCCGCCGTACAGGTACAGGCTTCAGCGGCAGCGTGTACCGTCGATAAAGGCCGTTAGGGGGGCCCGGTGGGACTCCTTCACTCGTACAAGCTTCAACGTAATCAATGAAAATTGCTTTTATCAAGCGATGCGTTTTCTTAGGAGAAATCCACTTTTAATAAGAAAAAGTGTGTAAATCCTTTCTGGCAGTAAAACTGAATGCAGGAGGTTTAAAGGAGGACACTCGTTGTCTCATTTCTCAGTGGCCTATTTATAGATCTTCAAAATAACTGCTTCTCGTTTTACGCCACTTTCTGTATTGAACGGCTATGAATCTTTGGTGTTTTCTCCAGTTTGCAGAACTTTCGACAGGGAAAGTCGTAATGTCAGGGTTTTGTTGAACAAAAAACTTGACTTGTCTTGAAAAAAGTTGACCGACAATTCCAAAACAAAAATTAGTTAGAACTGGGATGACAGGTAGGTAGTTATAGAATTTCAATATAACCGCCTCTTGTTTTACGCCGCCCTCTGTATTAAACGGCTATGATTCTTTGTTTTTTTTTCTCCAGTTTGTAGAACTTTCGACAGGGAAAGTCGCATTGTCGGGGTTTTGTTGAACAAAAAACTTGACTGATTAAAAAAGTCTTAAAAAAAGTTGACAACAATTCCAAAACAATAATTAGAATTGGGATGATGGGTAGGTAATTACAGAATTTCAATATAACTGCTTCTAATTTTACGGCACCTACTGTATTGAGCAGCTATGTTTCTTTGACAGAGAAAGTCATTATGTTGGAGTTTTGCTAGAATAAAAAAGTTGACTGATTATCTAAAACAGGGGTTCCCAGTCAACCGCCACTTACAATAAGGATCTTATAAAAATAGAATCTTATAGAAATAAAAATAGATCTTATAGAAATACTGCCTGGGAGGTCCGTATGGGTTCTCAGCTAAAACCATATTAAAAAATCTAAAAGCAAAGGTTTAAAGAGGAACATTACAGGTCTTAGGGAGTTAATAAAAACTCCCCAAACCTGGCTTGCCAGGCCCCCCTGCCCCTCGGGTTTAGCACTTATCACTTAAAAACGTACCTCTCCAGTTACATTGCACTTGGCAACCCTCTGCTCCCTTGCCATCCTCCGTAGGGCAGCGCCATCTTGGAAGCCGAAAGCTTCCCGACAGACACTGCGTTGCGCCTCAGATCTCTCGTATGTGCCGTGACATTGCATAGTCTGCAATGACACTGGGCGCAGAGGCACGCAATATTTGAGGAGCAGCGCGGGATTCGAACAGCGGTCGGCAAAGAGGTGAGCATCCTACCATCATTCAATGATGGCTATGGTCGCTATGTTTTCTGGCATTTTCTCCAATTTGTAAAACTTTGACTGGGAAAGTCGTAATGTCGACGTTTTGCTGGCAGTTAGAAGAAATTAGTTGACTTTATCTAAAACAAAAGGTTGATCAAAAAAGCCAAAACCAAATTTTGGGTTGGGACTGAGGAGGAGGGAATTAGAAATGTTTAACATAACTATTCTTCATTTTACAACACTTTCTGTATCGAGCTGCTGTGATCCGTAGCTGTTTTCTCCAATTTTCAATGTCGGAATTGTCTTAGAGGCCGATTTATTAATAGCGCCAGGTAGCGACAGATGAGCGACAGTAGCGTGATTTTCACAGCGCCGGCTAGTATTCGCTGTGCTTGGCCGTTGTTCGGTTGTTGACAGTGTGTGGTAATGTTGAATACGGGGTTAGGAGTCGCTGTTTGACAGGTTCCGCGCTGTATGGGAGCGCATGACAACGAATGGCCATAGCGAACGGCTCCCAGCATATTCATTAACAAATCACGCTCAAAAAATTCTCGCGCTGTAAAATGCATGTTTAAACCCCAGAGCGCTGGCGGCGATGTGTTAAAAGTAGTTTTTTAACCCCCAAACAACCTTATTTTTGGAAAAAAATAATAAACAAGTTTTTATAAACATTTTGTAATATGAATACATTAATATCAGACCTGTAATATCAATTCTGCACAAATTTTTTATTTTTTTTTTTTACCTTAAAAAAAAGATATAACATTGCAGAAGTGGTCACCGAATTTCTGACATTTAAAAAAAAAAAAAAAAAAAAAAAAAAAACAATATCAATTTATTATGAATATTTAAAGATTGCTCCATTGAAATGCATTGGAGAGCGCCAGGTAGCGAGAGGTCATACCTGGCGCTGTGATGGGTTTAGCAGCGGCGCTGTTCGCTGAAGTCTGCAACATGATGAATCCCGCGCTAGCTGACGCTCTCGCCGGCGCTAGCCTCATTTAGCGTGATAAATGCGTGATTGTGTTCGCAGCCTGGCGTTCCGGAGTCGGTAGCCGCCGATAGCTGGCGCTACCTGGCGCTAGTGAGACACTACCTGGCGCTATCCCTTGATAAATAAGGGCCACAATGTCGGAATTTTGTTAATTCCAAAACATAAATTAGAGTTGGAACGAGAGGAAAGGATGTTGTGAAATTTCAGCATACAGTAACTGCTTCTCATTTTACGGCACTTCCTGGATCAAGCCGCTATGTTGTTTTTTGGTGTTTTCTCCAATTTCTAAAACTTTGACATGGAAATTCTTAATGTTGGAGTTTTGTTTGAACACACATGTTGACTGGCCGTGTAAAACGTTGAAGAAGCCAAAACAAAAATTAGGTTCAGGATCGGGGGAGGGGAGGGGGGGGGGATGACAGAATTTTAAAATACAGTAACTTCTCTTCATTTTATGGGTTTTTCTGTATTGAGCGGTTATGTGTAAAAAAAAATACAAATATTACTGCAGGATTGAGATGGAGGAAAGGAAATATACCATAAATGCTTGTCGTTTTACAGCATTTTTCGGCATCGAGTGGCTAGCTATGTAGTAATGTCTGAGTTGGGTTAGAACAAAAAGATTTACTGTCTAGAACAATTGTTGATCAAAAAAGCTAAAACAAAAATCATGGTTGGGATGGGGGGGGGTTTAGATACTTTTAAAGTGGACCGAAACCCATGCCAATCGATCCCCCCCCCCTGAGGCATCCAAAATCAGGATGCCCTTCTGTGGGAAACCCCCAGGTCGCCCTATACACTTACCTTGTTTCCCGGTCCAACGGCACATACACGAACAGCGCCTGCATCCCCGCTATCCCTTTAGCAGGGCGCTTGCCCGCGCCAGACATTTGTAAATGGCCTACGCGGGCACGCTCCCTGTTAGAGGGAACCGGAGGATGTCCCCTTCAGCGCGCTCAGAGCTGCTGCTCTTAGGCGAAGCCTTAGACAACGTGACGTCAGTGGCTCTGAGCGCGCTGATTGGATGAGCGGCCACTCATGCGCCGTAGGACCAGGAAGAGGTGAGTTACCTTAGGCGATCTGGGGAGTTTCACACAGCAGGGCTCCCCTGATCGGGGGAAAGGACCAAAACCCAGGATAGTCAAAATCCTGGGTTTTGGTCCACTTTAAATAGCTGATTTTACCAAGTTCCCACATGGAAGAAGGTGGGAGGAAGTTAATGTGAACCTGGATAGGGACTTTATGTCATTTTTGTCTGAAGGTCTACTTTAAAACTTTATAAAACTCTGTTGCAAGTTGGAATTGTACTGAATACTTCCTGTTTGAGTTCTGGGTTTGGTGAGATAAAGCAGTCGTCCAATGCAATCAAGGTAAAGGGTCCGTACATGTTAAAAAGTATATACTTTCTTTTGTCTCCCCTTCCCACAGCCGCTCTGATTAAAAAAAAATAGTATCGGGTCCCGCAGCTTCTAGACGCCTCTGGACCCGCCTATAGAGGGGCGTGTCCAGTCACTTCCTAACGCAGTGAGCATGCTCCAATCACTGTGTCTGATGCAGGCACTGGTGGACATGTCCAACATTTGGCTGGAGGACGCTGGCAGGGCTAGCAAGGCGTCTCGGGGGCTTGTGCATGCCTCAAAAACAGGTACAGAGCAGCTGCTGGAGAGGTGTGTAATTTTTACGCTCTTTAAAGTGGACCAAAACCCAGGATTTTGACTATCCTGGGTTGTGGTCCTTTTTCCCCGGCTGTGTGAAACCCCCCAGTTCCCTGAAAGCAACTCACCTCTTCCTGCTCGGCCAATCAGCACGCTCAAAGCCGCTGATGTCACGGCTTCTAAGCCCTCGTCTAAGCCCAGCAGCTCCGAGCGCACTGGGGGCCGCATCCCCCGCTTTCCTCTAACAGGGAGCTTGCCGCCCTGCTAGAGGGATAGTGGGAATATGGACGCGGCTCGCGCATGCGCTGTTGGACCGGGAGGTAAGGTAAGTGAACGGGGCCACCTGAGGGGTTTCACACAGCAGGGGGGAGGGAAGGCCCCACTGAGTCTGAAGCCGATGTGACCCCCTGGAGATAGTTCCTTGCCATCAAACACCAGTCCCTTAGACACCATCCGGCACCAACACAAATCGGACCATAGCTGGGCCGCTGTGTGTCCCAGCACCAAGCCAGATACAGAACCAGAACGGGCCGCAAAACCCACATGTAGACGTACGATTCTCAGGGCCATGCGACCAGGGAAACCTAAAGAAATGGAGATCTCGGGTTCTGACCCATTGCACTGGGTTTTGGTCTACTTTTATGAGTTATGTACATGGAATGGAAACGTAAGGATACCCGCAAGTGACCCGCATTTTTCTCCTGTTATCTTTACAGACCCCCCTAAAGAGCCTTCATTAATGTGCCGATCGAACAACTACCCGGCCTCCTTCTACTGCAGCTGGCACCTGCCGAGTCCGACCTACATCCCCAACAGCTTCAACATCAGCGTCCTGTGAGTAGCAGCACATCTGCAGCACTGTTTCTTTTAATATTTCAAAGACCCTCAGAGCAGGGCTGTATGTAGTCCAATTAGCCCCCAGGGCAGGGAGAGGACATATCAACCACTCACCCCTACCCCCAGGTTAAGAAACGAGGAAAGAAAGGAAGAAAAAGAAAAACAAGCAAAGAAAGGAAAGAAAATGAAGGAAGGAAATAAAGGGGAAAAGGAGGGATGGAAGGAAGGAAAAGAAAAGGAAAGAAAAAAAAAGGAAGGGAGAAAGAGAACATAATGGGAAAAGGGAAAACACAAAGGATGGAAAGATAGGAAGGAAGAGGGAAGGAAAGGCACTAACGGAAAAGAGAGAGAGAGAGAAAGAAAGGAAATAAGAAGGGGAAATGGGAAAGAAAGAAAGGACATAAAAGAAGGAAAGAAACAAAGTAAAGGTTAAAGATGAATTTTACTTTCCTTTGTGTTGTTCCTCTCTGCAGCTGCATCCTGAATTGGGATGCCCTGTTGTGTGTACCGCCCCAGGTCTCCCCGTTTCACTCACCTTCCTTCCGCTCCCACGGCGCAGGCTCGGAAGAGAACGAGCGCGCTGGTTGGCTAAGCGGCGTGCTCAGCCAATCAGGGCGCTCTGTGTCACTGGGCTCCTTTCGGATGGCTAAGCAGCTGAGCAGCGCAGAAGGGAGCCAAGTGACGCCGCCAGCCTCATCCCCCGCCCACCTTGCAGCCGTGGTGTTCCCACACCGCCCATTCAGGAAGGCCGGGCGCGGCTAGAGGTGAGCGGGGATGCAGGCGGAGCGCACAGACACGGCAAGGGCTCCAGGGTGAGTGCTCCGGGGGTTTCCCATAGTGGGGCATTTCAATGCGGGATGCCCTAAGGACTGGAATTCAGGAGGCGCTGGAGTCTTTTAGACTCCACGGACGTAAGGAAAGCAAGGCGTAAGGATGGAAGGTAAAAAGAAAAAAAAGGGAGGGAAAGAAGGAAGCAAGAAAAGAAAGGAAGGGGAGATAAAGGGAAGGAACGAACGAAAGAAGGGAAGAGAGAAGCAAGCAAGAAAAATAGACGAAGTAAAGGAAGGCGAGAAGGAAGAAAAGAAAAAAAGAAAAGGTGAGGAAGGAAAAAAGAAAAGGATGGCAAGAAGGTAAGAAGGAGGAAAGAAAATGATGGAAAGAAAGGGAGCCCATGCTCCCCCAGTGCCCCCCCTCTCCCTTGGTCACTGATGGTGCTGCGCTCATTGCAGTTGCTCTGTTCTGCCTCATAATTTCTCCTATAAATATATTTTTTTCTTTTTTGACACCAGGCATGACACCAAGCAGCTGTTCTGTGAGAAGGATCCTTACCCCAAGAACCGCTGCCACATCAAGCTCAGCCACCTCTTCTCCACCATGAAGTACCGCGTCACCATCGTGGCCAGCAACGCCCTGGGCAAGAACTCCACCACCATCAGCTTTGATGAGTTCTCCATAGGTAACAGGCTGCTCCCTCCCTGCCATCGGGGGAGGGGGTCATTTATTTTTACCTTTAAAATAAAGAAAAATGGTCGTGACTCAAATAAGTTGTTCATCCTGGTGCGTCATATCTGGCTGTTGTGGTCCTTGGCCTAAAATATTTTAATCCAGACCCTTGTAACTCACAATATTCCAGCAGGCCCCGCACTAAATCAATGTAATCCCGTGTTGTAATCCAAGATTCCAGCAGTTCCTTTACTGCAGTATTCTAATCCCGTATTCCAGCATCTCCTGCCATTCTACTCCAGTATTCCAGTATCTTCTGCCCTAAACCCAAAATCCAGTATTCTATTACCTCCTGCCCTGATCCATTCTAATCCAGCATTCCATCACCTCCTGCCCTAAACCATTCTAATCCATTATTCCAGCATCTCCTGCCCTAAACTATTGTAATCCAGTATTCTATCATCTCCTTCCCTAATCGATTCTAATCCAGTATTCTATCATCTCCTGCCCTAAACCATTATAATCCAGTAATCCATTATATTCTGTCCTAAACCATTATAATCCAGGATTCCATCACCTCCTGCCTAAACCATTCTAATCCAGTATTCCATCACCTCCTGCCCTAATCCATTCTAATCCAGTATTCCATCACCTCCTGCCCTAATCCATTCTAATCCAGGATTCCATAACCCCCTGCCCTAAACTATTCTAATCCAGTATTCCATCACCTCCTGCCCTAAACTATTCTAATCCAGTATTCCATCACCTCCTGCCCTAAACTATTCTAATCCAGTATGCCATCACCTCCTGCCCTAAACTATTCTAATCCAGTATTCCATCACCTCCTGCCCTAAACTATTCTAATCCAGTATTCCATCACCTCCTGCCCTAAACTATTCTAATCCAGGATTCCATCACCTCCTGCCCTAATCCATTTTAATCCAGTATTCCATCACCCCCTGCCCTAAACCATTCTAATCCAGTATTCCATCACCCCCTGCCCTTAACTATTCTAATCCCCTATTCCAGCATCTCCTGCCCTAAACCATTCTAATCCAGTATTCTATTACCTCCTGCCCTAAACCATTATAATCCAGTAATCCATTATATTCTGCCCTAAACTATTCTAATCCAGGATTCCATCACCTCCTGCCCTAATCCATTCTAATCCAGTATTCCATCACCTCCTGCCCTAACCCATTCGAATCCAGTATTCTATTTCCTCCTGCCCTAATCCATTCTAATCCAGCATTCCAGCACCTGCTGTGTCCCCCTTTTCTATTATTTTCTGCCCTAAATCATTGTATCGCAGCCCTGTCCCTGGTCTGTGGTTTATCCGCCTCTGGATCCTTCTCCTCCAGCAATAATAGGAACACAGCTGCAGCCAGGGAGCAACAGATCAAGTGCACTCTGGTGAAAAGCGCCGGGCAGATGAAAGCGGGGGAGCTATCTGAGCCCGGCAGGCCGCGAGCGAGCCCCTTCCAAGTTCATCATGGAGTCAGCGAGCTCATCCTGAGACGGCCATTCTACGCTTTTAATTGCTTTGGCTTGTGCAGCTGCTGGCAGCGCGCGGGATAGCGGGGCGCCAACTAATCTAATTACACCGCAGAGGGAAACGCAACACTTGGCGCTGAACGGGAGAGCGCCGGAAAACACTTCACTTCCACATTTGTATAGCTCCGACCTATTCTGCAGCGTTGTACAGGGAGCAGCAATCCATCCCCACCGGTCTCTGCTCCAGAAAAGCTGACACTCTAATATTCACACGCTAATATTATACATGTATATAGTGCTGACCTATTCCACAGCGCTGTACAGGGAGCAACAATCTATCCCCACCAGTCTCCAGAGGAGCTTACACTCTAATACCCCCGTCATACTCACATGCTATCATTATTATTAATAAAATAATAATAATAAATAATAATCCCCTCCAGTCTCTGTTGCAGAGGAGCTTATACTCTAATACTCCTGTATTATTATACACGTATATAGCGCTAACCTATTCCACAGCGCTGTACATGGAGCAACAATTCATCCCCAGTCTCCAGAGAAGCTTACACTCTAATATCCCTGTCATACTCACACACTATTATTATTATTAATAAAATAATAATAAATAATAATCCCCTCCAGTCTCTGTTGCAGAGGAGCTTACACT
This sequence comes from Gastrophryne carolinensis, assembly GCA_027917425.1. Taxonomy (NCBI): domain Eukaryota; kingdom Metazoa; phylum Chordata; class Amphibia; order Anura; family Microhylidae; genus Gastrophryne; species Gastrophryne carolinensis. The sequence continues at coordinate 641,699,878 of CM051234.1, read as the reverse complement.
CTAATACCCCCGTCATACTCACACGCTATTATTATTATTATTAATAAAATAATAATAAATAATAATCCCCTCCAGTCTCTGTTGCAGAGGAGCTTACTCTCTAATACCCCCGTCATACTCACACACTATTATTATTATTAATAAAATAATAATAAATAATAATCCCCTCCAGTCTCTGTTGCAGAGGAGCTTACACTCTAATACCCCCGTCATACTCACACGCTATTATTATTATTATTAATAAAATAATAATAAATAATAATCCCCTCCAGTCTCTGTTGCAGAGGAGCTTACTCTCTAATACCCCCGTCATACTCACACACTATTATTATTATTATTATTATAATACATGTATATAGTGCTGACCTATTCCACAGCGCTGTACACGGAGCAACAATCCATCCCCACCGGTCTCTGCTCCAGAGAAGCTTACACTCTAATACCCTCGTCATACAGATTATTATTATTTTACATGTATATAGCTCTGACCTATTCCACAGCGCTGTACAGGGAGTAACAGTCTCTGTTGCAGAGGAGCTTACACTCTAATACCCCGTCATACTCACACACTATTAGGCCCTTATTTAACAAGGGATAGCGCCAGGTAGCGAATGGTGAGCGAACGGTAATGACGCTCACCGCCACGAGAACGCTGGCTCCCCTCCGCAATCACACATTTATCAAGCCGATCCTGCTTAGCGACTGAGATAGCGCCAGATAGCGACTCATTCATCATTATTCCAGCCTCACCCCACAGCGCCAGCGAACGACCTTGAACAGCGCCAGGTATGACCTCTCGCTACCTGGCGCTCTCCAATGCATTTCAATGGAGCAATCTTTAAATATTAATAATTAATTGCTATTAATGTTTTTTTTTTTTTTTTTTTTTTTTAAATGTCAAAAATTCTGTGACCATTTCTGCAATGTTAGATATATTTTTTAAGGTAAAAAAAAAAAAAAAAAATTGTACAGAATTGATATTACAGGTCTGATATTAATGTATTCATATTACTAAATGTTTGTAAAAACATGTTTTTTTTTTTTTCAAAAATATGGTTGTTTGGGGGTTAAAAAACGACTTTTAACCCATCGCCGCCAGCGCTCTGGGGTTTAAACAATCATTTCACAGCGCGAGAATTTTTTGAGCGTGATTTGTTAATGAATATGCTGGGAGCCGTTCGCTATGGCCGTTCGCTGTCAAGCGCTCCCATACAGCGCGGAACCTGTCAAACAGCGACTCCTAACCCCGTATTCAACATTACTGCACACCGACTGAGTCGCTATCAACTACCGAACAACGGCCAAGCACAGCGACTACTAGTGTGTGCTGTGAAAATAGCGCTACTGTCGCTCATCTGTCGCTACCTGGCGCTATTAATGAATCGGCCTCTTACACTCTAATACCCCGTCATACTCACACGCTATTAGTATTATTATTATATATGTATATAGCGCTGACCTATTCCACAGCGCTCTGTTGCAGAGGAGCTTACACTCTAATACCCCATCATACTCAAACATTATTATTGTGATACATGTATCTAGCACCGACCTATTCCACAGCGCTGTACACGGAGCAACAATCCATCCCCACCGGTCTCTGCTCCAGAGAAGCTTACACTCTAATATCTCCGTCATACAGACACACTGTTATTATTATAGCACTGACCTATTCCGCAGTGTTGTACAGAGAGCAACAGTCTCTGCTCCAGAAGAGCTTACACTCTAACATTCTCCTCCACCCTTACTATTATAATTATAATACCTTTACATAGCTCTAACATATAAGGCAGCGCTGTACACAGACTGCTGAGTTTTTGCTACCAGCATGGCTGGCCCTGGAGTGTCTGAGATTTGAGGTCCTGAATGTGCCACGTCAGCCTGTTCTGTTCATAAAGAAAGCTCTCAGCTGGCTCAGCAGGCCTCCTAATTCTCCCCATTTACCACCTTTTGCACGTCTCCATTATTTGTTTCACTTTCCTCAAGTCCAGCATTTTCTTCCCTTCTTCTAGCCTTTCTTAGAGGCCGATTCATTAATAGCGCCAGGTAGCAACAGATGAGCGCCAGTAGCGTGATTTTCAAAGCGCCAGCTAGTATTCGCTGTGCTTGGCCGGGGTTTGCTTGTTGACAGCGACTCAGTCAGTGTGCGGTAATGTTGAATACGGGGTTAGGGGTCGCTGTTTCACAGGTTCCGCGTTGTATGGGTGCGCCTGACAGCGAATGGCCGGAGCGAACGGCTTGCTGCAGATTCATTAACAAATCACGCTCAAAAATTTCTCGCGCTGTGAATTCCTTGTTTAAACCCCAGAGCGCTGGCGGCGATGTGTGTAAAGTAGTTTTTAACCCCCAAACAACCATATTTTTTAATGTAAAAATTATACAAGTTTTTCTAAACATTTTGTAATATGAATACATTAATATCAGACCTGTAATATCAATTCTGCACATTTTATTTTTTTTTTTACTTAAAAAAAATTCCTAACATTGCAGAAGTGGTCACAGAATTTTTGACATTAAAAAAAAAAAAAAAAAAACAGTAATAGCAATTAATTATGATTATTTAAAGATTGCTCCATTGAAATGCATTGGAGAGCGCCAGGGAGCGCCAGGTCATACCTGTCGCTGTGATTATCAGCGGCGCTGTTCGTTGCAGTCGGCTACATGATGAATCCCGCGCTAGCTGTCGCTCTCGCCGGCGCTAGCCTCATTTAGCGTGATAAATGCGTCATTGTGACCGCCGCCGGGCGTACTTGATTCGGTAGCCGCCGATAGCTGGCGGTACCTGGCGCTCATCAGACACTACCTGGCGCTAGCCCTTGATAAATAAGGCCGTTTGTCTCTTTTTTATTTTTACAAATCCCTCTATCTTTTTCTTTTTTTGTATGCCCCTTTGTCATTTATTTTTCACAATCATCCTATCTCACTCTATTTTCCACATTACCTTCATTTCTTTTTCTCTCTCTCACATTCCCTCCATCTCCCTCTTTCTTTGCCTTCTGTATGCCTTCCTCTTTATTTCTCCTTGTCTCCATCTCAATTAATTTTTCCCACATCTCCTTGTCCCTCTTTTACACCTTTCTTTATTCCTCTCCATTTCCAATTTATTCCCTCTCTTTTTCATGCCCTTTTCATCTCTCTTTCTCTCTCTCTGTGTCTCTCTCTTTTTTTTCCAACATTTCTTCCAGCTTTCTTTTTCTTGTCTCCCCCCCCCCCCGCCTCTCGCTCATCACACTCCTTCGATTTATTTCTTTTTCCCTTCTCTGCCTCTTACTTTCTTTCTACCTTTCCTCTTTTCTTTCCCTTTTCCACATCCCCATGTTTCTCTTTTCTATCTCTCTCTCTTTCTTTTTTCCACATTCTCTCTATTTCTCTCTTCTGTCCCTTATTCCCTGCTTTTCTCTCTCTCTCCCACATTCCCTCTCACCTTCTCTCCCTTTTACATTTACTCTCTCTCTCCCTCTGTTTTCCACATTATTTATTTCTCTCACTTCTTTCCTCTTTCTTGTCTATCTCTCTTTTCTACATGCCCTCTTTCTCTCTCTCTCTCTCTCTTTTCTACATTCCCCCCTTTCCCTCACTTTTTTCCACATTCTCTATTTTCCACAGTCCCCTTCTCTCTCACTCACTTTACCCTTTCCACTTTCTTTCTCTCTCTTTTCCGCATTCCCTCCACTTTCTCAATTTTTACATTCCCTTCTTCTCACTCCTGTTTTTTTCATTCGCTTCCATATTCCCTCCTTCTCTTTTCTATATGTCCTTGCTTTTTCCTTTTTCCTCCTCACTCTACTTTTTCTGTCTTCCTTTTCTTGCATTCCTGCTTTATTTTTTCCCTACCTTTCAGTTTGTTGTCCGATCCATCTCTCTTTTACTTGTTCCCCCCGTTTTTTCCACCTTCCCTCCATCCCTTTATTTTCCCTTCAGCGCTCCATCCCTCCCTGCATAGCAGCTGAGGTTTCAGTTGGGATCAGCGGCGGGAGCGAGCGCATGTCTCGGGGGCTGAAGATAAACTCATCATGGTGGAGGTGGGACTGGAATCTGGACTTAAAGTGGACCTTCACTCTGAATAAGAGCCTATCTTATATGTTTCCCACACCCTGTACATACAGATTGTCCACATTAATCCGGACCTTCACCCTGAATAAGAGCCTATCTTATATGTTTCCCACACCCTGTACATACAGATTGCCCACATTAATCCGGACCTTCACCCTGAATAAGAGCCTATCTTATATGTTTCCCACACCCTGTACATACAGATTGCTCATATTAAAAATCATCCTACCTGCATCTACTGCAGGTTATGAGCCTTTAAACATCCAAGATGGCGGCTTATGGAAGCCTTATCAGGCAGCCTGCAAACAGGAAGTGCCTCCTGGCTGTGCTGCTCTGCATTCTGGGACTGCTGACCTTTCCCTGACCCCAGCTCTGCTCTGTCTGAGCAAAACACAGCTATAACCCGCCCCCCTGTACCTTATCCCACTCTCCTCTCCTCAGTAAGTATGATGCTTCTGAGTCAAGATGGCGGCGCCCGTATCCTAAATTCCTGAACAGAGTTGCAGCCCAGTGGGGGAAAGAATAATAAGTTAGTGACTAAAAATGTAAAATATATTAATATTAGATGCTGAGGAACCACTTTTTTAAGAGTTTGGGCTTTTCAGCAGAGCTGGGGGCACGGAAAGGTCAGAAATCAAAGAATGCAGAGCAACACAGTCACAAGGCCCTTTCTGTTTGCAGGCTGCCCGATAATACCTGAGCCGCCATCTTGGCTGTTTCTAGGCTCATAACATGCAGAAGTTGCTGGGTGTTTTTTTATATTTGAGAGCAATCTGTATGTAGAGGGTGTGGGTAACCACACACAACATTTTAAGTTGTACCATTTGAAGCCAAAATATTAAAATTAAATCCACAAGTAAAAAATGCAAGTTAACTAAAAATTAAACAAAGTAAGATTTACTTATGCAAATGCATTCATTAATGGTTGGTTACTACAAAATGAATGACATAAAGAAAAATAAAAGACCAAATATTTAGAATGCACTTTAATGAGGTAAGTTTGTAGTGCGCAGCCGCAAGATCAGAAGGATTTACGTCCAGACAAAAAAGGAAAAAGGGCAAAACCAATGTTGCAACCTGAGAAATGAAACGGAAAATTCAGGATGGAAACTGACATAGGTCTGATTCCCGAACTGCCATACGAACGGACGGACATTTTAGGATAGAAACGTATTTGCTTATAGAATCACTCGCAAGTTCATACGAACGCACGAGCGTTCGGGAAAAATAGGATGATCGGCACCAAAATCCAAGCTGTTACATGTTTCTTTGAATCGACCCTGATGAATTGGTTGCTACGTGTCGCTGTAAGAGGCGCTCACCAGAATCACCTTCATAAATATAGTATTGCGTGCCGCGGCCGGCATTCGCCTGACGCTACCTGTCGCTTACAAGGCGCTACCTGGCGCTATTCCCTTGATGAATAAAGCCCTTAGTTGCTATACTGTTGGTGTTAGGATTAGGATTCGGGGATGGGTTAGGCTTGGGTTATATTTAGGGACTGGTTTGGGTCTGGCTTAGGGTATGGGTTAAACACTGGGATTATATTTATGGGCTGGCTTGGTTATAGGGTCAGGTTTATAGAATGGGTTGAGGTGATGGGTCAGGTTTAGGGAATGAGTGAGGAATTGGGTTATATTGAGGGGTTGGTTAGGTGTTAGGGTCAGGTATAGAGAATAGGTTAGTCATTGGGTTATATTTAGAGCCCGGTTTAGAGTATGGTTAGGCACCAGCATTATATTTATGAGCTGGCGTGGTTTTACTGTCAGGTTTAGGGAGTGGATTAGGCGTTTGGTTATACTAAGGGTCTGGTTGGGTATTAGGGTTAAATTTATAGTGGGGGTTAGGCATGGGGTACATTGAGGGTCTGGTGTTAGGTCAGGCTAAGGGATGATTATGCGTTAGGCATTGGGTCATAATGAGGGGCTGGTTGGGTGTTAGGGCCCAGCTCAGGGGATAATTTAGACGCTGGGTTGGTTCTAGGGCCAGGTTTAGAGAATAGATTGAGGGTCTGGTTTTGGTGTTGGCTCAGGTTTAGCTGATGTTTAGGCATTGAGTTACATTGAGGATCTGGTTGGGTATCGGGTTGAGGTTTAGGGGATGGTTAGGCACTGGGTTACATTGAGGGTCTGGCTGGGTGTTGGGGTCAGATTTAGGGGATTGGCTAGGCATTGAGTTACATTAAGGATCTGATTGGGTGTTAGGTTCAGGTTATGGAGGTGGGTTAGACATTGGGTTACATTGAGGGTCTGGTTGGATGTTAGGGTCAGGCTTAGGGGATAGTTAGGTGTTTGGTTACATTGAGGTTCTGGTTGGGTGTTAGGGTCAGGCTTAGGTGATAGGTATTGGGTTACATTGAGGGTCTGGTTGGGTTTTAGGTTCAGGTTAAGGGGGTGGGTTAGGTATTGGGTTACACTGAGGGTCTGGTTGGGTGTTGAGGTCAGATTAACCCAATTGGGTTACACTGAGGGTCTGGTTCATGTTAGGGTCAGGTTTAGGGGATAGTTAGGCATTGGGTTACATTAACGGTTTGGTTGTGTTACATTGAGGGTCTGATTGGGTGTTAGGTTCAGATTAAGGAGGTGGGTTAGGCATTGGGTTACATTGAGGGTCTGATCGGTTGTTGAGGTCAGGTTAAAGGTATTGTTTAGGCATTGGGTTACACTGAGGGTCTGGTTGGGTGTTAGGGTCAGGTTTAGGGAATAGTTATGCATTGGGTTACATTGAAGGTCTGGTTGGGTGTTAGGGTCAGGTTTAAGGGATAGTTAGGCATTGGGTTACATTGAGGGTCTGGTTGGGTGTTAGGGTCAGGTTTAGGGAATAGTTATGCATTGGGTTACATTGAAGGTCTGGTTGGGTGTTAGGGTCAGGTTTAAGGGATAGTTAGGCATTGGGTTACATTGAGGGTTTGGTTGTGTTTAGGGTCAGGCTTAAGGGATGTTTAGGCATTGGCTTATGTTGTGGGGCTGGTTGGTTGTTAGGGTCAGGGTAAGGGAGTGTGTATGAGTGACAGGTGCTCTTTAAAGTGGACCAACACCGAGAGGTGATCGGCCCGGAAATCTATAAGATTCCCGGGCCGATCACCTCCCACCCCGCGGGACATCCGAGATCGGGATGTCCCGCGGGGTGAAACCCCCCCAGACACCCCAAATCTCTTACCCAGACGCCCCTGTAGGCGTGCTCACGCCCGCGCCGGCCGTCTGCGAATGGCCGGCGGGGGCGCGCGCGCGCCGAAAGTGACGCGAGGGAGGCGGCGGCAGCCGCTTGGACGTTCCTGATCCCCGCCTGGACGTTGGCGGGGATTGGACCGTCCAGTCACGTGGGAGCGGGGACAGGTAAGATTTTGGGGCTTTCTGGGGGGTTTCACACAGCGGGGCACCCCCGATCGGGGTGCCCCGCCGAAGTGGACCAAAACCCAGGATAGTCAAAATCCTGGGTGTTGGTCCACTTTAATAAATAGCTCTTCACAATCCGAGCAGATCCAGTAGCTCGCCCCCTCATCTCACTTGTTCCGGAGGCTTCCAGGTCTCTCTATCTCTCCTCCATCCCAGCAGTAACAAGCAGCATTCTGGCAGCCTCACTCCTCAGCACTGAGAGTTCTTTTGTTGTGATTGGCTGGCAAAACGTGGGAGAGCGCTGCTGGAGAGCCGTCCAGTCGCCTAATTGGAATCTTTGGGAATATTGGCTGTCCGGCGTCCAGTCCCTGAGCGGGGATATTGGGATGCGGCTGGAAGCCTCCGCAAAGCTCTTTGGAAGAAACTTTTTCCTATTGGAAGAGAACATGTCAGGTTGGGAAATCAGATTCGGCTCCTTACGCAATAATTCTCTGCTTGGGAGCTCCAGTATCTGCACGGCCCCGCGCACCTGTGTACATGCCCGGAGGTCACCGCAAACAGCCCTGCACCCTCCTTTTATCAGTCTACTCCGCTGCTTCTCCTCCTAGGGCCTGTCATCTTATCTGCTGCTGGTATTCTCTCCCCACCAATGTAACCCAATGCCTAACTATCCCTAAACCTGAGCCTAATACTCAACCAGACCCTCAGTGTAATCCAATTCCTAACTCATACCTTTAACCTGACCTCAACACTCAACCAGACCCTCAGTGTAACCCAATTCCTAACTCATACCTTTAACCTGACCTCAACACCCAACCAGACCCTCAGTGTAACCCAATGCCTAACCCATACCTTTAACATGACCTCAACTCCCAACCAGACCCTCAGTGTAACCCAATGCCTAACCCATACCTTTAACATGACCTCAACACCCAACCAGACCCTCAATGTAACCCAATGCCTAACTATCCCCTAAACCTGAGCCTAACACTCAACCAGGCCCTCAGTGTAATCCAATTCCTAACTCATACCTTTAACCTGACCTCAACACTCAACCAGACCCTCAGTGTAACCCAATTCCTAACTCATACCTTTAACCTGACCTCAACACCCAACCAGACCCTCAGTGTAACCCAATGCCTAACCCATACCTTTAACATGACCTCAACACCCAACCAGACCCTCAATGTAACCCAATGCCTAACTATCCCCTAAACCTAAGCCTAACACTCAACCAGGCCCTCAGTGTAACCCAATTCCTAACTCATACCTTTAACATGACCTCAACACCCAACCAGACCCTCAGTGTAACCCAATGCCTAACCCATACCTTTAACATGACCTCAACACCCAACCAGACCCTCAGTGTAACCCAATGCCTAACTATCCCCTAAACCTGAGCCTAACACTCAACCAGACCCTCAGTGTAACCCAATTCCTAACTCATACCTTTAACCTGACCTCAACACCCAACCAGACCCTCAGTGTAACCCCACCTGAAGCTAGTCAGAAGGAAGATCAGGAGCAATGTTAGAAAATATTATTTTACAGAAAGAGTAGTAGATGCTTGAAACAAACTTCCAGCAGAGGTTGCTGAAAAATCAACAGTCACTGAATTTAAACATGTCTGGGATAAGCACACATCTATCCTAAGATAAAGAGACCATACAGTATACACATAAGGGCAGACTAGATGGACCATATGGTCTCCTTCTGCCGTCAACTTTCTATGTTCACCAGCTGTCATCCTCACCACCACCACCTCTCTCCCTGTCAGATGTTATCTTTTCCTGCACATCTCTCCCCGCTAGCAGTCACCTTCTCTGCTGCTGTTCTATCCCCACTGGCTGTCATCCTCACCTCCACCTCTCTAGCTTCTAGGGTCAGGTTTATAGAATAAGTTGAGGTTGTGGGTCGGGTTTAGGGAATGCATTAGGAATTTGTTTGGTTGGGTGTGGGGGGTCAGGTGTAGGGAATGGGTTAGGCATTGGGTTACATTTATAAGCTGACTTGGGTCAGGTTTAGGGTATGGGTTTGGTGCTAGCAATATACTTATGGGCCCGGCTTGATTCTACTGTCAGGTTTAGGGAATGGATTGGGTGTTACAGTTTAGGGATGGGTAAGGAATTGGGTTGTAATGAGGGGCTGGTTGGACCTGGTGGTAAGGCCTGGCTTGGGGGATAGGGTAGACATTGGCTTAGGTTTAGGGTGAGCAGCTGGCTTTGGTGTTGGCTTAGGTGATTGTTGGGCATTGGGTTCTGTTGTAGGGCTTGGTTGGTCGTTAGGGTCAGGTTTAGGGGATGGTTAGGCATTAGGTTATATTGAGAGTCTGGTTGGGTGTTGGGTTAATGGAATGAGTTAGGCAGTGGGTATATTGAGGGATCTGATGGGTGTTAAGGTTTTGGTTAGGCATTGAGTTATATTGAGGTGCTGGTGTTGGGTCAGGTATAGGGAATGGTTTAGGCATTGGGTTACATTTATAAGCTAACTTGGGTCCAGATTTGGGTATGGGTAGGCGCTAGCAATATATTTATGGGCCTGGCTTGATTCTAGTGTCAGGTTTAGGGAATGGGTTGGGTTTTACTGTTTAGGGATGGGTAAGGAATTGGGTTATAATGAAGGATTGGTTGGATGTTAAGGCCCGGCTTGGGGGATAGGGTAGCCTTTGGCTTATACTTAGTAGCTGGGTTGGTTCTAGGTTTAGGGGATAGGTTAAGCAACTGGCTTGGCAGTTGGGCATTGGGTTCTGTTGTAGGGATTGGTTGGGTGTTAGGGTCAGGTTTAGGGGATGAGTTAGGCATTGGATATATTAAGGGACTGTATGGATGTTAGGGTTATGTTTATGGTGTGGCTTAGAGATTGGGTTATATTGAGGGTTGGTTGGGTGTTGGGGGTCAGGTGTACAGGAATAGGTTAGGTATTGGGTTACATTTATAAGCTGACTTGGGTCTGGATTAGGGTATGGGTTAGGAGCTAGCAATATATTTATGGGCCCGGCTTGATTCTACAGTCAGGTTTAGGGAATGGGTTGGGTGTTACCGTTTAGGGATGGGCAAGGAATTGGGTTATAATAAAGGGATGGTTGGATGTTAAGCCCGGTTTAGGGGATAGGGTAGACATTGGCTTATATTTTGAGGGTTGGTTCTAGGTTTAGGAAATAGGTTGAGCAGCTGGTTTTGGTGTTGGCTCAGGTTTAGGGGATAGTTGGGCATTGGGTTATGTTGTAGGGCTTAGGCAGGTGAAAGCTCTGGCAATATCCACTAGACATGCAACATGTGTGGAGTACCGTGTCACCCCACAAGGTGGTAGGGTCAGATTATGAGGAGGGCGCAAGGGGTGTGTGCCCCGGGGGGCTCCACCAACCTTTGGGTTATGGTCTGGTCCAGGTGGCTTTTCAGTCTTTGGTCTGACGAGTCGTGGGGCCAGCAACAAAGCTGCTGGCGGCAGTGGGGGCCCCCCACATCTGGGCAGCCAAAGCCACCACAGGGCAGGACGGAGAGTCTAGAGCAGCAAAGCCGCCGCCAGCAACGCTACAGTGATGGGTGCAGAGCTGTCACTGCACATAAGCCACCAAGCACAGCCGCTGGCAGCTCAATGCAGGGAACCAGCCGGGCGACTACACTACCCCCCACCCAGAATGGCAAAGCAGCAGCACCCGCACAAGGGGGGCACAAGGGACTCCATCTGACCTTCCAGTAAGTAGGCGGGTGCCAGTCATCCACCAATCAGTTACTTGGCTGGACTATTATTTTATACTGTATCTGGGGCCTCCACCGCACTTAATCCGGCCCTGTAAGGGGGACACTGACACTCTGTCACTCAGGGCCCTACATAAACCCTGCGGGCCCTGCTGGTCTCCCCACTTATTATTCCTGTCTCCAGCTCCACCTATACCCAGTCCTCCCAGTTGTTCCCATGTTTTTTGCTGACACAGAGGAAAAGTTTAGGTCCACTTTTTGAACCAGTAACGACGCAGCCCTGTACTGTAGCCCTGATAGTCTCATGTTCCAGGGACGTTCTATTTATGGTTTTGGCTGTAGGTGTGACACACTGGCTAATGTCGGGCTCTCTGGTCTTTTGCAGTGAAGCCGGACCCTCCGGAGAACGTGTTAGCGAAGCCCGTGTATAAAAACCCCCGGAGGCTGGAGGTCACCTGGCAGACGCCGTCCACCTGGCCCGACCCGGAGTCCTTCCCGCTCAAGTTCTTCCTGCGCTACCGGCCGCTCATCCTGGACCAGTGGCAGCACGTAAGTACCGCCATCATGTGACGCAGGGTCAGCAAACGGTGGAGTCGATTTCCTAATAGTTTGGATACGAAGCTTCAGTTACAAAAAATGGTTTCGATAAAGGTTTAAGGTCTCCTTTAGCCAGTTGATGTATGAGTGTGGAAAATAAAAGAAGCGGAACACAAGCCTAACCCTGAAAAGACTCCAAGGCTGGCCACTGGCCTTCCTTGGGGACATCTGGCCTATTCCCTGGCACCCCAGGCCGGGGTATGCAACTGCACCAAGCCATTTAGATGCACACATAGTGAAAATCCTGGGTTTTGTTCCTCCTTAACAGAATAATGTATTTTTTATGGTGAAAAAAATAATCTCTCTATAAATTCATTAAAAACTGTATGAAAGGCTAGAGGTCCCCTTTAAAGTAAAACAAAACCCAGGATTTTGACTATCCTGGGTTTTGGGCCTTGTCCCCGGGGCACCCTGATCTGGGATGCCCCACTTTGTGAAGCCCCCAGGTTGCCCATTAAAACTCACCTTTCCCCAGTCTCATGCCGCTTCATCTTGTCCAATCAGTGAGCTCACATCAAATCGTCTAAGACTCGGCCGAGCGGAGCCAAGAGCGCGCTGACGGCTGTATCTCCGCTACCCTGCAGCAGGGAGCAAGCCTATGGCGACCATCTACAAATTCCTGGCGCGTGGGCGCACCCTAAAGGTTTAGGAGGTGGCAGCTGCTGCTCGCGCATACACCGTTGGGAGAAGGTGAGTTTACTGTGTGACCTGGTCGTTTTTAAACAACGGATGAAGGGAATCAGACAGCCCTGGAGTCTTATAGACTCTAGGGCCGCTTTTGGTCCACTTTCAGAGAATAATGTATTTTTAAAGCAAAATCTATAAGATTCCCTGGCCAAACGATTCCCTCACTTTGAGGCATCCAAAATCGGGATGCTCTGCTATGTGAAACCCCCCAGGTTGCACATACACTTACTTTGTTTCCCGGTCCAACGCCGCATACGTGAGCGGCGGCCGCATCCCTGCTATCCCTCTATTTGTGAATGGCCGGTGCGGGCACGCTCCCTGGTAGAGGGAATCGGGGGATGCGGCCGTCAGCGCGCTCTGACGTGACGTCAGCGGCTCCAAACGCGCTGATTGTACTAGCGGTCGCGCATTGCGCCATAGGATCGGGAAGAGGTGAGTTGGTTTTGGAGATCTGGGGGGTTTCACACAGCGAGGCATCCCCATCGTTATGCCCCAGGGGCAAGGACCGAAACCCAGGATAGTCAAAGTCCTGGCTTTTGGTCCACTTTAAACTTTATGTAACGCTAGAGTCATTTTAGAGTGTACATCTGTATATAAAGCCAGAGCTCTGCTTAATAGAACAATCCCCAACTAACCTATTTTATTAAGAAGTCAACTCCAGTATCTGTCTCCTTATTTAACCATCAAGGAATCCATGTCTTCACTGATATAATTGTGACACCTAAGGGTACAGATGTATCAATGTTACATTTGCCATTAAGTGATGCGGAGCAGCGTCATTCCATAATGTGCCGAAGACCATCCACAAAGCTGCAGTGATGGGTTCCGGCGCACAATATTCCGGATTAATTCCGGCATTAAGTCCATTCTGCTGATCACGGCGCAATAAGGTTATGGCCGCCTATCTCACCGTAAAGACGCGGGCGTTGCTGGGAATACTGGAAAAGTGGCCATGGGATGTGATTGATGGAGGCGCCGCTGCTCTTCCAGAAACACTCCTGTCAGCATTTTGGAATATAATTGGCTGACTACTGACACGCTCATCAGGAGCCATACTGACCGCGTAGCAGGGTGGCTTCTGGAGGACTGCAATTATACCCTAATAGATTGTAAGCTCTTCTCCTCCTGTATCCTCCCTTATACCCTAATAGATTGTAAGCTCTTCTCCTTCTGTATCCTCCCTTATACCCTAATAGATTGTAAGCTCTTCTCCTTCTGTATCCTCCCTTATACCCTAATAGATTGTAAGCTCTTCTCCTTCTGTATCCTCCCTTATACCCTAATAGATTGTAAGCTCTTCTCCTTCTGTATCCTCCCTTATACCCTAATAGATTGTAAGCTCTTCTCCTTCTGTATCCTCCCTTATACCCTAATAGATTGTAAGCTCTTCTCCTTCTGTATCCTCCCTTATACCCTAATAGATTGTAAGCTCTTCTCCTTCTGTATCCTCCCTTATACCCTAATAGATTGTAAGCTCTTCTCCTTCTGTATCCTCCCTTATACCCTAATAGATTGTAAGCTCTTCTCCTTCTGTATCCTCCCTTATACCCTAATAGAGTGTAAGCTCTTCTCCTTCTGTATTCTCCCTTATACCCTAATAGAGTGTCAGCTCTTCTCCTTCTGTATCCTTCCTTATACCCTAATAGATTGTAAGCTCTTCTCCTTCTGTATACTCCCTTATACCCTAATAGAGTGTAAGCTCTTCTCCTTCTGTATCCTCCCTTATACCCTAATAGAGTGTAAGCTCTTCCCCTTCTGCATCTTTCATTAATCCCATATAGATTCCTCCTCCTTTGCTCAATGTTTCTTGAATAGTAAATAGCAAGTGTTTGTGACTCCCCTGAAATTGAATATCAATGAAATATATCTTTTTTTTTGGTAGGGGGGGGCTGTTAAAAAAAACTTATGTCATTCAAGTCAAGCGATCTGAAACAGATTAGAATGCCTATGTATTCCTATGGAAAGGCCACTAGAGGGAGGTGACACCCAAACATTCTGTATATTCCTATAGGAAGACCACTAGTGGACAGTGACCTCATGACACCGAGTATTAATTGATCTCCTTTTAGACATTTGTTGGGAGGATCCAGGCCAATGGCCAGTTGATATCCGGGTGTCAGTAGCTGGTGTCTGAAGGTCACTGTGAGCCGCGACAGGTCGCTGAATCTGCGATGGCGGCTAATAGAGATTCCTGTTCCGGGCAGAGCGTGGCGGCCACATCTGGCATCTCTCCTGGCACGCTGCCCCGCCGCCGCTTTCTCCGGTCGTGCGGCTGCTTCGTTGGCCCTTCGTTCGAGCAATGTCACCGAGGACAGGCCGGGGAGGAGGAAGCCGGGGCAGCGTTTACGGAAATTAATCTGCACATTTCATGGACTGCCATCGATCGGGAAACGCTTCACCCCCGGCAGCGGCAGCGTTATCTGAGCCTCCCAGCACTCATCCAGCGCCGGGGCAAGGTCACCGCAATGTCCTATGGAGGAGGGCGACCTCACTTCCCCTGTAGACAAGAGAAGGTGGGAATGTGAAAAGGAAGAATAACATGTAGCACAGAGAGGGAGAAGGAAGGAATGTGTAAAAGAAAAAAAGGAGAGAAGGTGGAAAAAGGAGAAACAATGAAGAAGACAATAAAAATAGGAAGGAAGGCGCACGCCATTGATTAAATATGCAAATAATTGTATTGAAAAAGATATATACTATACACATACATATACATACATTTAATGGCAATTACAATGTAGCATAGATGGCAAGTGTATTTCTATTACATCCAAATATAAAAAAAAAAAGGATATATGTTGTGGACAAGAGATCCAAGTATGGTGTCTTGAGGAAGCCGTGTGCACCATAGTATGTATGTAAGGCTGAGAAAAGGCTTTAGTCCATCCATTTCAGCCTGTTTATCTCCTTCCAGTGGTCTAGTAGCCATAGCTGGTAATGTTATTACATGCACAGAGGGCATCCCGGCCACTATAGATCTCCTTCCAGTGGTCTAGTAGCCATAGCTGGAAATGTTATTACATGCAAGGAGGGCATCCCGGCCACTATAGATCTCCTTCCAGTGGTCTAGTAGCCATAGCTGGTAATGTTATTACATGCCAGGAAGGCATCCCGGCCACTATAGATCTCCTTCCAGTGGTCTAGTAGCCATAGCTGGTAATGTTATTACATGCAAGGAGGGCATCCCGGCCACTATAGATCTCCTTCCAGTGGTCTAGTAGCCATAGCTGGTAATGGTATTACATGCCAGTAGGGCATCCCGGCCACTATAGATCTCCTTCCAGTGGTCTAGTAGCCATAGCTGGTAATGTTATTACATGAAAGGAGGGCATCCCGGCCACTATAGATCTCCTTCCAGTGGTCTAGCAGCCATAGCTGGTAATGGTATTACATGCCAGTAGGGCAACCCGGCCACTATAGATCTCCTTCCAGTGGTCTAGTAGCCATAGCTGGTAATGGTATTACATGCCAGTAGGGCATCCCGGCCACTATAGATCTCCTTCCAGTGGTCTAGTAGCCATAGCTGGTAATGTTATTACATGAAAGGAGGGCATCCCGGCCACTATAGATCTCCTTCCAGTGGTCTAGCAGCCATAGCTGGTAATGGTATTACATGCCAGTAGGGCAACCCGGCCACTATAGATCTCCTTCCAGTGGTCTAGTAGCCATAGCTGGAAATGTTATTACATGCCAGGAGGGCATCCCGGCCACTATAGATCTCCTTCCAGTGGTCTAGTAGCCATAGCTGGAAATGTTATTACATGCCAGGAGGGCATCCCGGCCACTATAGATCTCCTTCCAGTGGTCTAGTAGCCATAGCTGGTAATGTTATTACATGCCAGGAGGGCATCCCGGCCACTATAGATCTCCTTCCAGTGGTCTAGTAGTCATAGCTAGAAATGTTATTACATGCCAGGAAGGCATCCAGGTCTCTTTTCAAAGTTTTTACTGTATCCTTCTGTATCCTTCATTACTATCATTCATCACCTCCATAGTGTCACTGCTCTTACAGAGAAGAATCCCCTCCTATGTCAGTGGAGCAAGCACCTTTCCTCTAACCTTAGTGGATGCCCTCGGGTTATGGTTACACTCCGAGGTATAAATAGATTGTGGGACATATGTTTGTATTGAACCCCGAATATATTCATACATAGTTATTAGATCACCCCTCAGGCTTCTTTTTTCTAAACTAAATAAACCTAACTTTCACAATCTTTCAGGGTACTCTAACCCCCGCACTCCTTTTATTAACACATGACACTAGAGATAAATGCAAATAAAGAATAACCTTAACGCTAATGTCGTAAATAGAACTATACAGACTGTATGGTAAAAGATTAGCTGTCCCTTGTCAGGGTATATAGTTAGGTGCATACACAGTGATCCTCAGGTCAGTCACATACAGGATTACTATATTGATTAGAATCAATGCTGAATAAGTCACAGCACAGTAAATAACTGATTCAGTTCATAGATGTTCATCATATATCAGATCGTACAGGGTTTAAAAATCCCCCCAAAAATTATGTGGGGTCCCAGTATAACCAGCCCGGGGATCAGCTATGGGGGCTTACAGAACAGGGCGCAGGGGCCAGCCTTGGTTGCCCCCGTCGGCTACAAGCCCGCTAAGCCTAAATGGCCCCAGGCTTTTCTGCCCCTCCCCCCGGACTTTGGGCAGGCAGGTAATGGGGGGGTTGAGGGTTAATGGCAAGTCACCCGCTACCCGCAGGTGACTTACCAGCCCCTTAAGCCTTGTGAACTGGTATAGGGGTCTCATGGATCTTTTACCAGTTCACAAAGGGTTGAATGTAATACTGACACACCAAAAAATGACTTTTTTTCTGTGTCCCATGTTGATTCTGTCCCACGGCGAGTTGCCGCAGGTGATAACTGAAGGGGGCTCGGTAGGCAGAGGATCACAGCCCCCTACCCCTCATACTTCCCTCCAGTGATTACCCCCGGCATCTGACAGCTCAGTGCCAGGAGGGGGGGGGGGGGCGCCATACGCCTTTCCCACAAAAGGTGGGGATAGCAATGGTGACTGGGGAAGCAGGGAGAGGGTCCAAAAAGGGCGGAAGAGCTCGGGGGGGGGATCGGATGCTCCCCGGTAAAAAGGAGACCCAGCAGGAGGGATCGTGGGCGCAGGTGAGTGTCATTTTTGGTTTAGGGTCAATGGGGGGGTGGCATTCCAGGCTCTCTCCTGAATCTGAAAGAGCCCCCCCGGGTGAAGAGAAAACCCGTCTGGATCGTTCGAGTGGTCGGATAAGTGTTTTTTTTCTTTACTTGACGCCTAACAAGGGAGAACAGACACGTAACTTGGCGTTTAACAGCAGAAGCAACTATGTGAGAGTTATGTGCTTGGCGTTTAAAAGGTTAACGTAGAGGTGTGTAAACAGGTGGGGTTGATTTTTACACTGTAGATTTTTGGAGAACGGCTGTGTGCACAGGTGACGGGGTCTCTTAGGCCCTTATTTAACAAGGGATAACGCCAGGTAGCGAATGGTGAGCGAACGGTAATGACGCTCACCGCCACAAGAACGCCGGCTCCCCTCCGCAATCACACATTTATCAAGCCGATCCTGCTTAGCGACTGACAGAGCGCCAGATAGCGAATCATTCATCATTATTCCAGCCTCACCCCACAGCGCCAGCGAGCGACCTTGAACAGCGACAGGTATGACCTCTCGCTACCTGGCGCTCTCCAATGCATTTCAATGGAACAATCTTTAAATATTCATAATTAATTGTTATTAATGTTTTTTTTTTTTTTTTTTAATGTCAAAAATTCGGTGACCACTTCTGCAATGTTAGATATTTTTTTTAAGGTAAAAAAAAAAAAAAAAAATGTGTGCAGAATTGATATTACAGGTCTGATATTAATGTATTCATATCACAAAATGTTTGTAAAAACATGTTTTTTTTTTTCCAAAAATATGGTTGTTTGGGGGTTAAAAAACTACTTTTAACCCATCGCCGCCAGCGCTCTGGGGTTTAAACAAGCATTTCACTGCGCGAGAATTTTTTGAGCGTGATTTGTTAATGAATATGCTGGGAGCCGTTCGCTATGGCCGTTCGCTGTCATGCGCTCCCATACAGCGCGGAACCTGTCAAACAGCGACTCCTAACCCCGTATTCAACATTACTGCACACCGACTGAGTCGCTGTCAACAGCCGAACAACGGCCAAGCACAGCGAATACTAGCGGGCACTGTGAAAATAACGCTACTGGCGCTCATCTGTCGCTACCTGGCGCTATTAATGAATCGGCCTCTTAGTCTTTCTGCTGAATTGTGTATAGTGTAGTGTTAGGTTGTATATAGGATTGTATATAGAATAATGGATATTATATATTATATGCCGAATTGTTAGGCCTGTTTCTTTTTGTTTAGTATATAAATATAATTTTTTTATTTATTGTAACTTTGTATATATCGTATATGATTGATTGATTTTACTCAATAAAAAAGTTACACTCTATTAGGGTATAAGGGAGGATACAGAAGGAGAAGAGCTTACACTCTATTAGGGTATAAGGGAGGATACAGAAGGAGAAGAGCTTACATTCTATTAGGGTATAAGGGAGGATACAGAAGGAGAAGAGCTTACAATCTATTAGGATATAAGGGAGGATACAGAAGGAGAAGAGCTTACAATCTATTAGGATATAAGGGAGGATACAGAAGGAGAAGAGCTTACAATCTATTAGGATATAAGGGAGGATACAGAAGGAGAAGAGCTTACAATCTATGAGGGTATAAGGGAGGATACAGAAGGAGAAGAGCTTACACTCTATTAGGGTATAAGGGAGGATACAGGAGGAGAAGAGCTTACAATCTATGAGGGTATAAGGGAGGATACAGAAATAAAAGAGCTTACACTCTGTTAGGGTATAAGGGAGGATACAGGAGGAGAAGAGCTTACACTCTATTAGGGTATAAGGGAGGATACAGGAGGAGAAGAGCTTACAATCTATGAGGGTATAAGGGAGGATACAGAAATAAAAGAGCTTACACTCTGTTAGGGTATAAGGGAGGATACAGAAGGAGAAGAGCTTACACTCTATTAGGGTATAAGGGAGGATACAGAAGGAGAAGAGCTTACACTCTATTAGGGTATAAGGGAGGATACAGGAGGAGAAGAGCTTACACTCTATTAGGGTATAAGGGAGGATACAGGAGGAGAAGAGCTGAAACTCTATTAGGGTATAAGGGAGGATACAGAAGAAGGCAGAGCTCTGTCTGCTGGATAGTAATTGGGGGGTGAGGTGAGCGACGCTGTGACAGGAGGGGGGATCTCAGCATAATTTGCCACTAGCAGCAGCACGACGGGACTGAGTGCCGCTTGAATGGAGTACAAATAAAATGTAAAAATATAAACAGGCAGAAAAACAGCTCTCATCCATGTTTAGCCGTCTGGCTCACACAGCGGGGCCTGGCAGAACGGCGCTGTGTATTATTCTCTGGTGGGGGCAGAGCTCCCCCTACAGTCAAAGACAGGGAAGAACAGTTTAATATTGGCATGTTTCCAAATGTTACATGTATCCGAGTGTTACATGTATCCGAGTGTTACATGTATCCGAGTGTTACATGTATCCGAGTGTTACATGTTTCCAAATGTTACATGTATCCGAATACAAAGGAAATAAATCCACATTTTTCTATTTTTCTTAGTGTACAAAGCATATCGGGGCAGACATGAAAGCAGATATTACTATTTTTATTCAGGTTCTACATTAAAGCACCAGTTGCTTAGACAGCCTATCAGAGCACTGGTTTCATGTGAATACATCGCAGGGTTAGGGGAAACAGGTTCCTGGTTTGGAGGGACTGTCCCTCTTTTGAGTCCATGTCCCCCTCTCCCTCGTTGTTCTCATGTGTCCCTCTTTGAGGTGTAACATGCAGATCTGCATCAATAAATGATTCATTTGCCTATTCAAAGTGTTTCTATTGTTGTAACTGTTACACCCTATCTCCTATCCATCCCTCAATGAGGGGACGTGGCTTCATGCATCCCTCAATGAGGGGGCGTGGCTTCACCCATCACGTAATCAGGGGGCGTGGCTTCATGCACCCCTCAACGTGGGGCGTGGCTTAATCTACATATTGTCCCTCTTTGAGGTGTAACATGCAGATCTGCATCAATAAATGATTCATTTGCCTATTCAAAGTGTTTCTATTGTTGTAACTCCATCCTATCCATTAATCAATAAGGGGGCGTGGCTTAATTTAACAATTGTCCCTTTTCCCACCCTGAAAAGTTGGAAGTTATGGTTGATGTATTTAAAGTGGACCAATCACCCCCTGCGGCTGATCTAGAATCTAAAAGATTCCAGGACCAGCCGCTATCCTACACCGAATGCCCCGCTGTGTGAGACCCACGGGGAGCCGGTAATCTTACCGTATCGCAGTGGGTCCCGTGATGCGATCTCTGGCGGCGGCAGCATCCCCAGCTTCTCTGCAGCCTGACCGGCGGGGCGCACGCTTGTACCAGCTACACGGGGAGACATCGATGCGGCCGCCAGCGCGCCTATGCTAAGTGTAAATCAGCGTCTTTATGCCGCAAATTATTATAAAGTGCTGTTTGGATGAGCAACCGCGCATGCCCCGTGGGAACGAGGAAAGGTGAGTGAAAGAGATCTGGTGGGGTTCACACATACTACATCCTACATCAGGATGCCCCTGTGGCAGGGACCGATCACGGGGATATGCCCAGAAATATATATAAATAAGAAATGTCACTTATCTGATCACTGATTGGCTGACACTGGCCAGTGGGGGGGGGGGGGGGCATCATCAATTCGATAGCTGGCTGCTGAAAGAGAAGCACCGGCAAAACCTTATCAGGGCAGTACAGGCATCACTGATGGGTGGGGCCCAAGGAATTACCCCTTGCTTTAGGGGGCCCAGGAAGCTGTAGAACTGCACACTGATGCTTATCCAAATGTGCTTATCCATAGGTGCCCATGACCAGAGCATCATGTGACCCTCTATAAGTCACTGGTCAGACCCCATATTATTGCCCCGGGGCATCGTCCTATCTTACAATCTTAAAGTGGACCAAAACCCACGCCGATCAGTCCGAGAATCTAATTCGATCGCCCCCCCCCCCCCCCCCCCCCGGGGCGTCCAAAATCAGGATACCCCGTTGTGTGAAACCCTCCAGGTCGCCCCATACACTTACCTTGCTTTCCGGTACAACAGTGCATGCACGAGCCGCATGCCCGCTATCCCTCTAGCATCTAGCATTTGTGAATGGCTGGCACTGGTACGTTCCCTTTTAGAGGGAAGCGGGGGATGTGGCCTCCAGCATGCTCGGAGCCGTTAGCCTTAGACAACATGACGTCAGCGGCTCCGAGCGTGCGGATTGGACAAGCGCCCGCACATGTGCCGTAGGACCGGGAAGAGGTGAGTTGGTATCGGCAATCTGGGGGGTTTTACACAGAGGGAAAGGACCAAATCTCAGGATAGTCAAAATCCTGGGTTTTGGACCACTTTAAATGCTTTTCAGTGGCTTCTATTGATATATCACAATGGGATGAGCTGGGATGTGACGGTTAACAATTGCTACATCTGTATCAGAACTGGAGCTTATTCAAAGGCGGCCAACTCTTGGAAAAGAGGCGCTTGAGGGGTGATCTAATAACTATGTATAAATATATTCAGGGGCAATACAAAGATCTGTCCCACAATCTATTTATACCCCAGAGTGTAACCATTACCTGAGGGCATCCACTAAGGTTAGAGGAAAGTTGCTTTCTCCACCGACATAGGAGGGGATTCTTCTCTGTAAGAGCAGTGACACTATGGAACTCGCTGCCAGTGTAGATGTCCATGTAGGAAGTATACACTAAAAAAGTTCAAAAGTGGCCGGGATGCCCTCCTGGCATGTAATAACATTTCCAGCTATGGCTGCTAAACCACTGGAAGGAGATCTATAGTGGCCGGGATGCCCTCTGTGCATGTAATAACATTTCCAGCTATGGCTACTAGACCACTGGAAGGAGATCTATAGTGGCCGGGATGCCCTCCTTGCATGTAATAACATTACCAGCTATGGCTACTAGACCACTGGAAGGAGATCTATAGTGGCCGGGATGCCCTCCGTGCATGTAATAACATTACCAGCTATGGCTACTAGACCACTGGTAAGAGATCTATAGTGGCCGGGATGCCCTCCTTGCATGTAATAACATTACCAGCTATGGCTACTAGACCACTGGAAATAGATCTATAGTGGCCGGGATGCCCTCCTTGCATGTAATAACATTACCAGCTATGGCTACTAGACCACTGGAAATAGATCTATAGTGGCCGGGATGCCCTCCTTGCATGTAATAACATTACCAGCTATGGCTACTAGACCACTGGAAGGAGATCTATAGTGGCCGGGATGCCCTCCTTACATGTAATAACATTACCAGCTATGGCTACTAGACCACTGGAAGCAGATCTATAGTGGCCGGGATGCCCTCCTGGCATGTAATAACATTACCAGCTATGGCTACTAGACCACTGGAAATAGATCTATAGTGGCCGGGATGCCCTCCTTGCATGTAATAACATTACCAGCTATGGCTACTAGACCACTGGAAGGAGATCTATAGTGGCCGGGATGCCCTCCTTACATGTAATAACATTACCAGCTATGGCTACTAGACCACTGGAAGCAGATCTATAGTGGCCGGGATGCCCTCCTGGCATGTAATAACATTACCAGCTATGGCTACTAGACCACTGGAAAGAGATCTATAGTGGCCGGGATGCCCTCCTGGCATGTAATAACATTACCAGCTATGGCTACTAGACCACTGGAAGGAGATCTATAGTGGCCGGGATGCCCTCCATACATGTAATAACATTACCAGCTATGGCTACTAGACCACTGGAAGCAGATCTATAGTGGCCGGGATGCTCTCCTTGCATGTAATAACATTACCAGCTATGGCTACTAGACCACTGGAAGGAGATCTATAGTGGCCGGGATGCCCTCCTTGCATGTAATAACATTCCCAGCTATGGCTACTAGACCACTGGAAGCAGATCTATAGTGGCCGGGATGCCCTCCTTGCATGTAATAACATTCCCAGCTATGGCTACTAGACCACTGGAAGGAGATCTATAGTGGCCGGGATGCCCTCCTTGCATGTAATAACATTCCCAGCTATGGCTACTAGTCCACTGGAAGGAGATCTATAGTGGCCGGGATGCCCTCCTTGCATGTAATAACATTACCAGCTATGGCTACTAGACCACTGGAAGGAGATCTATAGTGGCCGGGATGCCCTCCTTGCATGTAATAACATTCCCAGCTATGGCTACTAGACCACTAGCATGCTGCTGGATTCTCCGGGATCATGGGAGGTTGTTTCGACAGGTGGAGAAACATCTGCCAGAGAGGCACAAGTCACACAGCGCTTTTCGTGCCGGATTGCTGCTAATCAGCCGTACTGGGGCGGGGGAGGGAGGAAGACACATCCAGGAACCTCTCAGCACTTCCAACACCGTAATTCTGGGTTTACACGAGCAGATTCATTGGCTGTTTGCTCAGGAAGTGACCGTACAAATCTGCGATTGAGAGATTATGTTCATAAGCCAAAGATTTGCCGGTCAGTCGGACGCTAGAACGAACGCTCATGTGATCACTTGTGCCGCTCGCTCTCATAGCAAAACGCATCGTTTTAGGGGCGACTTCTGTTTATTACACAATCAAGCGACGAACGAGAGATTTTTTGCCAAAACGATACGACGGCCAAGTGATTCATCATTTCTTGCTCATCGTTCGAACGCAACAGCTGTTTCCATGGAGTAATTATTGCTAAATTGCGGTTGTTGCGCGATAATCGCTCAGTGTAAACGGGTCCTAAAACTTACTTCACTCTAGAAAACTTCATTCACCCCTTAAAGTGGACCAACACCCAGGATTTTGACTATCCTGGGTTTTGGTCCACTTCGGTGGGGCACCCCGATCGCGCATGCGCCGCTGGATCGAGGAGCAGGTAGGGATTTCGGGGCTTTCTGGGGGGTTTCACACATCTTATAGATTCCCGGGCCGATCAGCATCGGGTGTTGGTCCACTTTAAACCAGACCCTCACCCTGAATAAGAGCCTATGTTATATGTTTCCCCCACCCTTTATATACAGATTGCCCACATTAATCCGGACCCTCACCCTGAATAATAGGCCAATATTATATGTTTTCCACCTGTACATACAGACTGCCCACATTAATCCAGACCCTAACCCTGAATAAGAGCCTATGTTATATGTTTCCCCCACCCTTTATATACAGATTGCCCACATTAATCCGGACCCTCACCCTGATTAAGAGCCTATCTTCTATGTTCCCCCTTTAAAGTGGACCACAATCCAGCATGATCGATTTATGAATGGCCGGTGCGGACGTGCTCCCTGTTAGAGGGAAGTGGGGGATGCGGCCACCAGCGTGCTCGGAGCCGCTGACCTTAAGACGCTGGCTTAGAGGATGTGCTTAGAGGATAATCAGGTAGACCACCTTCTTTCAAGAGGACCAAAACCCACCCTGGCGTCTATGAGATTCCAGGGCAGGCATACTCGCTCCCCTCTGGGCAACCAGATTCGGGATGCCCTGCTGTGTCAAACCATGATGAGACATGAGCCCATAATGAAACATAAATACAGCACGGCTTTCCACACCCAAAACATAGTGGGGTGCCCCATAATCAGGAACAAAACCCACCGTGGAGTCTATGAGACTCCAGGGCAGGCATATTTGCTTTTCCCGGGGCATCCAGATTCGGGATGCCCCACTGTGTGAAACCCCCCCCAGGTTGCCTAAAAACTCACCTTCCTTCCCGGTCCAATAGCGCATGTGCTCACCTTTCCTCTTTCTTTCAGCAATTCATTCTATTTTCCTTCTTTCTGTCACTAATTCAATGCATTTGCTCTGTCTTTTTTTTCTTTGCCTTTATTTATATTTCTTCTCGTCTATTCTTTGTTTCTGTCTTTAATCTATTCTTTCTCTCATTTTCTTTCTTCTTTCGTGCTATTCTTTTTTTTTTGTCAGTACTTTTCTTTCCGTTATTTCCTTATCTCTCTTTTTTTTCTTTCTTTCTATTGCTTCTACAATCTCTTACTATCATTCCTTCTCGTATTATCATTCTTTCTCTCCTTAATCTTCTTCATACATATTCCCCATACCTGCGATATTACAGAGAGTAATACCACACCACGAGGGGCCCACCTAAAGCTGGAGTGGGCCCTGCTGGAGGCTAACAGGCTGATTCATTACTAACGCCAGGTAGCGTCAGACGAGCGTCTGTAGCGAGGATTTCAGAGCGCCCGCTAGTAGTCGCTGTGCTCGGCCATGGATCATTGTTTTAGAGCGCCTCAGTCGCTGGCCGGCTTTTAAGAATATGTTGTGTGAGTCGCAGTACTAACGCCAGCTCAGTGCGACTGACTCACACCACATTCATCAAAAAAACAGCCTTAAACATCGCCGGCGCTCAAAATCATGTAGTTGTAGCCCATAGCGCCAGAGGCTGTGTGATTAAAGTCTGTTTATGAACATGTATCCACCAGTAACAAAGCGAAAACATTGGAATGACATTGTTATAACATTGTAACATGAACACTTTAATACCAGACATGTCAGGACAATTCTGCATAAAAATATTATTAATCCAAAAAGTTTTCAAAAATGTCGTTTTCTTGGCCAGGATTCATGTCAGAAGGTTTGTGTTTTTTTTAGGGGAAAAAAAATTAAATTGTAATCAGGAAAGGGATTTAAGGATCGTCCATAGAAATGTAGGGGAGAGCGACAGGTAGCGAGAGGTAAGACGTGGCGCTCTGCAAGGCTGAACGCCGGCGCTGTACGCTGAGCCTGGGATAATGATGAATCGGACGCTACATGGCGTTGTTCCAGTCGCTCACCAAAATCCGCTTCATAAATGTGTAATTGCTGCCGCGTCCGGCGTTCACCTGGCGCTACCTGGCGCTACCTGGCGCTAGAGCTTCATGAATAAGGCCCTATGTGTTCTGGCCCTTCTGCCCAATGCTCATTTAGAGGTGGCAGTGGCCAATGATCGCTGTTGTATTGGGGTTAGTGGGATTAGTACTCACCGCCGCCCCTGTCACTGGCCTCCTCTCGGCCGCTCTCCCGCATGGTCAGGATTCTTTCCCTCCGCAGCTGGCCGGTCTCGTCTGATCCGTAGATTATGTCGCCTAATCCATCAGCGGATTTGGACGCGGTCCTCAGAGCGGGGGCGAGACGTCTGCGCACAGAGAGGAGCCCTGGGAACATGTCACTTGGGAATCAGTGAAGTGCGCAGTGTCCTCAGGAGCCCCGGTGGTGGGGGCGAGGGGAGCGCGGGGTCACCGGGAGGACACTGGAAAACACTGCTTTTGGCTTCTGACATTTCCCGCATTCAGAATATGATGTCATGTGATGAGTCAAGCTGGGCTGCCAAGGCTTGTAGGTGGGCTTGTGAATCTGTAAGGGGTTCTTTACTGTAACAGCAGCAACGGTGCGGAAAGGGGAGCCCTGCTGGGAGAAGGGAGAAGCGGCAGAATATGAAAGGATTCCGCTGTATGCCGTTATATGGGAGTCGTGAAGCTCAGAAGTAGGGAGGAGATCTTTACTGTTAGAGTAGTATGGGTGTGAAATAGGAAAGTGATATTCACTGTGAGAGTTTCATGGATCTGAAATGGGAAAGGGATCTTCACTGTGAGAGTTTCACGGATGTGCAATGGGAAAGGGATCTTCACTGTGAGAGTTTCATGGATGTGAAATGGGAAAGGGATCTTCACTGTGAGAGTTTCATGGATCTGAAATGGGAAAGGGATCTTCACTGTAAGAGATTCACGGATGTGCAATGGGAAAGGGATCTTCACTGTGAGAGTTTCACGGATATGCAATGGGAAAGGGATCTTCACTGTGAGAGTTTCATGGATCTGAAATGGGAAAGGGATCTTCACTGTGAGAGTTTCGTGGATCTGAAATGGGAAAGGGATCTTCACTGTGAGAGTTTCATGGATCTGAAATGGGAAAGGGATCTTCACTGTGAGAGTTTCATGGATCTGAAATGGGAAAGGGATCTTCACTGTAAGAGTTTCATGGATCTGAAATGGGAAAGGGATCTTCACTGTAAGAGATTCACGGATGTGCAATGGGAAAGGGATCTTCACTGTGAGAGTTTCATGGATGTGAAATGGGAAAGGGATCTTCACTTTAAGAGTTTCATGGATGTGACATAGGAAAGGTATCTTCACTCTGAGAGTAGTATGGATGTGAAATCGGAAAGTGATCTTCACTGTGAGAGTAGTATGGATTTAAAATAGGTAATGGATCTTCACTTTGGGACTAGTATGGTTTTGAAATAGGAAAGGGATCTTCACTGTGGGACTAGTATAGATGTCTAATAGGAAAGGGCTTTTCACTGTGAGAGAAGCATGGATATGAAATATGAAATATATCTTCAGTGTGATAATAGTGTGGATGTGCAATAGGAAAGGAATCTTCACTGTGACAGTAGTATGGATGTGCAATAGGAAAGGGTTCTTTTCTGTGAGAGTTGTATGAATGTGAAATAGGAAAGGAATCTTCACTATGAGAGTAGTATGGATGTACAATAGGAAAGGGTTTTTTACTGTGAGAGTTGTATGGATGTGAATTAGGAAAGGTTTCTTCATTGTGAGAGTAATATGGCTGTGACATAAGAAAAGGTTATTCAGTGTGGGACTAGTATAGATGTCCAATAGGAAAGGGATCTCAGATAGGCTGTGGGCGGAAGCAAACGGCGCTGATTGGACGAGAGCCTGCACATGTGCCAGGGAAAGGTACGTTTTTAGGGGTAAATTAGGCGGTTACACACAATGAGGCATCCCAAATCAGGATGCCCGCAGGGCAAGGAACAAAGCCGGTAAGGTGAAAATCCTGGGTTTTATTCTGT
The DNA here is from genome assembly GCA_027917425.1 of Gastrophryne carolinensis. NCBI lineage: Eukaryota > Metazoa > Chordata > Amphibia > Anura > Microhylidae > Gastrophryne > Gastrophryne carolinensis. Next base: position 641,671,586 of record CM051234.1, on the reverse strand, counting down.
TTAAATGATGAAATTAGCATGGATGTGAATTAGAAAATATATCTTTATTGTGAAAGTAGCATGGAAGTGCAGAAGGGAGGGGATCCTTATTGTAAGAGCAGTAAGAACCACATCTTGTATGCAGTGAGATCAGTATTGATGTGGATTTGCAGAAATATGACGTTCCCCTTGGTCCTGGTAAAATGGTAACAGTGTGAAGAAGGGAGGGGCTCTTAATGGTGAATGTGTGCTCTTTCCAGTAAGAGCAGTATAGAGGAGCTCTTTCCTGCAACGTATGGCGTAAAACCCTGGCAAACAGAAAGGAGAGATTTACTGTGAATTTAATAAAGTGGAACATATATAGGGGAAGAGTTAAAAGGGTGATGGTGTAGAAAAGGAAGGGGATCTTTACTGTGAAAATGGGAAAGCTGTGTAATACTGTCTTTACTGTTACAGCCAGGGATTGATATTAGCTATAGGATTGTTGGTGGAGTGAACCGCTTTCTGGTCGGAATCCATAATCCGGCCGACGTGTAACCCATCAGCAGGAAATCATAAGGTCCGAGTGGCATGAAGGGATCTCGGAGCCGGCCGTGGAATCGTAATAATTGCCCTGAATAATTGATGGCTCTATTTTCGAAAGCCGGGGCGCGTGCGCATCCATCAGGCGGCGGCGCAGGAAAAGGCCACGGTGTGGGGGAGATTCATCAGACGCCCCTTCCAATCATTGGCTTCCTCTTATTAGCTCGGAAGCCATAAAGCGACGCACACAATCTAATCAGAGCAGCACCGGCCGCACGCACTACACATACCAGTCACCTAATTGTCTTATCTCCGCACTGCACCCTGTAACCCAGATGCTGCTAATTAGGGGCCAATATGGTGCCGGAGGGGGGGGGGGGGGGGGTTACAACACATTCATATAGATTAGACTCTTTAACTGACTGTTTACTGCACAGCAATCATGTAGTTAACAATGTGGAGATTGTCAATGCTGGTGAAAAGCAGGAGCAGAGCGCCACCTAGTGCACAGCTGAGGGATTGCTCCTTAGCTGCCAAAGTGAAAATTAACATTACAATTGTAAAAGTATATATATATATATATATATATATATATATATATATATATATGTGTAGCGGGTGTGTACCTGGCCAATGGCACACGCTCTGGGGAGCAAGGGGGGTTCTTGGTGTGGCATTTGTAGGGTGGAGGTGCACTTACTGGCTTCAGTCGTCGCTGGCCTCCATTGATGACACTCCTTGGTGCAAACAACAGGGTCTTTCTTTGAAGGCTTCATCCATGTCAAACAGCATAATCCATAATCCTTTATTCTGTAAGCTGGCAAAGGCCGGGCTCTCCTTCCTATTGTCTCCTGTGCTCACAACACTTGGTTTAAACTTTGTGGCATCTAGTTTTGTATTGTTCCCTGTACTATATGTTTTACCTTGTCTGTAATCATACCATGTAAAGCGCTACAGAAGATGATGGCGCTATATAAATAAACAATAATAATAATAATTATTCAGTTACAGGCAATATCCATTGGTTACAGCAAACAACACAGTTACTATGCACAGGCTTCTTCCATCACCGTTTCTCAGCTCCTCCACTACATTAACAGTCTTGGTGCTATCGTGACGGGTGGATACTATGGGCAACACTACACATAGAAAACATTAGAGCCCTGTCAGTGGGATAGGCCCTGATAGCGATAGAAACTTAAATAAAACCAGTTAGATACATAACTTGGGGATCATTACATCACAAATCCACAAGATGGCAGTGTTGCCTAAGTAATGAACCTAACTAAGGCCTTAATTTAACAAGGGATAGCGCCAGGTAGCGACTGGTGAGCGAACGGTAATGATGGTCACCGCCACGAGAACGCCGGCTCCCCACCACAATCACACATTTATCAAGCCAATCCTGCTTAGCGACTGAGAGAGCGCCAGATAGCGACTCATTCATCATTATTCCAGCCTCAGCCCACAGCGCCAGCGTCCTACCTTGAACAGCGACAGGTATGACCTCTCGCTACCTGGCGCTCTCCAATGCATTTCAATGGAACAATCTTTAAATATTCATAATTAATTGTTATTAATGTTTTTTTTTTTTTTTCAATGTCAAAAATTCTGTGACCACTTCTGCCATGTTAGTTTTTTTTTTATGGTAAAAAAAAAAAAAAAAAAAAAAATTGTGCAGAATTGATATTACAGGTCTGATATTATTGTATTCATATTACTACATGTTTTTTAAAACTTGTTTTTTTTGTTTCCAAAAATATGGTTGTTTGGGAGTTAAAAAACTACTTTTAACCCATCGCCGCCAGCGCTCTGGGGTTTAAACAAGCATTTCACAGCGCGAGAATTTTTTGAGCGTGATTTGTTAATGAATATGGTGGGAGCCGTTCGTTATGGCCATTCGGTAACATGCGCTCCCATACAGCGCGGAACCTGTCAAATAGCGACTCCTCACCCAATATTCAACATTACTGCACACCGACTGAGTCGCTGTCAACAACCGAACAACGACCAAGCACAGCGACTACTAGCGTGCGCTGTGAAAATAACGCTACAGTCGCTCATCTGTCGCTACCTGGCGCTATTAATGAATCGGCCTCTAAATAAAATAGTCTAGCGTTCCTCCTAATTTAGATAAATAGAGACCTAGCCAGGTGGCATTGGCAGCATTACCTGCCCTGCCATTGGTTGAGGCTCACAACTTACAGGCTGATTCATTACTAACGCCAGGTAGCAACAGATGAGCGTCTTTAGAGCGGATTTTAGAGCGACCGCTAGTAGTTGCTGTGCTCGGCCATGGATCCTTGTTTCAGAGCGCCTCAGTCGCTGGCCGGCATTGATGAATATGATGTGTGAGTCGCAGTACGGTAGCGCCAGCTCAGTGCGACTAACTCACACCACATTCATCAAAAAAACAGCCTCAAACAGCGCCAGCGCTCAAAATCATGTAGTTGTAGCCCAAAGCCCCAGACGCTGTGTGATTAAAGTATGTTTTTGAACATGTATCCACTAGTAACAAAGCGAAAACACATGGAATGACATTGTTATAACATTGTAACATGAACACTTTAGTGCCAGACCTGTAAGGACAATTCTGCATAAAAATATTATTAATCAAAAAATTATTAATCAAAAAAGTTTTTAAAAATGTCATTTTCTTGCCCAGGATTCATGTTTTGAGATTTTATTAAAAAAAAAAATTGGGATTAGGAAAGGGATTTATGGATCATCCATAGAAATGTATAGGAGAGCGCCAGGTAGCGACAGGTAATACGTTGGTGTTCTGCAAGGATAATGAGCCTGGGATAATGATGAATCGGACGCTACATGGCGTTGTTCTAGTCCCTCACCAGATTCGGCTTCATAAATGTGTAATTGCGTGCCGTGTCCGGCGTTCACCAGTCGCTACCTGGCGCTGTACAGGCACTACCTGGCGCTATCCCTTCATGAATAAGGCCCTTTGTGAACATCATTGGCTGCTTGCACAGCGCATGTGTTGGCCCAATTACCCTCTGTCTGCGGCAACCTCATAATCAGAGGAAGAGAGCTGAGCGAAAATACAGCCGCCTTTAAACCCAATGGCCTGCTTGCTGGGTCACTGTGGGGGGGGGGGGGGGGGGGCAGCAGAAGGATCTAGGTGGGGGGGATAATGGGTCAGCGTTAGCCGATCCTTCCCGCCGGATATCACGCGGCTCTGTCTGTTCTGCCTCACGATGGATGAGGAGCGGCAGGCTGGATGGAGGGGTTCCCAAATCCCAGACCTCCAGCTCCGTCACTCCATCCCTCATTCCCGGCTCTCCACATAAAAACGTCACGCTCGTCAGCGACACCCCGCGCCGCCCCTCTCATCCGCTCCGCTCGCCTTTGTAGTTCCGAACAGACGCGCTCCGCTCTCCGGAGCAAGTCAAGTGTTTCCTGAATCTCCATGAAAGGTTTATGTGAGATCCCAAAGCAGCCATCATCCGAAAAAAGAGCATTTGCACTTTCCCTTATTATTCTGCTTTTTCATCGCATGGGGCGGAGCCGTTCGCTAATATGTGGCGAGCGAATCACCTCCACGCAAAATAAAGTGCAAGAAAGACAAGTCTCATAAAATCTCACTAAGCTGATTGGGCATTGACATGGAGATGTTCTACAAGCGCCACCTCTTGCTACAGTAGGTCACCACCAAATCCTACAGGCATATCTTGCTCCGTCACAGCCACCTCTTGGTCCAATGGCACCTTCAGATCCTCGTTGTCACCTCCAAAGTCTCCTGCCACCATCACTTCCACCTCCTGGTCCAATACCACCTCTGGATACTCACTGCCACCTCCAAATCTTGCTGCCACCTCTTGGTCCATCACTTCCACCTCCTGGTCCAATGGCACCCCTAGATCCTAGCTGTCACCTCCAAATTCTCTTGTCACCTCTTGGTCCATCACTTCCACCTCCTGGTCCAATGCCACCTCTGGATACTCACTGCCACCTCCAAATCTTGCTGCCACCTCTTGGTCCATCACTTCCACCTCCTGGTCCAATGGCACCCCTAGATCCTAGCTGTCACCTCCAAATTCTCTTGTCACCTCCAATTCCTCCCGTCATCATCACTTCAATGTCCTGCAGTCCAGTACCGCCTCTGGATCCTCACTGCCACCTCCAAATCCTGCTGCCACTTCTTGGTCCATCACCTCCACCTCCTGGCCCAATGGTGTCTCCAGTTCCTCATCGCCACATCTAAATCCTGCTGTCACCTCTTGGTTCATCACCACTGCATACTGTCCCCATTGCCATCTCTATATCCTTGCCACTACTTCAAAACCCTGCTGCCACCTCCTGGTCCATTGCCACCATCTCTTAGTCCAATGATATCTTCATATGCTTGCAGCTACCTCTCCAAATCTTGCTGACACTTATTGGTCCATCACTACTACCGCCTGGTCCAACAGCAGCTCCAGATCCTTGCTGCCGCCTCCAAATCCTGCTGATACTTCTTGGTCTGTCACCACCCCCTGGCCCAATGATATCTCCAGGTCCTTGTCACCACCTCTAAATTCTGCTGCCACCTCTTGGTCCATCACTACTACCTCCTGGTCCAATGCCAGCTTTAGATCCTTGCCACTACTTCCAAACCCTTCTGCCACCCCCTCTGTCCATTGCTACATCTCTTGGTCCTATGATAGCTTCAGATGCTTGCCGCTACCTCCAAATCTAGATGATACAGTACTTTTTGGTCCATCATATCCAACTTCTGGTCCAATGGCGCCTCTAGATCCTTTGCTTCCACCTCAAAATGCTGCTGACATTATCTCAATTGATCCTTTACTAATCTCCAGGCTTTGCTGCTGCTTCTACAGTAGGTGGCCTCCAGTCCCCACCACTGGCACCTCTTTGAGGCCACCCCATGGCATCAGTGGCATGAACTGGAGGCCAGAATTGGTGGCGACAAAGTCTGCAATGGCACTGAGGATCCAGGCTCTTAGACCAATACCACCTCTTGCTACAGTAGGTTACCACCAAATCCTACAGGCATATCTTGCGCCATCATAGCCACCTCTTGGTCCATTGGCATCTTCAGGTCCTCACTGTCACCTTCAAATCCTCCTGTCACCGTTACTTCCACCTCCTGGTCCAGTACCGCCTCTGGATCCTCAATGCCACCTCTAAATCCTGCTGCCGCCTCTTGGCCCATCACCTCTACCTCCTGATCCAATGACACCCCTAGATCCTTGCAACCGCCTCCATTCCTTACTGAAACATTTTAGACCATCACTTCTACCTCCTGGCCCAATGCTGCCACCTCTTGCTATAGTAGGTCACCACCAAATTCTTGCTGTCACCTCCAAATCCTTCTGTCACCATCACTGCCACCTCTTGGTCCATCACCTCCACCTCCTGGTCCAATGGCACCCCTTTATCCTTGTGGCCGCCTTCAAATCCTCACTGTAAGCTTTTAGACCATTACTTCCACCACCTCCTGTCCCAGTGCTGCACCTCGGGTTACAGTAGGTAACCACCAAATCCTACAGGCATATATTGCTCCGTCACAGCCACCTCTTGGTCCAGTGGCACCTTCAGATCCTCACTATCACCATCACTTCAACGTCCTGCAGTCCAATACCACCTCTGGATCCTCACTGCCACCTCCAAATCCTGCTGCCACCTCTTGGTCCATCACCTCCACCTCCTGGTCCAATGGCACCCCTATATCCTCCCTGTCACCTCCAAATCCCCCTCTCACCATGACTTCCACCTCCTTGTCCTATACCGCCTCTGGATCCCCACTGCCACCTCTAAATCCTGCTGCCACCTCTTGGCCCATCACCTCCACCTCCTGATCCAATAGCACCCCTAGATCCTTGCGGACGCCTCCAAATCTTCACTGAATCATTTTAGACCATCACTTCCACCTCCTGGCCCTGGTCATGCTGCCACCTGTTGCTACAGTAGGTCACTTTAAATCCTACAGGCATATCTTGCTCTGTCACAGCCACCTCTTGGTCCAGTGGCACCTTCAGATCCTCGCTGTCACCTCCAAATTCTCTTGTCACCTCCAAATCCTCCTGTCACCATCACTTCCACCTGCTGGTTCAATGCCGCTTCTGGATCCTCATGGCCACCTCCAAATCCTGCTGCCACCTCTTGGTCCATCACCTCCACCTCCTGGTCCAATAGCACCCCTAGATCCTTGCGTCCGCTTCCAAATCCTCACTGAAACCTTTTACTTCCATCACTTCCACCTCCTGGCCCAATGCTGCCACCTCTTGCTACAGTAGGCCACCACCAAATTCTACAGCCATATCTTGCTCCGTCAGAGTCACCTCTTGGTCCAGTAGCACCTTCAGGTCCTCTTTGTTACCTCCAAATCATCCTGTCACCATCAATTCAACGCCCTGCAGTCCAATACCACCTCTGGATCCTCACTGCCACATCCAAATCTTGCTGCCACCTCTTGGTCCATCACGTCCACCTCCTGGTCCAATGGCACCCCTAGATCCTTGCAGCCTCCTCCAAATCCTAAATATTTTAGACCATCACTTCCACCTCCTGGCCCAAAGCTGCCACCTCTTGCTACAGTAGGCCACCACCAAATCCTAGAGGCATATCTTGCTCCGTCACAGCCACCTCTTGGTCCAGTGGCACCTTCAGATCCTCACTGTCACCTCCAAATCCTTCTGTCACCCTCACTTCCCGTAACTACCTTTACTCCACAAGGACTAAGTGGAACTACTTTAACTCCCCAGTGAGAACCCACAACTATTTTCATACCCAAAGGACTGCCTAGGTCAATACTGTCACCCAACTGAGAAACCACTATTACCTTTATGTTTAAATGAATACCTGCTGTGTGTGTTTATACTAAGGGGTTAAATTGACTAAGGGGCGTCTATAACTGGTACCATGATGTCAATGGGCCCCATAGCAGCTGCATGGGCTTCTATGGTGCTAGCTACATCTGTGCTGTGAGCTGAGAAAATAAATTCGGTGAGCCAATGCTTACTACTTTCTCATTCATTGTCACATGACTATCAGTGACCAATCTGATTTGCCGATTGGGCTTACACATCAGGGGCAGTTATGGCCTAGAGGTAGTGAAAACAGGCTTGTGACCGGAAGGTGACAGGTTCAATTCCCAACCATGGGACGTGGCTGACGTGCCCTTGAGCAAGGCACCTAACCCTCAATTGCTCCCTGGGCGCTGAGTTTAGGGCAGCCCACCGCAATGGCCACTATTATTATTATTAATATTAATAAACCTGAATGATTGCCGGAAGTCACATGATTGGATGCCATGCAAGTGGTGGTGGATAATGAATCTTTTACATACTACACTGTTCACTGCTTAATGGACGATGCAGCGCGAAAGGAAGGGTTAAAGGGCAACCCCAAGGTGCATGTGCAACAAATATATAACGGCTCCTCCATCTTTCTCTGGGCAGGTGGAGCTATCGGACGGGACGTCGCACATCATCACAGACGCCATCGCGGGCAAGGAGTACATCATCCAAGTGGCGGCTAAAGACTACGAGATCGGCACATGGAGCGACTGGAGCGTGGCCGCACATGCAACGCCGTGGACAGAGGAGCCCAAATACATCACCACGGAGGCCCAGAAAACAGGTGAGACCCGCTGTGACCATAGGAGCTAACACTCTAACAGGGCCATTCTCACCAAAGGAGCTTACACTCTAATGTCACCTCCAAACCCAGGAGCTTACACTCTAATGTCACCTCCAAACCCAGGAGCTTACACTCTAATGTCACCTCCAAACCCAGGAGCTTACACTCTAATGTCATCTCCACACCCAGGAGCTTACACTCTAATGTCACCTCCACACCCAGGAGCTTACACTCTAATGTCACCTCCAAACCCAGGAGCTTACACTCTAATGTCACCTCCACACCCAGGAGCTTACACTCTAATGTCACCTCCACACCCAGGAGCTTACACTCTAATGTCACCTCCACACCCAGGAGCTTACACTCTAATGTCATCTCCACACCCAGGAGCTTACACTCTAATGTCATCTCCACACCCAGGAGCTTACACTCTAATGTCACCTCCACACCCAGGAGCTTACACTCTAATGTCACCTCCACACCCAGGAGCTTACACTCTAATGTCACCTCCACACCCAGGAGCTTACACTCTAATGTCACCTCCACACCCAGGAGCTTACACTCTAATGTCACCTCCACACCCAGGAGCTTACACTCTAATGTCAGCTCCACACCAATACACTATTATAGATGAATAAAGCACTGACCCATTCTGCAGCGCAGTACAGAGGACTCCGAGTCCTTCGTAATAGTCTCTGCACCAAATGGGGAAAAAGTTATTGACACTATTGTGTCGGGCTATTTTTGCCGCTGTCCTAAACTGTTTTCTGTTTTTAAATTGAAAAAGAAATGGCCAAGATGTCTAGGTTTACAGTTTCACCTTATGATTTCTCTTCTGAAAAAGTGGGTGTGGCCCTTGCCTCTGTGATGCTGCATAATAATCAGCATAATAGGCGGGGTCTGTAAGATACCTAGAACTTGCATAAGACACCCTGGCTGAGCTTCTTCCTCAGTTGCTAGGCGACATTGGAGCCTAGACCAGCACTCCCGGAGACAATCCCAAATTGCATGTGCACACCCTCAAAGTGCATGTACACGCTCCCAATATGCATGTTCACACTGCCAAAGTGCATGTGCGCACTCCCTAAGCCAATGAGTGCACTCCCTAAGCACATGCACGCTCTCCCAACCATGCATGCACATAATTCCGAACACGCATGCGTGCACTCGGGTAGGTGGGTTGGTTGGTTGGTGGGTGGGTAAAGAAGCCTAGACCAGCATTCCCGGACACACTCCCAAAATGCATGTGCACACTACCAAAGGTTGTACGTGCACTCCCAAAACATTCATGCGCGCACTCCCTAAGTACATGCGCACGCTCCCAGAATGTATGTGCGCACCCCCAAAGAACATGCGCGCACTTCCAATGTTCATGCACACACTCCCTAAGCCAATGAGTGCACTTCATAGGCGTATGCACGCTCTCCCAAACACATAATCCCAAACGCGCATGCACGCACTCAGGTAGGTGGGTTTGTGGGTAAGTAGGTTGGTAGGTGGGTGGGTAGCAACCCCCAGCAGCTTCCTTAGCTGGCAGCGAGGTGCAGCCCCCCCCCCCCACAAAAAATTCTAGTAAACATGATACAAAACCACAGATGATTATTATTACTATTATTATTATTATTAATAATAAACATTTATATAACGCTGCAGCATTGCACAGGGATCTCTAAGCCATCAGCCTCTGCACCAGATGAGCTTACATGTTAATGTCACGCACACACACACTATAATGATTATTATATGTGTGTATAGCTCTGACATATTCAGCAGCGCTGTACAGAGACAGAGAGCCCTCACCTCTGCAGCAGGAGCTTACACTCTATTATGTCCCTTCTACACCATTCTATTAACATAATAGGTTTCCCGTACGTGTCTATAGCACTGACCTAATCCTAGGCAGTGTACAGAATCAGGCAGCAGGAAGGGGTTAAGTGGCCGCTGTGGGTCCTCATTATTTGCTCATTAGGCTTTCATTAGCCTCTAATCCTCCATGTGGGGAGGTCAGGGCAGAGGGGATGGAACGGCCCGCAGGTCAGGGGTCTGGAAGAGACGAGAGCTCTGGGTTGCTTTGAAGTTGATGGCTAATAACCTGGACACAATACATAATGTTTATGGGGGGGCTCCGGGGGCTCCACACGGCGGCTGACATTCATCCCTGGAACGCCGCATGCAGATTTAGATTTTAGGCTTGTGCCTAGAGCAGCCAGCTGCAGGGGGCGCCATTACAGGTATAGTTACAAAAAAGTTCATGTTGGCCCCCGCTAGTGTGTGAGGATGAGGTTGCAAAGTGGACCAAAACCCATGCAGATCGGCTCAGGAATCTATAAGATTCCCGGGTCGAGTGATTCCCCCCCTCCCGGGGCATCCAAAATCGTGATGCCTCGCTGTGTGAAACCCCACAGGTCGCCCATAAACTCACCTTCTTTTCTGGTCCAACAGCACATGTGTGAGCCGCGGCCGCAAACGCATCCCCACTATCCCTCTGGCGCATGCCCGTGCCAGGCATTTGTGAATGGCCAGTGTGGGCGCGCTCTCTGTTAGAGGGAGGCAGGGGATGCAGCCGCTCGGAGCAGCTGGCCTTACGCTGGCGCTGGCTTAGATGAGGTGAAGTCGGCAGCTCCATGCGCTCTGATGGGCCGATCCGGGTGCCCCAGGGGCTAGGACCAAAACCCAGGGTAGTCAAAATCCTGTGTTTTGGTCCACTTTAAAAAAAAAGGTCATGTTGGCCACGGCCAGTTTGTGAGGATGTCAATTGGAAGAGGGAGGTTGTGATGCCGCTGTATAGAGCCCTGGTGAGGCCACAGCTAGAATACTGTGTGCAGTTCTGGAGACCTCCCCTGCAAAAAGACATTATTCAAATAGAACGGGTCCAAAGGCGGGCGACGAAAATGGTGGAAGGACTTAAACTTAAAACTTATCAGGAGAGACTTAAAGAACTTAATTTGTACAGGAGGAAAGAAGGGAGAGGGGGGACATGATGGAGACCTTTATATATGTGACAGGAGGGAATAAGGTTCAGGAGGGAAGTGTTTTTAAGAAGAAACTTAATGATAGAACAAGGGGCCCAACCTGAAGCTAGTCGGAGGGAAGATCAGGAGCAATGTTAGAAAATATTATTTTACAGGAAGAGTAGTAGATGCTGGGAACAAACTTCCAGCAGAGGTAGTTGACAAATCAACAGTAAGTGAATGAGCACATGTCTGGGATAAGCCTCCATCTAACCTAAGATGAAGAGACCATACAGTATATACATAAGATACAGAGAACATACAGTATATACATAAGATACAGAGAACATACAGTATATACATAAGATACAGAGAACATACAGTATACACATAAGATACAGAGAACATACAGTATATACATAAGATACAGAGAACATACAGTATACACATAAGATACAGAGAACATACAGTATATACATAAGATACAGAGAACATACAGTATATACATAAGATACAGAGAACATACAGTATACACATAAGATACAGAGAACATACAGTATACACATAAGATACAGAGAACATACAGTATATACATAAGATACAGAGAACATACAGTATACACATAAGATACAGAGAACATACAGTATACACATAAGATACAGAGCACATACAGTATATACATAAGATACAGAGAACATACAGTATATACATAAGATACAGAGCACATACAGTATATACATAAGATACAGAGAACATACAGTATACACATAAGATACAGAGAACATACAGTATATATATAAGATACAGAGAACATACAGTATACACATAAGATACAGAGAACATACAGTATATACATAAGATACAGAGAACATACAGTATACACATAAGATACAGAGAACATACAGTATATACATAAGATACAGAGAACATACAGTATACACATAAGATACAGAGAACATACAGTATACACATAAGATACAGAGAACATACAGTATATACATAAGATACAGAGCACATACAGTATATACATAAGATACAGAGAACATACAGTATACACATAAGATACAGAGAACATACAGTATATACATAAGATACAGAGAACATACAGTATATACATAAGATACAGAGAACATACAGTATACACATAAGATACAGAGAACATACAGTATATACATAAGATACAGAGCACATACAGTATATACATAAGATACAGAGAACATACAGTATATACATAAGATACAGAGAACATACAGTATACACATAAGATACAGAGAACATACAGTATATACATAAGATACAGAGAACATACAGTATACACATAAGATACAGAGAACATACAGTATATACATAAGATACAGAGAACATACAGTATACACATAAGATACAGAGAACATACAGTATACACATAAGATACAGAGAACATACAGTATACACATAAGATACAGAGAACATACAGTATATACATAAGATACAGAGAACATACAGTATATACATAAGATACAGAGAACATACCTTCCAAGTAAATAGTTTGTAACAGTAACAACATTAAAAACACTTTGAACAGGCAAATGAATCATTTATTGCTGCAGATCTGCATGTTACACCTCAAAGAGGGACAAAATGGGGACAACGAGGGAAAGGGGGACATGGACTTAAAAGAGGGACAGTCCCTTCAAATCAGGGACACACGGGAGGTATGAGTTAGAGCATACCTACCAACTATTCAGGGTGAGACAGTTGTTAAATTATGCCACGTCCCCTCATTGATGGATAGGAGATACATTGTAACAGTTACAATATAAGCACTTTGAATAGGCGAATAAATAATGCAGCAGATCTGCATGTTACACCTCAGAGGGACAGTATGTAAATGAAGCCATGCGCCCCCTCGTTGGGGATAGGTGAAGCCACACCCCCTCATTGAGGGATGGATGAAGCCACGCCCTCTCATTGAGGGATGGATGAAGCCACGCCCTCTCATTGAGGGATAGATAGGAGATAGGATGTAACAGTTACAACAATAGAAACACGTTGAATAGGCAAATGAATCATTTATTGCTGCAGATCTGCATGTTACACCTCAAAGAGGAACAAATTAGAACAACGAGGGACAGGGGGACATGGACTCAAAAGAGGGACAGTCCCTCCAAATCAGGGACATTTGGGAGGTATGAGTTAGAGGGGTGCTATGGGGAGACTGGAAAGGCAGGCGTCCATTGGGGATGTAAGAAGCAGCAGCCCATCTGGCCCCAAAGCAGTGTGGACCACCGGGGAATGCTCTCAGTTCTCCCTATGGCCAGTCCACCCCTGTCCACAAGCACTTCCTATTGAAGGTAGTAAATATGGCGGGCGCGCTCCTAGTCCTCACACATATGGTGGCAGCGATGGGGCTGCTGGAAGCTCGGTGGGTCCCGATCCATGCTGCACATTCCCCGGCTGCCTTTAGTCGCTGCTCTATCACCTTACAGGAAATTGCCCGTTTCCGAAAATAATTTCCATTTAAAAAAAGTACCACCGCCCCGCCCCCGCCATCGCTGCGCAGGATCTGGGGGTTCAGCAAGGAGGAAGCCATTTGTGAGGCGTAACAAGCCATAAATCATCATTATCATCAGCCCTGCGCCATCATTGACTTAAGGGCCGGGGGAGGGGGGGGGGGGAATCCGGCTCTTTAGATCCGAACGGGACGGAAAGTGCCGGATTTACAGGGTGACTGATGGCCTCCGCTATGGGCTGTGCGGGCGCTACAGACATGGAGGACGGTGGGGGCGAGCAAAGCGCCGATGGAGATGGATGATGTTTGTGATGGAAATGATCACAGAGCAGCTGCTAAATTTATAAAGTGCGGCGGCGAGGAAGCGCAGGAGCGACACGCACGTACGGGAACGTACGCCTGAGACTAGCCGGGCTGCAAGCTAATAGGGGACATTGGGATCGCATACCTCCCAAGTGTCCCTGATTAGAGGGACTGTCCCTCTTTTGAGCCCATGTCCCCCTGTCCATCGTTGTTCTCATTTGTCCCTCTTTGAGGTGTAACATGCAGATCTGCAGCAATAAATGATTCATTTGCCTATTCAAAGTGTTTCTATTACATCCTTTCTCCTATCCATCCCTCAATGAGGGGGTGTGGCTTCATCCATCCCTCAATGAGGGGGTGTGGCTTCACCCATCCTTCAATGAGGGGGTGTGGCTTCATCCATCCCTCAACGAGGGGGTGTGGCTTCATCCATCCCTCAATGAGGGGGTGTGGCTGCATCCATCCCTCAACGAGGAGGTGTGGCTTCATCCATCCCTCAACGAGGGGGTGTAGCTTCATCCATCCCTCAACGAGGGTGTGTGGCTTCATCCATCCCTCAATGAGGGGGTGTGGCTTCATCCATCCCTCAATGAGGGGGTGCGGCTTCATGCATCCCTCAATGAGGGAGTGTGGCTTCATTCATCCCTCAATGAGGGGGTGTGGCTTCATCCATCCCTCAATGAGGGGGTGTGGCTTCATCCATCCCTCAATGAGGGTGTGTGGCTTCATCCATCCCACACTGGGGCGTGGCTTAATTTTCATATTGTCCCTCTTTGAGGTGTAACATGCAGATCTGCAGCAATAAATAATTCATTTGCCTATTCAAAGTGTTTCTATTGTTGTAACTGTTACATCCTATCTCCTATCCATCCCTCAATGAGGGGGCGTGTCTTCATCCATCCCTCTACCAGGGGGCGTGGCTTCATTTAACAATTGTCCCTCTTTCCCACCCTGAAAAGTTGGAAGGTATGGGATTGGACTGGTCCACAGGAGAATCCCCTGATTGGCCTCTGAGTTCAGGTTTAAAAAGTACTCAGTGCCTTCCTTTTTTTTTTTAAATGACGAAGACCTGCAGGACCTTAAAGTGGACCAAAACCCAACGCGATTGGCCCGGGAATCTATAAGATTCCCGGGCCGATCGATCCCCCCCCACTGGGGCATCCAAAATTGGGATGCCCCGCGGTGTGAAACCCCCCCAGGTCACCCCGTACACTTACCTTGCTTCCTGGTACAACAGGGCACGTGCCTGCGCCAGGCATTTGTGAATGGTCGGAGCGGGTACGCTCCCTGTTAGAGGGAAGCGGGGGATATGGCCACCAGCGCGCTCTGACTGCTGGCCTTAGGCACTGGCTTAGACAGCATGACGTCAGTGGCTCTGAGCACGTTGATTGGACGAGCGGCTGCACATGCGTCATAGGACCGGGAAGAGGTGCACTTGGCGATCTGGGGGGTTTCACACAGCGCCCCCCCCCCCCCGATTTTGGATGCCCCGGAGGAAAGGACCAAAACCCAGGATAGTCAAAATCCTAAGCAGGATGCCCCGCTGTGTGAAAGCAGCCCCCTATTCGCCCATAAAAACTCGGATCACGTGGTCACAACATCCAATGAGAGCCGAGCGTGCGCCATTGGAGCCTGGAAAGGTGAGTTTTTATGGGCTCCCTGGAAGGTTTCACATAGCAGGGCATCCTGATTTGTGATGTCCCAGGGAAAAGCCAGCAACCGGAATCTTTTAGATTCCAGGTAGGCCGCTACTGGGTTTTGTTCTGCTTTAATATATTTATTTTACTGTTTTGTTGCAAAAAAAGAAAAAAACAAGGCAGGGCAGGCACCTGACTGAGCATGCCCGGGCCCTAGAACCTAGGGTGGGCCCAGCTCATTCCCTCTACCATGGGCAGCCCCTAGGCATGCAAGGCCGTGCAGTAACCAGGACTAAGGACTGTCAGCCGGAGCAGCTTGGCCATTCAGAGAGCTTTCTTCCTTCCTTCCTTTCTTTCTTTCTTTCTTTCAGTCCCTCTATTCTTTGTTTCTTTCTTTCCATCAATTCTTTTTTTCTTTCATCTGTTCTTTCTGTCGCTCCTTTTCTTTTGTTCCTTCTATTATTACTGTCAGTCCTTCTATTCTTTCTTTCTTTCCATCCTTCTTTTCTATCTTTTTTTTCTTTCTATCTATTCACTGTGTCTTTCATCTGTTCATTCTGTCATTGCTTTTTTCTTCCCTTACTTTTATTCTTTCTTTGCATCTCTTCTTTTTTTCTGCCATTCCATCTCTATAAAGTCTTGCTATATTTTTCTGCCATTCCTTTTATTATTTCTTTCTTTCTGAGAGACAGGTAAGGTAAAAAAAAAGAACACTATTAAAGTGGACCAAAACCCAGGATTTTGACTATCCTGGGTTTTGGTCCTTTCCCCCAAGGACACACCGATCGTTGGGGGGGGGGGGGGACCCGCTGCGTGCAACCACCCAGATCGCCAAAGTTAAAGGAGCAGTATCGCAAATTTTTCTTGGTGACTTACATTTAAATGGTACTTTGAATGTAGGTAAGTGTTGGAGTAAGAATTACAAATTTAGAAAAAATGATGTGTGTGTTGAGCAGCTGGAGACTAATAGCTCATGTTTATGTCTGCTGAGTGTTGGGATCCGACACTCTGGCCTGTTCCATGCTGAGGAGAGGGGGAAACAATGTAACAAAGTATCAGCTGTTCAGTGCTGGCAGCCGTCCAGCATAAGATAACAACATTGCAACATTGCCTGGCCAGAACTTATATATCTAAAACAGAGAGAAAAGCTCTAGAAGTCATTTAGCTGATTTTGACAGTTTTCCCTTCATGTTGGCTCTGCTGCAGAATCTTTCAGTTTACCATTTTCTCTTTCATATTCTTATTTTGTCATTTTTCCATATGATCTTTCTTTCAGCTTTGTGTGTTTTGAGCAAAGCCCAACCCAGGATTTTCACTATCTGGGGTTTTGTTTTGTGCCCCTAGGGGCATCCTGACTTGGGATGCCCTGATATGTGAAATCCCCAAGTTCGCCTGTGAAAACGTACCTTTCCCTGTCCCACAGCGCATGCGCGGGCTCTCATCCAATCAGCGCTGTTTGCACACAGATGGGGAGCCTGAGCAGTAACCTTCCTGGCCGCCCGGCCTGTCTAAATGACTATCTGCGTGAGCGCGCCAGAAAAATGGGGGGATCTGTCATTATCCAGGGGTTGTTTCACACAGTGGGGCATCCCGATTTAGGATGCCCAAGGGGGAAGGTCAATGGCTGGGTCTTATAGACTTCAGGGTCGGCCACTCAGGGTTTTGTTCCACTTTAATACCTTTAGATTTTCCTGCACAGTTATTCAAAGAAGAATTTCAGTTATTTTCAGTCAGTTTAGTTTATTTTGTATAGATTTTACACATTTGAGTCACCTGGTCTCACCTCACACACACACACAGCCGTTACCACTGATTACAGTGTCAGCCTCTGAGGTAAAGTGTTGCTAGGAGACCAGTGGGCTAAATGAAGCAGCTCACTAAATACAACCCAGCAGATCCCCCTATTCAGCAAATGGACTGAGCCATTGTCATTATACAATTTAAAAGTAAGGCATATATTTTTTCCTTTTTCTATCGCCACATTATTTATACACATGTTAGAAGCTATTGTGTGGCTATTTAATTATTTATCTTTTTTAATGCATATTTCGCGATACTGCTCCTTTAACTCACCTACGGCTCATGCACAGCCGCTCGTCCAATCAGTGCACCTTATAATAAATACGGTGGAGGAGCAACGATGATGGGGCCCCCCTGACCTCTGCTAATGCACATTACATGGAGAGGTATCACAAGAGGCCATGTTTGGTGGAATTCCAGGAAGTAAGGGTGAGTAGGCCCCACTGCTGGCAACAGCAAGGGAGTCATTGACCCGCGGGACCTGTTAGGATGAGGTAAGTACACTAAAGGTAGTTTTGACATTTGCCGACCTACCTGCCCAGATAAGTATATAGAACAAGTATCATAGAAAGTAGCTCATGTGCTTCTCTTCTTTCCAGAAACCACAACTACGATCACAACTACGACCACAACGACTTACGT
The DNA here is from genome assembly GCA_027917425.1 of Gastrophryne carolinensis. Taxonomy (NCBI): domain Eukaryota; kingdom Metazoa; phylum Chordata; class Amphibia; order Anura; family Microhylidae; genus Gastrophryne; species Gastrophryne carolinensis. Next base: position 641,653,662 of record CM051234.1, on the reverse strand, counting down.
GGCACCGCCGACCACCAAGCCATGCGAGACGGAGACGATGACGGGCTCGTCCGCCATGCGAGCTTCCCACCTTCCATTATTGTTATTGGTTCCGATCGGAATTTTACTTATGTGGTAAGACATGCGGCCGATTGTTTGAGGTGAAATTCCCAATGAACGTTTCTAGGCCTTGTCTGATTTTATGTCCAGTGAGAGCAAGGAATTCTGTGCGCCAGCCGCTCCAACGCACATGAATTTCTAATTATTTTACCCTTTGCGCGCATTGCACGCCCCCTCCATTGCAATGAATGGAGCAAGGGTGTGGGGGCAGAAACAGCGCCCTCAGGTCGCAGCCACGAGAGGCCACTGGGAGATGGAATCCCTGGATCTCTGTCTTGGGAAGGTATGAAGGAGGGGTTGAGGAGCTGCGCAGGCAAACTGGACCTACACGGAGGAGCTGCGGGGGACAAACAGTAAGTAAAAGCTTTTTTTTATTTTAGCCTGCACATTACCTTTAATCAAGGGATACTATACTTTTAGATATTTTTTGTTATTTATAATACTAAATACAAAAGCAAAGCACTACGGGTGGCACCTTTTATTTCATTTAGCAGTAATATAAGGTGCACTGCCCCTATAGGGAACCCTACAAAAGCACACTAACACCAAAGAATTGGGGGTACCCTCCAAGAACCCCCCACTGAATAGGTCCCTGGGGACTGACAATTGCACTCTCAAAAAGGTTAAAATATAAAGTAATCTTTATTGAAGGTCATCACATTAAAAACAGTTAAAAAACTAACATTGTCCCAGTGCTGTTTTCATGACCAGCCACATGGGGGAGCCAACCTGCCAGGTACAGTCTAATACAATGTGCAATAATCAATTATAACTGATACTAAATCCAAAATACACCATAAATATACAATTAAGTGCTAAAACAGAAGTGCATCAATTATTAAAACCGAACATCTGAGTGAAGGTAAACCCAATCAGGGAATAAGGTGCAAGACATGAAAAACACAAGATAAAATCCTTACTGTGTTACTGACAGGATAGCAGCCCTGCAGCGAGCCCACGCATTCCGAGCCACTAGGGCTCTTCCTCAAGGCTGGGGTAATGACAGGGGGGAGTTTAAAGCAACTCCCCTTAAATACCCCTCTCTCTCAGGTCACCAAACCCGCGAAAACGCGCACATGGGCGGTCCCGACGCACTCCGGCCGGAAGTGCATCGGGCCGCGAAACCGGAAGTGGCCCTGCGCTCCAGTACTTTAATACTAAATAAATACTAATCAATTTTTCGTTGACCAAAATCTAGAGTTCATAGACTTCTTGGAAGGGACCTTTTGCAATGAATTGTTTTGCTACAAAGGCCGATAATTTATCATTGTTGTATTATTATTATTACCGATAATTTATCATTGTTGTATTATCTGGTTTGAAATGAAGTACGGATGTCAGCATTTAAACCGGACCTTCAGCATGATTTAATGAAAAGCCCAAACCCCTAAAAAACTATTCCCCAGCTTCTAAAATTAATGTAGTTTAAGTATTTAGTCAATTACTTATTATTCTTTCCCCCACCGGGCTGCAACTCTGTTCAGGACTCTAAGATACGGGAGCCGCCACCTTGACTCAGAAGCATCACACATACTGAGGAAATGAGAGCATGATAAGGTACAGGGGGGCGGGTTATAGCTGTGCTTTGCACAGACAGAGCAGAGCTGGGGTCAGGAAAATTACAGCAATCCCAGAATGCAGAGTGACACAGTCAGAAGACACTTCCTATCTGCAGGCTGCCTGATGCTCCATGAGCCTCTATCTCGATTGTTTAAAGGCTCGTAACATGCAGTAGAATGATTTTGAATGTAAGCAATCTGTATGTACAGATATGCTACAGAGATATGCTCTTATTCAGGGTGAAGGTCAGCTTTAAGATTACGCTGACATACAAAACGCACTAAGAGGACCTTCAGAAAAGGTTTGATGTTCCTTTTTAACATAGTATCTGAGATTTTGAGATTCTCTGAAATGTTATACTGTCCCCAAGGAGGATGAGGTGCGAGGAAGTTAGCGTGTGCCTGGACAGGGGCTTTAAAGTGGACCAAAACCTACTGTGATTCCCTCGGGACGCCCTGCTGTGTAAAGCTCCCCAGGTCGCTCCATACACTTACTTTGTTTCCCCTGGTCCAACGACGCATGCGCGTGCCTGTACCAGGCATTTGGGAATGGCCGGCGCGAGCACGCTCCCTGTTAGAGCGAAGTGGGAGATGCAGCCGCCAGCGTGCTCGGAGCTGCTGGCCTTAGATGAAGGCTTAGACGTGACATCAGCGCCTCCGAGCTCACTGATTGAACGAGCGCCCGCGCATGTGCCGTAGGACCTGGAAGAGGTGAGTCAGGCTTTGCGATCTGGAGGGTTTTACACAATCAGGGTGCCCTGGGGAGAGGACCAAAGGCAAAATAGTCAAAATCCTGGGTTTTGGTCCACTTTACTTTGGAGTGTTGTTTGTAACATCTCTTCTCATTCCTTTTTTTTTTTTTTTTGCAGACTCCTTTGTTGGATTTCCACAAAAAAAGTAATTCAATATTTTTCTCTATTTTGCACATGTTAAGGAGGATACAATTATTTTCATTTTATCTTCATTGGTTATAAATTTTTATTTTCCTTGGAATGGACGAATTTGACAAAATAAAATAAAAGGAACATTTGCCATGCCCAGCAATTAAAAAAAACAAATTCTAGAAAGATGATTTAAAAAAAAAAAAAAAAACATCCTCATGATAAAAACTACGGTAATAATAATAACGGAAGTGCTAGGATGTATAAAAAAAAAAGTCTGCCAAAATGAGGATAAGGAGTGCTTTTTTTTTTTTAAAGCAAACCAAGTTGCACAGCATAATGGTAGGGTGCTGGACAAACTCCCTGTTTTTGGAACACCTTATTGGTTGATGGGGCACTAAGATGGTCATAGGATCATACAGCTATACTACCATGCCAAAGACACCTTCTAGAAGAATACCCACGCAGCTGTGCTTTCGAACACACCGCAACTCAAAGCTAGGAGATGATCCTCATAGTATGTTCTGAGCCACAGATCAGTATCACCCAATCAGCGTTCCTTCGACCTAAGCTTTTTTTTTTGTTTCCTTTTTCTTTTTTGCCAAATGGAAAGACTTTGCACATATTAAAAATTTTCACCTTTGTTGAATTGTTGGTTAAAACTTTAAAGGAGAGCACTCCTTACACTACACTACCATCGGATATCACATAAGTATTGGATAACCTTGCTGGAGTTTCATGGCGAACAGTCTATTAGGATGGATTGGGAATAGACTGAATTTCCTTGACACTGCTGTGACCTTCTTCGAGAGGCGAACAATTTTATTACGGACGTTGAACAATCAACTTGTTTCGTCTGGAAACTTTTTTTCATACATTTCTGAAATCATTTTCCTCTGTCCCCGATGTGGGTTACACATTTCATCTTGGAACTTGGTGCTGCGCTCATCTAATTTTCTTGCAGGATTTCAATAAAGAAATGCTGTATTCCTGTGTTATTTTGATGCCAAACCCGGAGGGATGTCTGTTAAAAAAAATGCCATAAAATGTTACAGTGCTGGTGAATCGCTTCTGCATTTGTGTTAGAGAAGATTTAAGGTTTGTATTGGAAGTTGGGGGCAACGTAGGTACCCATGGTGGTTCCTTTTTTTTTAGGTTTCAGAACAAGAATAGATCTAATATATATGTAACACATTTTGATTTGTTTTTTTATTATTATTTAGATCTTAATACTTTTCAAATTTCAAAATTAAAAACTAAATACCATATCTAAAACATGTGAGGTGTCCTAAAACAGTATAAAATGTCTTAAAATATACAAAGCTGGTGACTCCAATGGAGGGGACCCTCGTCGTCTTCTCTGCCAGCAGGAGCGGTCATTCTGATACAATGGGGGATAATAGTCCCCTCGTCTGTTTCCTGTGGCTGCTCCATCTCTATTGGGGTTTCCCCCAAGGCAGTCCACTATATGCAGAGTTTCCTCCATTTACAGCTTTTATACAATCAGAGGAGGGGCCTCCGAATATGTGCGTCACTGGAGGGAAGTGTCACTGGAGGCCCTGCTGTCCAGTGACACACAATAGCAGAGCTATTAAATGGAGGAAAAAATGGAGGAAAGAAAACTCCAGTAGCAACAGGACAGCTGACTTCCCCCACTCCCTGGAGCACTGCTGAAAGCCAGGATGGGCAGTTGTCAACTACACGTTCCAGCTTTCAGCAGAGCTCTGATTGCACTGGTCAGCAACCAAACTCCCAACATGAACATGGACTTCTGGGAGAGGTAGCAACCCCGAACTTTACAGTTTGGGCTTGCTCATCCATACATATATCTAGAACACATGGGGTGTCTAAAGCATTATAAAATGTCTTAAAATATACATCGCTGGTGAAGCTGTTCTATTTTTGTGTTATAAAAGTTGGGGGCAATGTAGGTGCCCATGATAGTGCCCTTTCTCCCAGTGTCAGAACAAGAATAGTTCTAATATAAATAACACTTTTTGAAATTTCTTTGAACATTCAGTTCACAATACCATACCTTAGGATATCTGATGAATGACAAATAACATATCTAGGACATGTGAGTTGTCTGCACACATTATAAAATGTCTTTAAATGTATAATGCTGGTGATTTAGTTCTACTTTTGTGTTAAAGATTCAAGTTTTCATGTGGGCATTGTAGGTGCATATGGCAACACTGTACCCTTGCCTCCAATATCACAGCAGGAATAGCGCTAACATATATAACATACCTGACATTTTTACTTGATCATGCAGAAACAGAATTACAATACTTTAGAGCAGTGGTTCTCAACCTTTTTATGCTGAGTACCCCCTAGCGACAAATAGTTCCAACCAAGTACCCTTAAGAGGGTGATCAATTACAGATAATATCAAACTAAGAAGGCCCCAATATCAAACTAAGAAGGCCCCAAGCACTTTTAAAACAAGAAAGAATAATGTTACCACAGTGTACCACAGATTGAGAAACTGTGCTTTAGAGAAGCATACGATCAAAAGCAGAAAACTACGCCTCCTTTCTAAGACTAGAGGGATATCTTTTAAACATATGATAGAAAATACACTGCTGGTAAACCAGTTTTACACTTGTTCTATAAATGATTTAAGTTTTCATGGGAAGTTGGGGGCAACATTTGTGCCCATAGCCGTACCTATTAACTGGATAACAATCACTTATCTTACAATCAAAAACAGAAATTTCTAGGATATGTATTTAAACTTTATTTTAGGGTGCCATTTTGAGTAATTTTTGAAATGATCAAGTGTTTTTCTATTACGATCCTTGCACTTTCGCAAAAATGGCAACTCTTTCTGCTTTCCAGTGTAAACTCATGCAGTGTGTCTCAGAGCCCACAGATTCACCATCTGCACACCTGCTAGCTCTGGTTCTCTGATAAAATCTGGTCCTGTGGTTGGTTGCTGGTGGTCAGGGGTTTTGGGTCCCCATCTGGGATACTGCCCAGCTGCTGAACAAAGAACTCTTGATCATGTGATGCCCAATTGTGGGGCCGGATTTCACTCATGCAGTGCAGGCAAGAAAAACTAAAACTGGTGCTGGTGTATGTGTGGGAGACATAAGCAGTTGGGATACACCACCATGCTTTTACACAAAACCGGTGTTGGTCCACTTTAAGGTTAACGTAATCTTTAATTATTGGTCTACTTTAGGATTGATGGATGGACTGATTTGTTTCGGTACTCCTGGGGGTCATGTGCAATTCTGGTGCTGACTTTAGACTTTCTATAACAGTGTTATGGCGGACATCCCTCTCAGTATTACCCCAATGTTTACTTTTTCATTTTTCTACCTTTATCTGCACCCGGGTAAATGGGCGAAAACACATATCAAATGCAGCGCAGGACCAGAATGTAGCAGTTCTGGGCTTCCTCCGGCCACGTTCATCCCAAACTCCATGTTTTGTACAATGGCTCTTTATCCTTGCAGGTTCAGTATTTAATACCGTTCGTCCTAGTATTAAAAAAAAAATGTAAAGAAAAAAAAATGACACAAATGATGTTAATATGCTGTATTTGAATTTTTTATAGATGTATATAAAATGAGAGTTTGTTCATTAAATGTGATCATTTCATGAAGCTTGTTGTGTGTTGGGTTTCATTAATAATTCTTCTCTTAGCCCATCCTCACCCCACATGCATGTCACTGGGAGACCGTGGAAAGGCACGGGATGGGGAACGCAGCATGCAGAAGAAGTGTCTTGACTGGAGACAGATAGGACAGCATATATATGTTGCCGATCCAGTGGCAGTGTATGAGTATCAAAGGTAGATTCTTTGGACTTTTGGGCTGGAGAAAGTTGGTTCCTTGTTTTTGTACTTTTACAAGGACTATCGAGGCATCCATATATAATCTCAGCTATGGAAATTCACAAAGCGAGTATTGGGCCAAAAATTAAAATAGATGAGTGGATTTAACTGAAATAGAGCCAGTTGTGTTACATAAAAAGTCATAATATGAACAGTTTGAATATGATGGAAAGTTACAATGTCCAGAATGTAAGTAGAGAGTCTCATACAAAAAGGCGGCAATGTCCTGTTCAAGCTAATTCAAACAGGGCCTTTGTCTTCTGCCCAGCTTCCACAGGAGTTCGGCTATACTGCCCAAATGACAGCCCTTCATCATGTATGCTGTGGGAGGGAAACCCTCCTCCCCCAAGTTCCCTGCTTAAATATAATTTCTCTGGTCAACCCTAATATCTCCACCCAACTCCAGCCCTCATTATTTATGTCTTCATGAAACACAATCTCTTTAGCCTGCAGACAACAGATGGTTTAAGTTAAATGGACTTCATTCCCGGAAAGACTGTCTCAGTCCCTGGAATTGAGGGAGGTGCATCGCCACTCTCCATGGCAAAGGTTTATTTGTACTGGGGTGGCGGGCGGGGTGTGCGGGAGGTGAGGGTATCGCCGAATATCCCTGCCAGTGTTTTGCTAGGGACAGACTTGGGACGGCTAGTGTCTCAGTATGTGGCCACTGAACCCCCGATGTCTGGTCCCCTAGACGGTAATGTAATGTATGAGACGATGTGTACAATCAATGAGAGTAATGTGTGTAACCTACCTGCTACAGGGAATGTGGGGGTAGGTAGTATAAAGTGTGCTTCTTACTCCCAGAGGAAAGAGGGTTACCCAGCAGCTGGGGAGGGAACTGCGACTGAGGTGAGGGCTGTTCCAGGAGACGTTGGACCCCTAGGTAAGTCCACACCGCAGGGTTTCTCCACCACTGAGGTGTCAGAGGGCCAGGCTGGTCTGTCTGGACTGGGCGCTTGGATGGGAATGGAAGGGGGGCAGGCATTACATGAGGCCACAGCGACTTCGGCCACTATCGTGAATAGTGGGAGCGCTGGTGGCCCAGGGGACCCGCGGGGGTCTAATTGCTCCCTTCCTCCAAACCAAGTGGCTGCCAGGGCCGACGGAGGTCCGGAGGGAGGTCCTGGGAAACGGACAGGGGATGGGGTGTTCTCTTCTATTCCAACCACCCCACGTCCGGGGTCCCTGGCACCTCAACCCGAGGAGACCAGTCCAGGCCAAAAAGCGGGGGCGGTGGAACCTGCAGGTGGGGTGAGGGGTGTCCATGGAGAGACTGCAGGGTTTCATCACACCCGGGGTGTTAAGGGACCAGGGTATTCTGCCTGAGCCGGCAATTTGGGTGGAAGTAGTGGAGGAGCAGGTCCCAGAGTCCCCTCAGAGGACTGATGGCTCTTTCCCTTCCCCCCGGGGGGGGCTGTTGTGGCAGGCGGAAGACCAGAGGTGGGTCCCGGGAAACTGACTGAGGACATGGTGGTCCCGACCATGTCTAGGCAGAGATGTGGGGTAGCATCAGACAGTGATGACCCCAGAGAGTTCTCCCCAAACAGGAGATGCAGATCCACTTGGGTCCAGACACCAGACGGGTGGTCTGGAGACAAGTGCGGCTGTAATGATGGTCAAGCCAGGGTCACCAGGAGAGTGGCCTGAGGACCAGCAGTTGGTGGTTTCCAATTTGTCCAGGGCTAAGGAGCGCTATGCCTTAGAGAGCAGGACGATTGGGCGCATAGGGATCACCAAGAAGCAAGTGGGGCCTGACCTGGCTGCCCACTGCCATTGGTACCATACCTGTCAGAGGGTGAGGGTGGCAGGGCCAAGTCCCAGCAGCCCACCGAAAACTCTACCACACAGAAAGAGGTTCGTACCAGTGGCGTTGGACTATGCCACCCAGGGCCCACGTTCAATGGCCTTGTCACCCACCTGGGCTGACAAGGTGGGTACTGCCCTGTGGGAGATCCTTCCCAAGGAAGATCCCCCCCAGGGTAGACTCTCCATCCAGGGGATCCAGTTCATGGCGCTGGAGGTTAGGCAGGCACCCACTCGGGGCTACCTCCTTAAACTGTGTTGGCGACATGCACCGGGGCCCCTGGCTCGGGTAAAGCAGAAAGGGATGGGTTGCCATCAGCTGACTGTGGACCCGCGGTCCCAGCTATGGCCCACCCTACACCCCTCCGGGAGTGGTCCAGCCATTACTCTGGACGGATGTCGACCACAGCATGTGAACCTTGCCCAAATCCTCAACACGAAACAGCACTATGGCCGTGGTGCTGGCGCAGAGTTCTACAGACAGGGATAGTGGGCACATGGGCGCATGGGCCAGCACCAGGAAGTGCTGCCTCTTAGCGCCCTCTTAGAGGGGGAGGTGTGAAGAAAAGATCCAGCTTAAGTGCAGAAACCTCACATATCCAAGTCTGGAGTTCCCCTTTATTCCCCCTGTTATAAATGCACAGGTCCTTATCTCTTCAGGAAGAGAAATTCACATTTATGGGTTGAACAGCGCAGATCACAGACCCCCCCCCCCCCCCCTGCTGATTGTCACACCTCTAGTCTGAGGAGACTCCGCTGGGTCTGCAGCTGGCTCGACCCCTGGCTGTGAATTTGTCACATGAAAGAGGGGAGCTGCAGAGAGCCAGCACCAACATAAATTGGACCATAGCTGTACCCCCATGTGTCCCAGCACCAAACCAGGTACAGAATCAGAACCGGCTCACAAAACAGCACATGGGGATAGGTTACAGCAGGCTCAGCAATAAAGGAAAACCCAGAAAACAGAGATCTAAGGTTCTGACCCGCTTAGGGACCCCATTTCTGGACTCATCAGATGCCCGGTGTCCAGCCCAATCGTTTGATACCGCTTCCAAAGCCATACGACCCCCCTGCTCCAAGTTATAACCCCTAAAGGGTTTTAGGGGCTGAAGCGAGCCCCAGAACAGTGGGAGGTGACAATCCATCCCAGGGGAGGGGGTGGAGGGGTCTCGCCGCATAAATAGGGTAACCCTGAGCCAGGCCTTTGTCATTCTCTGGAGAGGTCACGAGTCACACGTGCTGGAGGTGCCCACCCACACAGCTTGCCACTTACCTCTTGTGGAAGCCATCATCACCAGTACTCTGCAAACTGCATACTAAGGTAACTGACTCATTGTTTCTCTGTGTAACTCACTCTATCCTGTAACCGTCTCAGAACAGCATATTTGTATCATCTGTATCATTTCATATTACATCATAGCCAAATGCTTGTTATCACTGCCTAGTGTGCGCTCATTGCATTAAAACTTACATTTTAACTTGAGTGATCTGATTGCCTTAAACCAAGAATCTGTGTGTCCACAGGCTTTGGGCCTGGTGTTTCTGATAGGAGAACCCGGACAAAGGTTTTCTTGGGAGCGCGGTCTGTGTGTACTGAGGTCCCTGGTTTATAGTTGGATCACGTGACCCGCGGTTCCCTGACAGAGTAGTGGGAGTGAAATAGTTGTGTTATCCAAGGCTTTTTAATGGACATCGCTTTCTGGCCCAGTAGGTGGGTCTCTTGCAAAATTATAATGTCAGGGCTATGGCGTTTCAGGAATTGAAACACGGAAGACCTCTTTATGCGATCGTTAAGACCTCGCACATTCCATGAAATCACCTTACATTCCATTTAACCTTGATGTGATAGTCAGATATGCCAGGAAGGTGCGCTATATCCCGGAGTCTCACAGCCCCCTCCAAGACCTTATAGCAGCAGGCCAATCCATTCATACCAACATTCACGCTCATACACCATACCAAGCTTACTATCCAATAAAGATAAAACATTAACAACAACAGCAGTAACATTACCCTTAACCTCTGGAGTTCAACAACGGTGTTTTATCCAGGGGTAAGAATGCGCTAACCCACCCGGCTCTACCAAAATCCCAAACTATGACGAGCTTAATCCCGGAACCTGAGAACGAGTAACACTGGTTTAACTGTAGTGTCGACGAACCGTGGTCACTGAAGACAGACACGTAGAGGGATTATATAGGACAGATCATCCCTAAGAGATCCAGTCGTCCTGTGTTTTGTGAGGGGAAAGAAAAGAGAGAGAAGAAAAAGAGGAAGGGTCATAAGGGTCACAAAACACAGGGTAAGGGATAGAAGACCGGTGGTCTCATCACAGCACCTCCCCCATGAGAACCAAGCCCTGGGCTCCCCCTGCATGACACCTCCAATAGGGCAGTAAAGCTAGGCGACGGAAGACATATCACGCAGTCAAAGTCTCCCAGAGAGTCTCAGCCAGCTAAGTGTTAGACAAAGTACCCTTGCTCCACTGGGATTAGCCATACATGGCCAGCTCTTAGGCTTCAGGGAGTGAGTCTATCCAGTTGTTGGCCTCCTCCGCCGTGTAGAAGAATTTTGTGGTAGCTCCATCCTGGACTCCCAACTTAGCAGGAAATAGCATGACATACCTAATATTTTTCCCCTGGAGCCACGGCCTCACGTCATTGAAGGAATGGCGCTGCCTCTGCACCTCGGATGTAAAATCCGGAAAGAAAGACAATCTCGCTCCATTGAACAGGATATCTTTTTGCTTCCGAGCAGCCATCAGTACAGTGTCCCGGTCTCTAAAGTTCAGTAACTTCAAGATAAAGGGACGGGGAGGGGCCCCGGGTGGCGGGGGTCTAAATGGGATTCGATGCGCTCTTTCAACCGCAAAGAAGGGGGAGAGGCCCTCTGGCGCTAGCGTTTTTTGGATAAGGTTTTCAAAAAGCTTTCAGGAGCGTCCCCCTCCACTCTTTCCGGCAGCCCAAATATTCTGATGTTGTTGCGTCGGGAATGATTCTCAGAATCCTCTGCCCGTTCCGTGAGGGTCTTCACCTGGCGTCTCAGACAATCCACCATCGAGGTGACAGTTGATAAGCTATCCTACGCCTCTCCAATTCTTCTCTCCGACTCCCTTGCTCTATGCTTCACCTTGTCTAGGTCATGCTTAAAGTAGTTTAATTGTTCCTGCAGATTATTAAACTTATCTGTAAGCACACTTTGGCAGGTCGTGATAGCCGCCATTATTGCAGCATTATCAGGATTCGAAGTGTGAGACCCAGGGCGTTCAGTAGGTGAATCGCCATAGTTTGCGTGCCGTAGCTCAGGAGCACAGTGCGTCTCTTTTTATTGTCTTTCATATATAGATGATTTCTGCCTGGTATATTGCTCTGCCCTCCTCTTATTCCTGGGGATGATCAAGAGGCCAACTGACCAGTAGATGTGGGGTGCAAGGCAGCACGTTGATCCAAACTTCAGCTTTATCAGCCGGAGGGGGAGGGGTGCAGATCTGCAGGGCAATTGCACAAGAGCCCGGTCCCCACAATGGCAGATAAAGGGTCGGTGGGCAGTTAGTGAAGCTCCCAGGTGGTTTGGTTCAGGATTTCCACTGAATTCCAGGGTTTTTCCTGGATTTTGTCAGGAGCCCTCGTGCTGCACGTCTTCCTCTTCCAGTTACATAGCCACGCCCACCTTAGACTTATTTTTGCTTGCTTTCTGACCACCCATGACCTCTGAACTTTGACTACTCTGACTTCTCTAATGCTTGAGTTCGGCGACGTGCCAGTTTTCTTGCCTTTGTGCTGTGAAACCATTTAACCCGAGGATCGCTACTTGTCTTCCCAGGCCCTCATGGCACCACAATGAGATTGATGATACATTCCCCAGAGACATAACCTGGGGCTTCCCAAGCTTCCCCTTGCAGGAGGCTCTAGTGTACATGGGGTTGCCCTTAGAGTCTGGACTGACGGTTTGAGTCTTGGGCTTTGGTCAGTAGTTTCAGTGCCCTCTTTGCCAAGCATTGAAACCCTAGTTCCCTGCGATGGGTACTCTATCATTAGCTGTAATAGACTGGCTGATTTAATACATTGATTTGAGGCAGTGCTAACTTTAACCCATCACATATACAGCTATTGGCAATTTAATCCATATCCCTCATGAGCTCTCATGAATCAACAAAAAGGTCCCGCACTCCTGCACTAAGTTAGATAAAGGGCCAGCACACCAATAGTTAAATCAAATAGACTTGTATTAAATGATATCCAGCAAGATGAGGTACATACAGACCATTCAGCTGCATCAAAGTCCATAAGATAGGGTAGGTGATAGCAGAACAGTGTCCATAAGCCAACGTTTCGGGGGTGTAAAAAAACCCCTTCCTCAGGGCAGACAAACAACAGTGGCAAGACCGCAGCTTGCCTTTTAAAGGTCAGAGGTGCTGTGATTACCACCTGACGTGATATGACGTCAGAGGGTCAAACTGTAGCACACTAAATGGACAAAAAACACAAATTGTTAATCAAAAGAATGAAAAATACTCACCAAGCCGTCGGAGCGTGCCACTGGGGCACAACTCTGTCACCGCCAGAGACCGATCACATAGTGACCGGCAACGTTCCTGTCTGCCCAGGAAGGGGAGATGACGCTGGGCTCCAAATCTGCCCAGTAACTGGTGACAGGGCAGCAGGGGCGACCGGATAGGCCACGCCTGCTGTCCGTCATCAAGCTCGCAGGGGCAGACGTCACCCTTGCAAGGCGTCCGCTGGCATGGAAACCATGTCAGCGGCGCCCTCTCCAGTGACCCTGCGCCGTCAGCTCACCTTACCGGCGGTGAGAGCTATAAGCTCCCGGCCTGGTCGTTACAAATAAAGCATTTACGTTGTGGCAATCATATTTTAGGAAGAAGAAGAGAAAGAGTAAAGGAAAGGGGGAGAAAGAACGTGAGAGAAAAAGGAAAAGGGGGAGCGCGTGAGAGAAAGAAAGAGAGAGAAAGAGAGAAAAGAAACAAAGGGGATGCACGCAGCAGAAATGAGCTGTGAGCAAAAAGGGGGGGGGGGGGGAAACAGGTAGAGAACCAAAGGAAGGGACGCAGAAGAAAAGAGAAAAGGAAGAGCTTGTGACTAGAGGGGAACGGAGACATAAGAAAAGGAGCTGAAGAGATAAATACGGCGTCCCACCAGCAAAGTGCCATCTCTCTTCTGCCCCTTATACTAGAGCGTCACTTCCAATACATCTTGAGCGTTTGTGGGTATAACCAAAAAGTGGTGCCGCTCATTGACAGCGACCAAAAGGAACACAGTGAGCATGCGAATGCAGTAATAACCCACAAGATGGCGGCGCATATGACTGAGGACAACAGAAGCTGGGAGCGCAGTAAGCTCGTGGGAGACAGGAGTGCGCTGCCCGAATGCGGGGGGGGGGGGGGAAGATATCTAAATGTTGGCAATTAATATGTGTATATACTTATTAATAAATTACGATGTCAACCACATTATAATCTATATTCTTCAATAATAAACGTCAGACAATTAGCATAAATATATGCACATTTCAGATTAGCCATACAAATATCTGTGTTAAAGCTAAATAACTAAATAAATAAATAAATTCATAATTAACTGACTGTAGTGGAGCTACAGTGATAGTGAGAAAAAGATTGGCGGAGGATAAATATAATAGTGAAATAAATCTAAATATAACCTGTTGATGTGCGTTATATAATATAAGTTATTTAGAGTTATATCAAAGATTAGTGCACAACAAAACATTAAAACAAGAATTCAAGTCATGTCTCTGATCCAGGGCCGGCGTCAGCACCCGGCCCACTGACAGGACTGGCCTGGTGCCCACATCTCCTCGAATGGTGGGGTGCCACACAACGGGGCGTCTCGATTTAGATTCCAGGGGAGGAAGTGCTGAGTTTTTTTCTGCTTTTAAGTTGCCCACCCCATCTGATTTCCTATCCCTGGAGCTTCTCAATCTGTGATACCCTACTGTGTGACACCCCCTGGGATCACTGGCATACTCACTCTGCAAGCAATTCCACCCCTGGTTTTGGTCCGCTTAACAGGAGCATCTTAATTTGGGATGCTCCTGTTTGTGAAAGAACTCCCCCGGTTTGACCGTTAACTCAAACTGGCAACACAGCGCATTCACCAGTTCCAGGAAACAAACGGGGGGGGGGGGGGGGGGGTCACACAGAAGGGCATCCAAAATCAGAGGAATTTAGATTTGTTTAGACTCCAAGGTCAGGTTTAAATATGGGGTTTGGTGCGCTTCAAAGTAGACCAAAACTAGAGTTTTGGTCCAAATAGCATGATCCTTAGGGGGCATCCAGATCCAGATTGGGACGTCCCTCGGTGATGTGACACGGCTCTTCACCACAAAGGAGCCCACTGAGACCAAGCCGCCTGAGGGCCCACATAAACCTGGAGCCGACCCTGCTCTGATCGATTCATTTTCTCAGTTAACATGCTAGGAGGAAGAATACTGCTGAGATTAGGTGCTCTTCTAGCCGCATGGATGCCCCCTTTAATAATAGAACCCAATGTTGGGACAGTTGATAAAATCTGTAGGTTTTATTTGAATAGAATTCTACCAATTTTATCAAATTGTGCTCTATATGTAGTAATGAAAGAGAGACTCTCTTGCTGTTTCTTTTTTGTTGTCTTCTTAGTTGAGATAACCTGACATGATTTATCTTCAGCAATATTTTGTGCTCTATATAACATTTTTTGTTGCCTATGGGGAATGGGAGGGGGAATGCCACACTGCCTATATGGGGAATGAGAGGGGGTAATGCCACACTGCCTATATGGGGAATGGGAGGGGGAATGCCACACTGCCTATATGGGGAATGAGAGGGGGTAATGCCACACTGCCTATATGGGGAATGGGAGGGGGAATGCCACACTGCCTATATGGGGAATGGGAGGGGGAATGCCACACTGCCTATATGGGGAATGGGAGGGGGAATGCCACACTGCCTGTAAGTGGGAATGAGAGGGGGTAATGCCACACTGCCTATATGGGGAATGGGAGGGGGAATGCCACACTGCCTATATGGGGAATGGGAGGGGGAATGCCACACTGCCTATATGGGGAATGGGAGGGGGGAATGCCACACTGTCTATATGGGGAATGGGAGGGGGGATGCCACACTGCCTATATGGGGAATGGGAGGGGGAATGCCACACTGCCTATATGGGGAATGGGAGGGGGATTGCCACACTGCCTATATGGGGAATGGGAGGGGAATGCCACACTGTCTATATGGGGAATGGGAGGGGGGATGCCACACTGCCTATATGGGGAATGGGAGGGGAATGCCACACTGTCTATATGGGGAATGGGAGGGGGGATGCCACACTGCCTATATGGGGAATGGGAGGGGGAATGCCACACTGCCTATATGGGGAATGGGAGGGGAGGATGCCACACTGCCTATATGGGGAATGGGAGGGGAATGCCACACTGTCTATATGGGGAATGGGAGGGGGGATGCCACACTGCCTATATGGGGAATGGGAGGGGGAATGCCACACTGCCTATATGGGGAATGGGAGGGGGAATGCCACACTGCCTATATGGGGAATGGGAGGGGGATTGCCACACTGTCTATATGGAAAATGGGAGGGGGGATGCCACACTGCCTATATGGGGAATGGGAGGGGGAAATGACACACTGCCTATATGGGGAATGGGAGGGGGAATGCCACACTGCCTATATGGGGAATGGGAGGGGGAATGCCACACTGCCTATATGGGGAATGGGAGGGGGAAATGACACACTGCCTATATGGGGAATGGGAGGGGGAATGCCACACTGCCTATATGGGGAATGGGAGGGGGAATGCCACAGTGCATATATGGGGAATGGGAGGGGGGGGAATGCCACACTGGCTATATGGGGAATGGAGGGGGGAATGCCACACTGCCTATATGGGGAATGGAGGGGGGAATGCCACACTGCCTATATGGGGAATGGAGGGGGGATGCCACACTGCCTACATGGGGAATGGGAGGGTGGAATGCCACACTGCCTATATGGGGAATGGGAGGGGGGAATGCCACACTGCCTATATGGGGAATGGGAGGGGGAATGCCACACTGCCTATATGGGGAATGGGAGGGGGGAATGCCACACTGCCTATACGGGGAATGGGAGGGGGAATGCCACACTGCCTGTATGGGAAATGGGAGGGGGAATGCCACACTGCCTATATGGGGAATGGGAGGGGGGGATGCCACACTGCCTATACGGGGAATGGGATGGGGGCATGCCACACTGTCTATATGGGAAATGGGAGGGGGAATGCCACACTGCCTATATGGGGAAAGGGAGGGGGGATGTCACACTGCCTATATGGGGAATGGGAGGGGGGGATGCCACACTGCCTATATGGGGAATGGGAGGGGGGGATGCCACACTGCCTATATGGGGAATGGGAGGGGGAATGCCACACTGCCTATATGTGGAATGGGAGGGGGAATGCCACACTGCCTATATGGGGAATGGGAGGGGGGAATGTCACACTGCCTATATGGGGAATGGGAGGGGGAATGCCACACTGCCTATATGTGGAATGGGAGGGGGAATGCCACACTGCCTATATGGGGAATGGGAGGGGGAATGCCACACTGCCTATATGGGGAATGGGAGGGGGAATGCCACACTGCCTATACGGGGAATGGGATGGGGGCATGCCACACTGTCTATATGGGAAATGGGAGGGGGAATGCCACACTGCCTGTATGGGAAATGGGAGGGGGAATGCCACACTGCCTATATGGGGAATGGGAGGGGGGGATGCCACACTGCCTATATGGGAAATGGGAGGGGGAATGCCACACTGCCTATACGGGGAATGGGATGGGGGCATGCCACACTGTCTATATGGGAAATGGGAGGGGGAATGCCACACTGCCTATATGGGGAAAGGGAGGGGGGATGTCACACTGCCTATATGGGGAATGGGAGGGGGGGATGCCACACTGCCTATATGGGGAATGGGAGGGGGGGATGCCACACTGCCTATACGGGGAATGGGATGGGGGCATGCCACACTGTCTATATGGGAAATGGGAGGGGGAATGCCACACTGGCTATATGGGGAATGGGAGGAGGAATGCCACACTGCCTATACGGGGAATGGGAGGGGGAATGCCACACTGCCTATATGGGGAATGGGAGGGGGGCATGCCACACTGTCTATATGGGAAATGGGAGGGGGAATGTCACACTGCCTATATGGGGAATGGGAGGGGGGCATGCCACACTGCCTATACGGGGAATGGGAGGGGGGAATGCCACACTGCCTATATGGGAAATGGGAGGGGGAATGCCACACTGCCTATATGGGGAATGGGAGGGGGAATGCCACACTGCCTATATGGGGAATGGGAGGGGGAATGCCACACTGCCTATATGGGGAATGGGAGGGGGGAATGCCACACTGTCTATATGGGCAATGGGAGGGGGAATGCCACACTGCCTATATGGGGAATAGGAGGGGGAATGCCACACTGCCTATATGGGAAATGGGAGGGGGAATGCCACACTGCCTATACGGGGAATGGGAGGGGGGAATGCCACACTGCCTATATGGGGAATGGGAGGGGGAATGCCACACTGCCTATATGGGGAATGGGAGGGGGAATGCCACACTGCCTATATGGGGAATGGGGGGAGAATGTCACTCTGCCTGTAATGGGGAATTCTGCACCTTGCCTATTATTTGGTTTTTGGGGGAATGGTGTTTTAGCACAACATTTGGTTCAGAATATTTATTTTCCTATTTTCCTCCTCCAAATCCTAGGTGTGTCTTATAGGGTGAAAAATATGGGTATTTAACATCCTGTCATGTAGAGTACAATATGTGGGTTGTACTTTTAGGCCGTGTAAAAAGAGAAAGATGGAGCATGTGGGTGACTTGAATAAGCAATAAACCAATATCTCTCATGTAGCCAAACACTGTTCACAAGATCATGCAGTTACAACAATGACCTTAGGTTACAAATTATTGAGAATGTTTCAGAGGTGGAGATCTGAGAAAATACTAAGGAATCTAAATGGATTTTTGTTTTGAACACAAGATTCTATTAGGTTTGAATTCTCGCTCTGATGTTCTGTTGTGCACTAATCTTTAATATAACTCTAAATAACTGGTATTGTATAACGAACATCAATAGGTTATATTTATATTTGGATATATTTCACTATCATATTTCCCCTCCACCAATCTTTTCCTCACTGTCACCGTAGCTCCACTTTAAAGCCCCCTGTTCTATGACACTATCTACTATCAATTAATTATGAATGTATCTTCTTATTGATTTATTTAGCTTTAATATAGAGATATTTGTATGACTAATATGACATTTTTCGATGAACCATCATTATTAATTGTCTGACATTGATTATTATTGAAGAATATAGATTATATTGTGGTTGACATTGTAATTTATTAATGAGTATATACAATTATTTATTGCCAACATTTAGATATCTCCCCCCCCCCCCCCCCCATTCTGGCAGCGCACTCCTGTCTACTATGGCATAGTGCGCTCCCGGCTTCTGTTGTCGTCAGGCATATGCGCCGCCATCTTGTGGGTTATTAACTGTGTTCCTTTTGGTCGCTGTCAGTGTGGCGCCATTTTTTGGGTTATACCCACAAACACTCGAGATATATGGGAAGTGACGCTCTAGTATGGGGCTGGAGAGATGGCACTTTGCTGGTGGGACGCCATATTTAGCTATACAGCTGGTAATTAAAACTGAGCGATTGTGTGATAAACCGTGCCCGATAAGGGAGGCTGTAGCCTCTAAAACGCGTTGCGCTCCCGACAGAATCATCCCAAACATGTAAGATTGACATGAATCATTATTAGGGATGAGCGAATCGGTTCTAACGAACCTGAATTCGCACCGAAAAATTCGATTCAGCACGAACCCGAATTTTTGGTGGTTCCTGCTGACCAAATATTCCCTGAAATGTAAAAAAAAAATGCCGTATGGTGGGAGCGGGGAGGCCGGCTGCGCTGTCAGTGGGCGGCGGAACCCGGCTTCTGTCGCCTGCTGACAGCGCAGCCAGCCTCCCCGCTCCCACCATGCAGGCATTTTTTTTTTACATTTCAGGGCTTGGTGGGAGTGGGGAGGCCGGCTGCGCTATCAGCGGTTGGTGGAAGCCGGCTTCCGCCGCCCGCTGACAGCGCAGCCGGCCTCCCCGCTCCCACCATGCAGGCATGTGGCAAACACCTACATGCCAGCAGAGATGGGCGATTCTTTAAAGTTCGATTCTGACGAACCCCAATTTCTTGGAGAAATTCGGCGAATCGCCCGAATCGAATTTTTAAGAAGTTCGCTCATCTCTAATCATTATGTATTGGAGTTTCTATGGACATTTAAAATTTTACTATCATGTGGAACTTTTATATGGAGTATTAGCCAGCAATTCTTTCGTTCTCTACTGTGTTGCACTGTGAGCAAGTCAGCTGAGCTCCTAAGATCTTATAGTGGATTGAGACAACATTATACATTTTCTCCACTCTCGGTTTATTCTAGATTTGTGAATTTAAAGATAGCTGAAAACAAGCTTCATTACTCACCCCTCTGTAATCCTGGGCTGCGGTTGTCGATGGAGACGCGTCCTCGCGCGAAATGGCCATTATTGCAAACCCAAACACATTTTGGTTTAGTAAATGTCAAACCCTGAGACCACTGGTAATATTCAGAGCAAAGTAACTATGTGATCTACACAATAAATATCTTGAACTGCTAATGAAGCGCAACCAGTGAAAGGCGTTGAGTGTAAGACAAGGATGGAGGTTGTAAAATGACATACGTATTGTACATAGGAGGGGCTGGTAAGCCCAGACCTTTTGCATTGGCAGCCACCATGCCCATTGGCAGGGCCCTGGTGCACTTCCAGGAACAAAGAGACTATTTACCTTGCAGATGGAAGTAAAATACATGCAGAGGGATATGGGCATGGAACCCTTGTATGTCCCAATGATGTGGGACACAATATAACCATACCAGTGAAGGATGTGCTTTATGTTCCTGGTCTAGAAGGATGACTCTTATTTGTGAAGCATCTGACAGCCAAAGGACTCACTGTACAATTACAAGGTGACAAGTGTCCTATCCCAGGGTTAAAAGATGAACAAAGGCCAGACCTAGTATGCAACCTTCAGAGGAGTATATATGGTCTAAAGCAAGCTGCCAGAGCATGGTATATGAAAATAAATGAAGCGCTTACACATGAGAACTTTCAGAGGAGAAAAGCAGACCCCTGCTTATACACAAAGAAATGGACAAAAGAATCTATGTGCTCATTTATGTGGACGATATCTTGGTTTGTTTTGAGCAAGAAGGGGATGAAGCAGAATTACTGATGAATCAGCACTTTGAGACCAAGGAACTTCAAGAGCAGGGACTACTTGAGTTACTTTATTTCCCTACTGAGGATATGACAGCAGATATCCTCACTGAGAGGCCGATTCAGTAATAGCGCCAGGTAGCGACAGATGAGCGACTGTAGCAGTATTTTCACAGCGCCCGCTAGTAGTCGCCGTGCTTGGCCGTTGTTCGGTTGTTGACAGCGACTCAGTCGGTGTGCAGTAATGTTGAATATTGGGTGAGGAGTCGCTATTTGACAGGTTCCGCGCTGTATGGGAGCGCATGATAGCGAATGGCCATAGCGACCGGCTCCCACCATATTCATTAACAAATCACGCTCAAAAAATTCTCGCGCTGTGAAATGCATGTTTAAACCCCAGAGCGCTGGCGGCGATGGGTTAAAAGTAGTTTTTTAACCCCCAAACAACCATATTTTTGGAAACCAAAAAAAACAAGTTTCTAAAAACATTTAGTAATATGAATACATTAATATCAAGGTCAGACGCTGGCGCTGTGGGCTGAGGCTGGATTAATGATGAATGAGTGGCTATCTGGCGCTATCTCAGTCGCTAAGCAGGATCGGCTTGATAAATGTGTGATTGTGGTGGGGAGCCGGCGTTCTCGTGGCGGTGACCGTCATTACCGATCGCTCACCAGTCGCTACCTGGCGCTATCCCTTGTTAAATAAGGGCCTAAGCCTCTGACCACTAAAAGACACTCGAACCTTACAAAGAAGATGGTTTTCATAGACTAAGCCTCAGCTGTTGAGAAGGGGTGTTGGAGATAAAATAGTTTGCAACAGCTTCTTCTTGTCTTTAAATATGATTTGTGTCTTTTGCTAGGTTTACAGTCGTTTATAGCTACAAGTTATGACACTAGATGGTGCTGTTACAAATGCTTATCTGCAGTCTCTATTGTACACTTTCTGCTGTGTTGTATCTGTAACTGAGTGCATCCGGGGGAGACAGAGTTTGGGTAAAGTGTCTAAAAAGCAGGAAATCTTCTTGTGCTCCCTATGGTACAATCTGCCTCTGTTTTGGTCCACTTTAACCATGTCTTCCAACTTTTCAGGGTGGAAAAGAGGGATGGTTGTTAAATTAAGCCACGCCCCCTCATTGATTGATTGATAGGAAATAGGATGTAACAGTTACAACAATAGAAACACTTGGAATAGGCAAGTGAATCATTTATTGATGCAGATCTGCATGTTACACCTCAAAGAGGGACAAATGAGAACAACGAGGGACAGGGGGACATGGACTCAAAAGAGGGACAGTCCCTCCAAATTAGGGACACTTGGGGGGTATGCTTTAACAGTAACATGCACATGGCCAAAACATGCCCCAAGCAGCACAAATCCTATTTCTCTGCTTGTTGGCAGGGTGGCATTTTATTACGGTGCTGGAAGACTGCATGACAAGGTCTGAGGCAGTGACAGGTCCCCTTTAGAGCAGGAAAAACTCCGGATTTTGTCCAGAGACCCCCCCCCCCCAGTGTTCTGATTTTCGGGGGTCTATCCCTCTTTTGGGCCCTTGTCCCAGGTCGCTCTCTTGGGTCCTGCAGCACTGTCAGTATGGTGGCACCGCTAAAAAGTGGTTAGGGGCGTACTTTAATGGCAAAAGATTTTCTGCGACGCCACACGTATCCCTCTTTCCTGTTTTTGAAAGTTGGGAGGTATGATTTATAACATTGACGAGCGAGCCACTGAACGGGGGTCTAGGCTCACACAGCGGGGCATGCCCCCGGGGAAAGGCAAGCAGCCAGCCCTGGAATCTTTTAGATTCCAACCCTGGTCTCGTCGGCTGTTCCGCTTTAAGGACATTCAGTGTTGCAGATAGCCTGGAGCGCGTCCCCGCTGTTATTTCTGCATTTCCTCTGCTTTCTGCGTCGTGCTGCTTGTTTGTACAAATTGCTGAATTAGTCAGGACCCGGCAGATGGTGCCGCGTAATTGTATTAGTCTGATTGGCTCTGACATCAGTTATATCCTGCTCATTAACTTCTTAGAGGGCGGATGGAGGGTAGCAGATCCATACCTCCCAAGTGTCCCTGATTTGGAGGGACTGTCCCTCTTTTGAGTCCGTGTCCCCCTGTCCCTCGTCATTCTCATTTGTCCCTCTTTGAGGTGTAACATGCAGATCTGCAGCAATAAATGATTAATTTGCCTATTTAAAGTGTTTATATTGTTGTAACTGTTACACCCTATCTCCTATCCGTCCCTCAATGAGGGGGCGTGGCTTCATCCATCCCTCAATGAGGGGTGTGGCTTAATTTACATATTTTCCCTCTTTGAGGTGTCACATGCAGATCTGCATCAATAAATGATTATTTTGCCTATTCAAAGTGTTTCTATTGTAACTGTTACATCATATCTCCTATCCATCCCTCAATGAGGGGGCGTGGCTTCATCCATCCCTCAATGAGGGGGCGTGGCTTCATCCATCCCTCAATGAGGGGCGTGGCTTCACCCATCCCTCAATGAGGGGCGTGGCTTCATCCATCCCTCAATGAGGGGCGTGGTTTCATCCATCCCTCAATGAGGGGGCGTGGCTTCATCCATCCCTCAATGAGGGGGCGTGGCTTCATCCATCCCTCAATGAGGGGGCGTGGCTTCATCCATCCCTCAATGAGGGGCGTGGCTTCACCCATCCCTCAATGAGGGGCGTGGCTTCATCCATCCCTCAATGAGGGGCGTGGTTTCATCCATCCCTCAATGAGGGGGCGTGGCTTCATACAGCCCTCAATGAGGGGCGTGGCTACATCCATCTCTTAATGAGGGGTGTGGCTTAATTTACATATTGTCCCTCTTTGAGGTGTCACATGCAGATCTGCATCAAGGGGAGGCCGATTCATTAATAGCGCCAGGTAGCGACAGATGAGCGCCAGTAGCGTGATTTTCACAGCGCCAGCTAGTATTCGCTGTGCTTGGCCGGGGTTTGCTTGTTGACAGCGACTCGGTCGGTGTGCGGTAATGTTGAATACGGGGTTAGGGGTCGCTGTTTCACAGGTTCCGCGCTGTATGGGTGCGCCTGACAGCGAATGGCCAGAGCGAACGGCTTGCTGCAGATTCATTAACAAATCACGCTCCGAATTGTTTCGCGCTGTGAATTCTTTGTTTAAACCCCAGAGCGCTGCCGGCGATGGATTTAAAATAGTTTTTAACCCCCAAACAACCATATTTTTTGATTGTAAAATTATACAAGTTTTTATAAACATTTTGTAATATCAATACATTAATATCAGACCTGTAATATCAATTCTGCACAAAATCATTTTTTTTTTTTTTACCTTAAAAAAAAATCCCAACATTGCAGAAGTGGTCACAGAATTTTTGACATAAAAAAAAAAAAAAAAAAAAAAAAAAAAACATTAATAGCAATTAATTATGATTAATTAAAGATTGCTCCATTGAAATGCATTGGAGAGCGCCAGGGAGCGACAGGTCATACCTGGCGCTGTGATGGGATTAGCAGCGGCGCTGTTCGTTGCAGTCGGCTACATGATGAATCCCGCGGTAGCTGACGCTCTCGCCGGCGCTAGCCTCATTTAGCTTGATAAATGCGTCATTGTGGCCGACGCCGGGCGTACTTGAGTCGGTAGCCGCCGATAGCTGGCGGTACCTGGCGCTCGTCAGACACTACCTGGCGCTATCGCTTGATGAATAAGGAAAAAATGATTATTTTGCCTATTCAAAGTGTTTCTATTGTAACTGTTACATCATATCTCCTATCCATCCCTCAATGAGGGGGCGTGGCTTCATCCATCCCTCAGTGAGGGGCGTGGCTTCATCCATCCCTCAATGAGGGGCGTGGCTTAATTTACACATTGTCCCTCTTTGAGGTGTAATATGCAAATCTGCAGCAATAAATGATTCATTTGCCTTTTCAGTGTTTCTATTGTTGTAACTGTTACAACGTATCTCCTATCTATCTCTCAATGAGGGGGCGTGGCCTAATTTAACAACTGTCCCTCTTTTCTACCATAAAAAGTTGGGAGGTATGCAGATCCGCAGGCAGGATATAGAATAGCCGCCATATTTTTGTCTCCTCACTCATACCACCTTCTCCTCTGTTATCTAGATATCACGCTAAAAGTGTACAATGAAAATAAAATGATTTGTTTAAAGCGGAGCTTACAATATAACTCCGCCCCCACCCTGCCATCCAGGGGCATAGCTGGGGGGGCAGGAGGGACAGGTGCCTCGGGTGCAGCATGTTAGGGGGGCCTGAGAACAGGTGGGGGGCGCCATTTTGAATCTTTGCCCCGGGTGCCAGAAAGCCTCTGCTGCCATCTTACCCTGACATTGTGGCAGGACGGAGAGTCTAGAGCAGCAAAGCCGCCGCCAGCAACGCTACAGTGATGGGTGCAGAGCTGTCACTGCACATAAGCCACCAAGCACAGCCGCTGGCAGCTCAATGCAGGGAACCAGCCGGGCGACTACACTACCCCCCACCCAGAATGGCAAAGCAGCAGCACCCGCACAAGGGGGACACAAGGGACTCCATCTGACCTTCCAGTAAGTAGGCGGGGCCAGACAACCACCAATCAGTTACTTGGCTGGACTATTATTTTATACTGTATCTGGGGCCTCCATCACACTTACTCCGGCCCTGGATATGATAAGGGTTTTTTTCTTTGTAACCTCCCTGTCCTGTCTCAGCACATGGTGGGTGCCGGGGTGGGGGGTGGGGGGGGGTTATAATTTGAAGTTCTGCTTTAAAGAGGTACAACACACCCGATTTTCACTTCACGGGGTGTTGTTCCTCGCAGTGGGAGCATGCCGAATTGGGATGCCCCGCTGTGTGTATGCCCCTGGGTCACTCACCTTCCTGCCTCTCCCACGATGCAGACTCAGAAGTGCGTTCATTGGCTGAGCGGCCCCTTCAACCAATCAGCACGCTCGCTTTCACTTGGCTCCCTCCGGCTCTGCTGACAGCTAAGCAGTTGAGCGGCGCTGGAGGAAGAACCTCCGCCATATTCCCTGCTCGCCCCCTAGCCGTGGCGTGCCTGCACCACCCATTCATAAAGGTGAGCCGGAATGCAGACGCGGGGAGGGCTCCCGGACAAGGTGAGTGAAACAAGAATTCTGGGGGGTTTATACAGCAGGGAGTGGAACTCGGATGGCCTTGGAGTCTTTTAAAGTGGAACAAAACCCAGGATTTTGACTTTCCTGGATTTGGTCCTCTTCCCTGGGGCACCCCGATGGGAGGTGTCCCGCTATGTGAAACCCCCCAGAACGCCCAGATCAACTCACCTCGCCCCTCGCTCCTACAGTGCATGCGCGGCCGCTCGTCCAATCAGCATGCTCAGAGCCGCTGAGCTATGCGTGTCAAAGCGGCGTCAAAGCTCAGCGGCTCCGAGCGCGCTGCCGGCCGCATGCCCTGATAGAGAGAAGCGCGAGATGCGGCCGCTGCCCGAGCATGCGCCGTCGGACCCAGATTAAGGTAAGGTTTGCGGGCGACCTGGGGGGTTTCACACAGTGGGGCATCCTGATTTGCCGATGCCAACTCACCTCTTCACGGTCCTACGGCGCACACGCGGCCGATCGTCCAATCAGTGCGCTTGGAGCTGCGTCATCCAAGCCTTTGTCTAAGGCCAGCCGCTCAGAGCGCGCTGACGGGCGCATCCCCCGCTAACAGAGAGTGCGCCCGCGCCAGCCATTCACATATGCCTGGCGCAGACGCGTGGCCTGCTAGTGAAACCCGATTGTGAAACCCCCAGGTCGCCCAAAAACTCACCCTCGTTCGCTGTCCAATGCAAGCAGCGACCGTATCCCCGCCGTGCCCACACCAGGCATTTGTGAATGGCCGGCACGGGCGCGCTCCCTGTTATAGGGTAGTGGGGGATGCGGCCACAGCGCGTTCAGATCCGCTCACATTAGACGAGCTCCTGGACGAAGGGGCTGAAGCTGATCGGAGTCCGCTGATTGGACGATCGGCTGCACATGCGCCATAGGACCGGGAAGAGGTGAGTTTGGTCGCCGCATCCCCTGCAAACTGACCAAAACCCGGGATTGTCAAACTTTAAAGTGCACCAAAACCCAAGGAAATTGGCCCAGGAATCTATAAGATTCCCCTGGCCGATCAATCCCCCCCCCAGAGCATCCAAAATCGGGATGCCCCGCTGTGTAAACTCAGGTTGCCCGGAAACTAACCTTCTTTCCGGCTCCAGTGGCGCATGTGCGAGCAGCGGCCGCATCCCCACTATCCCTTTAGCAGGGCGCATGGAAGCGTCAGGCATTTGTGAATGGTCGGCACCGTTAGAGGATAGCGGGGGATGCGGCTGCCAGCGCACTTATAATAGACGAGCTCCTGGACGGGGCTGAAGTGGCTCGAGCAGATCCGAGCGCACTGATTGGACGATCGGACGCGATGCGTCGTAGGACCGGGAAGAGGTGAGTTTGGGAGGTTTTACACAGTGGGGCATCCCTGATCTGGGTGCCCCAGGGGCAAGGACCAAAACACAGGATAGTCAAAATCCTGGGTTTTGGTCCACTGTAAAGCAAACTAAATGTCGGGTTTTGCCCCTTGCCTTGTATAGGGCGCAATGGTGAAAAATGGTCTGGCAACAGAGGGTGACAAGCTCTCTAGGTAGGCTGTCACTGAAAGGGTTAAAGCGGACCTTCACCATGAATAAGATCTTATCTGTTTCCCACACCCTGTACATACAGATTGCTCACATTAATCCGGACCTTCACCCTGAATAGGAGCCTATCTTATCTGTTTCCCACACCCTGTACATACAGATTGCTCACATTAATCCGGACCTTCACCCTGAATAAGAGTCTATCTTATCTGTTTCCCACACCCTGTACATACAGATTGCTCACATTAATCCGGACCTTCACCCTGAATAAGAGTCTATCTTATCTGTTTCCCACACCCTGTACATACAGATTGCTCACATTAATCCGGACCTTCACCCTGAATAAGAGTCTATCTTATCTGTTTCCCACACCCTGTACATACAGATTGCTCACATTAATCCGGACTTTCACGCTGAATAAGAGCCTATCTTATATGTTTCCCACACCCTGTACATACAGATTGCTAACATTAATCCAGACCCTCACCCTGAATAAGAGCCTATCTTATATGTTTCCCCCCCCCCCCCGTACATACAGATTGCCCACATTAATCCGGACCTTCACCATGAATAAGAGTCTATCTTATATGTTTCCCCCCTGTACATACAGATTGCCCACATTAATCCGGACCTTCACCATGAATAAGAGTCTATCTTATATGTTTCCCCCCTGTACATACAGATTGCCCACATTAATCCGGACCCTCACCCTGAATAAGAGCCTATCTTATATGTTTCCCCCCTGTACATACAGATTGCCCACATTAATCCGGACCCTCACCCTGAATAAGAGCCTATCTTATATGTTTCCCCCGCCCTGTACATACAGATTGCACACATTAATCCGGACCTTCACCATGAATAAGAGCCTATCTTATATGTTTCCCACACCCTGTACATACAGATTGCTCACATTAAAAATCATCCTACCTGCATCTACTGCATGGTATGAGCCTTTAAACATCCAAGATGGCGGCTCATGGAGCATCAGGCAGCCTGCAAACAGGAATTGTCTTCTGACTGTGCCGCTCTGCATTCTGGGATTGCTGTCCTTTTCCTGTCCCCAGCTCTGCTCTGTTTGTGCAAAGCACAGCTATAACCCCACCCCCTGTACTTTATCCCGCTCTCCTCAGTATGTGATGCTTCTAAGGCAAGATGGCGGCGCCCGTATCCTAAAGTCCTGAACAGAGTTGCAGCCAAGTGGGGGAAAGAATAATAAGTAAGTGACTAAAAACTTAAAATATATTAATTTTAGATGCTGGGGAATAGTTGTTTTAAGGTTTGGGCTTTTCATTAAATCATGGTGAAGGTCCAGTTTAGAGGCTGCTCTGAGCATGCTCAGTCCAGCAGGGCCGCAGTGGCCCAGGGGCCGAGCCATTGGCTCCTACATGCTATGGATATCTAATGATAAATGACCTTGTGAAAGCATTAGTGAAGGAGGCCTCAGCTGGCGGCCATGTTTATCCCATGGCTCATATGATTGATTCTTTTATTTAGAAGGCGGTTTCCGCCGCCCGCTCGTCCGGTAAACACTCGCTGATGGATGGCATCAGGGCGGCAGCGGGCAGGAAGGCGGGAAAATGAGGCCCGGGCGCGCTAACGTGCGAATTTCCTTTACAAATACACACGTTCCCCATAGAACGTATAGGATGCCGAAGGCCGGGATAAACATGGGGATCATTTACTAATGGGAAACTAATGTGTATCAGCTCCACTGCTCCCTGGGCCCGGGAATCTTAAGAGGAATAACACACCCTATTATCACTTTTTTGGGGTGTTGTTCCTCTCAGTGGGGGTGTTAAAGGGCAAAGGAAGTAAAATAATTATAGGCAAATTTATTATACTTTATAGGATTACAGATATTCCCCAAATTATACTTCTGAACTCTTAGTAATTCGGATACCAAAGGCCGGGATAAACACGGGGATCATTTACTAATAGGAAACTAATCTGTAACAGGTCCACTGCTCCCTTCCTCAGGGTTGTGGAGAGGATTATGGGTGATGGTGACTGCACGTTGTCATGACAACAGCCACTGCTTGCTCCTTGTTACACTGTCCATTGTTTACTCCTGTTACCAAGCAACATGGGAGGGGCCTCATCCTGCATCCAGGTTCATACTTCTCAAGTGTCCCTGATTTGGAGGGACTGTCCCTCTTTTGAGTTCATGTCCCCCTGTCCCTCGTTGTTCTTTGTCCCTCTTTGAGTTAACATGCAGATCTGCAGCAATAAATGGTTCATTCTCCTATTCAAAGAGTTTCTATTGTAACTGTTACATCCTATCTCCTATCCATCAATCAATGAGGGGGTGTGGCTTCATTTACATACTGTCCCTCGTTGTTGTTCTCATTTGTCCCTCTTTAAAGGTGTAACATGCAGATCTGCAGCAATAAATGATTCTTTCTCCTATTCAAAGTGTTTATATTAATGTAACTGTTACATCCTATCTCCTATCCATCAATCAATATGGGGGCGTGGCTTCAGCCATCCCTCAATGAGGGGGCGTGGCTTCATCCATCCCTCAATGAGGGGGCGTGGTCTAATTTAACAATTGTCCCTCTTTCCCACTTTAAAAGGTTGGGAGGTAATGCAGTTACATACCTCGGCCTAACCACCTGTCCACCTGCCTGCACTCCAACCTAACCTGCCTGACCACCCAACCACCTACCTATCTGTCTGTCTGTCCACCTACCTGTCTGACTGCCCTGCCACCTACCTATCTGTCCGCCCACCTACCTGTCTGACTGCCCGGCCACCTACCTGCCTGACCACCCAACCACCTACCTATCTGACTACCCGGCCACCTACCTGCCTGACCACCCAACCACCTACCTATCTGTCTGTCCACCTACCTGTCTGACTACCCAACCACCTACTTGTCTGACTACCCGGCCACCTACCTGCCTGACCACCCAACCACCTACCTATCTGTCTGTCCACCTACCTGTCTGACTACCCAACCACCTACCTGTCTGACTACCCGGCCACCTACCTGCCTGACCACCCAACCACCTACCTATCTGTCTGTCCACCTACCTGTCTGACTACCCAACCACCTACCTGCCTGACCACCCAACCACCTACCTATCTGTCTGTCCACCTACCTGTCTGACTACCCAACCACCTACCTGTCTGACTACCCGGCCACCTACCTGCCTGACCACCCAACCACCTACCTATCTGTCTGTCCACCTACCTATCTGACTACCCGGCCACCTACCTGCCTGACCACCCAACCACCTACCTATCTGTCTGTCCACCTACCTATCTGACTACCCGGCCACCTACCTGCCTGACCACCCAACCACCTACCTATCTGTCTGTCCACCTACCTGTCTGACTACCCAACCACCTACCTGCCTGACCACCCAACCACCTACCTATCTGTCTGTCCACCTACCTGTCTGACTACCCAACCACCTACCTGTCTGACTACCCGGCCACCTACCTGCCTGACCACCCAACCACCTACCTATCTGTCTGTCCACCTACCTATCTGACTACCCGGCCACCTACCTGCCTGACCACCCAACCACCTACCAATCTGTCTGTCCACCCACCTACCTGTCTGACTGCCCGGCCACCACTGTAACAGTTACAACAATAGAAACACTTTGAATAAATGAATCATTTATTGCTACAGATCTGCATGTTACACCTCAAAGAGGGACAAATGAGAACAAAGAGGGACAGGGGGACATGGACTACAAAGAAGGACAGTCCCTCCAAATCAGCGACACTTGGGAGGTATGCAGAAAGTACTTTTCTGATGTCAGAGCCACATATGATGTATTAGGGGCTGCGCACACAATGCCTTTGATAATGTCATATATAGAGCTTTAGTGATGTCATACAATGTATGCGGCTACATGGTGATGTCACAAGCCACCCCCTTATATCCAACTGACTTCCATTGACAGACACCAATATCTGGATGATGGAGCAGGTCTCCCCCCAGTTATTTGAACGTGTTCAGCACCCGCTATGCGCGTCCCCGCGTCCCTGCGCCAGCTGGCGGGATGTCCCAGCGCTTTGTCATGCGACTCTGCGGATTAAAGTTCAGGAACTCGGTAATGGAGGCGCTGGAGTTCTCTGTATTGTTTCATGTCAGCTACACTTTCTGCCGCCACTAAACGAAGCTCAAATACAGCGGCTAAACACGACCCGAATATTAAACCTCCCCAGAGCGGCCCAGGTGTCTCGGGCGCCTGGCGGAAGGCCGGGGCTGCCATCTAGTGGCTGGTGCTGGTACTATGGAGTACAAGCATCTGACAATTTTTTTATACGGGCAGGCTGATTCATCATTAGCGCCAGGTAGCGACAGATGAGCGCCTGTAGCGTCTGTAGCGGCATTTTCAGAGCGCCCGCTAGTAGTCACTGTGCTCGGCCGTGGGTCGCTACTTTATAGTCGCTGTTCAGTTATGTTGAATTCATTGTGAGGAGTCGCTATTTGACCAGTACAGCGCTGTATGGGAGCGCATGGTAGCGACTGCTCATAGCGACCGACTCACAACATATTCAGGAAAAAAACAGCCTCACAAATCTCTGGCGCTGAAAAATATTTGTTTGAAGCCCAGAGCGCAGGAGACGGTGTGTTTAAAGTCTGTTTTTCAGCATCTATCCACTAGTAACAAAGCGAAAACATATGGAATTACATTGTAACAACATTGTAACATGAACACTTTAATGGCAGACCTGTAATGTCATTTTTGAGGAAATATTTAAAAAATTAAAAAATTATGAAAAAAATGCTTATTCAATGCCAGGAGAGGTCACAGAATTATTTGTGATTTTTTTGAAAACAGTTTAAAGAGAAGAAAAGGATCGTCCATTGAAATGTATGGGAGAGCGACAGGTAGCGGGAGGTCATACCTGGTGCTGTGCAAGGCTGAACGCTGGTGCTGTTCGCTGAGGTTGTGAAAATGATGAATCAGACGCTACATGGCGCTATCCCAGTCGCTAAACAGATTCTGCTTGATAAATGTGTAATTGCGTGCTGTGTCCGGCGTTGACCAGTCGCTACCTGTCGCTACCTCTCATTAACCAGGCGCTACCTGACGCTATCCCTTCTTAAATAAGGGCCTATATTTCATACTGATGCTCTATTAAAAAGGACAAGAAAAACACCCTGCACCACCCCAAGTATCAAAAACACCCAATTAAAAAGGGGCGCGCCAATGTGAAACAACCACAAGGAAGAGCCACAGCGGCACCACCAACCCAGTCATTTCACTGATCAAACATTTATATCATAACGTAATCATGGATTATGATAACAATTATCTAAAAACATTCCTAACAGTAGGGATCATAAGGCCAAAAAGTGCTGCACCACAGCCAATGAAGTATCTTTCCAAAATAAATACAAAGCCCTTGATTCACAAAGAGTTGAAAAAAATTCTCATGGTAGTAAAAGATTCAATTCATGGGAAAAAAGCCTGAGAATGTCACTGTTACTGAATCACTAGATAAAAAGACAATGAAAGTCAATGGCACTGTTTTACTCCTGAAAAAAGTATTGAACTTTTTACCCCTTTTTACCTGCTGCCATTGACTTTCATTGTCTCCGTATCTGGTGATTCAGTAACAGTGACATTCTCAGGCTTTTTTCTCATGAAATGAATTTTTTGAATTTTTGAATTTTTTACTACTACAAAAGTTTTTTTTTCAACTCTTTGTGAATCGAGGCCAAAGTATTCAGAAAACCATCTTGTGTATGAACAGTGCATGTAAAAACAGTTTGAGCAAACACCTACGCGTACCTAAAGTGCTGATATAAAGTGCAAATGCCTAATACAGAAAGAGAAAAGCCCGAGTGCCTGAGAAAATTCAATATAAAAGAGTATCACCCTGTATATTGGCCGAATGAAATCTCCACTGGAGCCTGGCGTTCCTTTACCCACGCGTTCCATAGGACAAGGCCAGTTCCTCAAGGTGCCAGGTGTTTGTACAAACTGTTTTTTCATGCACTTTTCATATATGACATGGTTTTCTGAATACTATGGCCTCAATTTAATAAAGGTAGAAAAAGATTCTCATGGTAGTAAACGATTCAATTCATGAGAAAAAAGCCTGAGAATGTCACTGTTACTGAATCACCAGCTAAGAAAACAATGAAAGTCAATGGCACTTTTTTACTCCTAAGAAAAGTAGAGAAGTGTTTCCTCCTTTCTACACTGTACTAAAAGCTGCCATTGACTTTCATTGTCTTTTTATCTAGTGATTCAGTAACAGTGACATTCTCAGGCTTTTTTCTCATGAATTGAATCGTTTACTACCATGAGAATTTTTTTCTACCTTTATTGAATCGAGGCCTTTGTCTTTATTTTGTAAAGATACTTCATTGGCTGTGGTGCAGCACTTTTTGGCCTTATGATCCCTACTGTTAGGAATGTTAGATAATTGTTGTAAGTCTTTGTCTTTTTAATAAATCCATGATTACGATATGATATAAATGTTTGATCAGTGAAATGACTGGGTTGGTGGTGCTGCTGTGGCTCTTCCTTGTGGTTGCTGTGGCCACAAACTGTTATAATATTTCATACTGAGACGGCACGTTGCCTTTTAATCGGTCATTAGAGTGGACCAAAACCCAGGATTTTCACCCTCCTAGGTTTCAGTCTGCTTTACAGGGGCTTTCTGATTTAGCTAAATGTGATTGGGCCCTGGTGTGGGCATTGAAAAGGGGCTCCAGTGCTGCTGATGTTATTTTTTCGGTCCCATTCGGCCTACTATGATGCCAGGTCTGACGCAATGAGATACAATTAGGGCCTTATTCATGAAGGAATAGCGACAGGTAGGGACTGGTGAGCGGCCGGTAATGACGGGCCCCGTCACGAGAACGCCGGCTCCCCACCACAATCACACATTTATCAAGCCAATCCTGCTTAGCGACATCTAGTGACTCATTCATCATTATCGCAGCCTCAGCCCACAGCGCCAGTTTTCAACCTTGAACAGCGGCAGGTATGACCTCTCACTGCCTGGCGCTCTCCAATGCATTTCAATGGAAGATTTTTTTTTTTTTTTATGACTAATTAATTTTTTTAATAATTTTTTTATTACACAAAAAAAAAACTGCTACCACTTCTGGCATTGAAAATTAATTTTCTGGGGAAATATAAAAAAAAATAAAAAATTGTGCAGAATTGATATTACAGGTCTGATATGAAAGTGTTCAGGTTACAATATTATTTAAAAAAAAATCCTAATTTTTTTTTTTACCTAAATGGTGGTTTGGAGGTTAAAAAACTACTTTATGCACATCGCCGCCAGCGCTCTGGGGTTTAAACATGCATTTTACAGCGCGAGAATTTTTTAAGCGTGATTTTTTAATGAATATGGTGGGAGCCAGTCGCTAGGGACAGTCGCTATCATGCGCTCCCATACAGCGCGGAACCTGTCAAATAGCGACTCCTCACCCAATATTCAACATTACGGCAAACCGACTGATTCGCTATCAACTACCGAACAACGGCCAAGCACAGCGGCTACTAGCGGGCGCTCTGAAAATGCGGCTACAGACGCTCATCTGTTGCTACCTGCCGCTAATGATGAATCAGCCTGCCCGACCACTAAAGCCCCAAACTGGAGATGCAAATGGTGCTTCCTTTCTGTAATTAAAGTGAACCAAAACCCAGGATTTTGACTATCCTGGGTTTTGGTCCTCCCCCCCCCCCCCAAGCTGTGTGAAACCCCCAGATCGCTGATGCCAACTTACCTCTTCCTGATCTTACGGCGCATGTGCGGCCGCTCGTCCAATCAGCGCGCTCAGAGCAGCTGACGTCATGTCGTGTAAGCCTTCATCTAAGGCCAGCTGCTCCGAACACGCTGGCGGCCGCATCCCCCGCTTCCCTTTAATGGAGCGGAGTGGGGGATGTGGATGCCAGCTTGCTCATATCCCCAGTCCTTAGACGAAGGCTTACATGATGTGATGTCATCAGCTAGTCAATAGGATAGTCAATATTCTGGGGGACGCAGCTGTCAGCGCTCAGAGCCGCTCGTATTAGACGAGCTCCTGGACGAAGGGGTTCGAGCAGATCCGAGCGAGCTGAAGGAGAGGCCGGGCATGCGCTGTAGGACCGGGAAGAGGTTAGTTTGTTTGGGCGACCTGGGGAGTTTCACACAGCGGGGCATCTGTGATCGGGGTGCCCCGGGGGCAAGTACCAAAACCCAGGATAGTCAAAATTCAGGGTTTTGGTCCACATTAAAGTCATGTAAAAAATAAGGTGAAGTGGGCAACAACGGCGGCCCGTCCAAGCTCATGAGCCCCTTGCTGCCTCTGCAAGCCCTGGGCCCGCTCTGAGGTTCTGTCATCAATCTTGTGTTTCTTTAGTTGGCTCTGAAATCCTCTGAGGTCTGGTCTAGACATGTTCTTCTGTGTCCCGCTCCTAGTTCCAGTGTCTCTCCCTAAAGTGGAACCAAATCAGGGACACTTAGGAAGTTTGTGGTAGCCTGGTAAATTGAATGTGTGGACACTTACACACCACTGGTCCTCACTAGCACAAGGCATGGAGATAGATAGTTGTAAGGGGGAATGGGGAGGTTTAAGCTTGCAGAAACAATTGTGTATTAGCCTGTTAAATTAAATGTAGGTCTGTTTAGTCAGGGTTTAGTGATGGGAATGCAGTGGGGGTTATTCATGAAAGGATAGCGCCAGGTAGCACCTCGTAGCGGCAGGCAGCGTCTGGGGAAACGCCGTGTGCTGTACGCAAAACCACATTTATGAAGGCGATTCTGGTGAGCGCCTCTAACAGCGCCATGTAGTGTCACATGTATTATTACAGGCAGGTCAGTGTATAGCGCCTCTAACAGCGCCATGTAGCGTCACATGTATTATTACAGGCAGGTCAGTGTATAGCGCCTCTAACAGCGTCATGTAGCGTCACATGTATTATTACAGGCAGGTCAGTGTATAGCGCCTCTAACAGCGCCATGTAGCGTCACATGTATTATTACAGGCAGGTCAGTGTATAGCGCCTCTAACAGCGCCATGTAGCGTCACATGTATTATTACAGGCAGGTCAGTGTATAGCGCCTCTAACAGCACCATGTAGCGTCACATGCATTATTACAGGTGACTCAGCATATAGCGCTGGCGCTCTAGCTTCCAGAGAGCCAGGTATTACCTGTCGCTACCTCTCGCTCTCCCATACATTTCAATGGAAGTTCTTTTTCTTCTATTTAAACAGGGTTTTTTTTTTTAGTTTTTTTCTCTCAAATAATTGTGTGACGTCTCCTGGCCTAGAAAGAGTCATTATTGAAAACTTTATATTTTTATGCAGAATTGTCATTACAGGTCTGGCAGTAAAGTGTTAATGTCACAGTGCTATAACAATGTCATTCCATGTGTTTTCGCTTTGATACTGGTGGATATGTGTTCAAAAACAGACTTTAATCACACAGCGTCTGGCGCTCAATGCTACAGCGCCACTGTGTGTGTCCTTTTTTGATAAGTATGGTGTGTAGTGAGAGTCAGTCGCAATGAGCTGGCGCTACCTCTTGCTCCCTGCAGCGCTGTACTGGTGTTAGAACGCCCAACATACATCACATTCATCAATGCCGGCCAGGTTACTACAGCGACTGAGGAGCTCTGTTACAGCGCCCGATACCCACTTACAGCTTCTACTAGTGCCCGCTCCGCTATACAGATGCTCATCTGCCGATACCTGACGCTAGTAATGAATCAGCCTCCAAGTGTCACCCTCACTGCACTGCTGAGGAGCCAGATAAAGAATAGTGAAGGGTCCTGTCCATGCATGCTGATTGTGGCCATAGCTTCCAACTTTTCAGGGTGGGAAAGAGGGACAATTGCTAAATTAGGCCACACCCCTCACTGGATGTATAGGAGATAGAATGTAACAGTTACAACAATAGAAACACTTTGAATAGGCAAATGAATCATTTATTGCTGCAGATCTGCATGTTACACCTCAAAGAGGGACAAATGAGAACAACGAGGGACAGGAGGACATGGACTCAAAAGAGGGACAGTAACTCTAAATCAGGGACAGATGGGAGTTATGGCATAGGGTGTTGGAGTGTTGCACCCGGGACAGCTCACCTGGAGGGCCTTGGAGATTGGGCCGTCCCCAGGGGTGGACTGGCAATAGAGAGAACCAGGACAATGCCCGGTGGGCGCACTGCTTTGGGGCCAGTTGGGCTTCTGCTTTTAACACCCACATCCAGTCCCTGTCCCCTTAGTCTCCCTCTCAGCCCCCTGTACCCAGACCCACTGTACCCACAAGCCAAGGAACCCCAGCCCCTAATGTTATAGCCCCACTGTACCCACAAGCCAAGGAACCCCAGCCCCTAATGTTATAGCCCCACTGTACCCACAAGCCAAGGATCCCCAGCCCATAATGTTATAGCCCCACTGTACCCACAAGCCAAGGAACCCCAGCCCCTAATGTTATAGCCCCACTGTACCCACAAGCCAAGGAACCCCAGCCCCTAATGTTATAGCCACACTGTACCCAAAAGCCAAGGAACCCCAGCCCCTAATGTTATAGCCCCACTGTACCCACAAGCCAAGGAACCCCAGCCCCTAATGTTATAGCCCCACTGTACCCACAAGCCAAGGATCCCCAGCCCCTAATGTTATAGCCACACTGTACCCAAAAGCCAAGGAGCCCCAGCCCCTAATGTTATAGCCACACTGTACCCAAAAGCCAAGGAACCCCAGCCCCTAATGTTATAGCCACACTGTACCCACAAGCCAAGGAACCCCAGCCCCTAATGTTATAGCCCCACTGTACCCACAAGCCAAGGATCCCCAGCCCCTAATGTTATAGCCACACTGTACCCAAAAGCCAAGGAGCCCCAGCCCCTAATGTTATAGCCACACTGTACCCAAAAGCCAAGGAACCCCAGCCCCTAATGTTATAGCCACACTGTACCCACAAGCCAAGGAACCCCAGCCCCTAATGTTATAGCCCCACTGTACCCACAAGCCAAGGAACCCCAGCCCCTAATGTTATAGCCCCACTGTACCCACAAGCCAAGGACCCCAGCCCCTAATGTTATAGCCCCACTGTACCCACAAGCCAAGGACCCCAGCCCCTAATGTTATAGCCCCACTGTACCCACAAGCCAAGGAACCCCAGCACCTAATGTTATAGCCCCACTGTACCCACAAGCCAAGGAACCCCAGCCCCTAATGTTATAGCCCCGACATCATGGCATCACAGCTTTAAAGGAAGGTAAGGACACATCACGGCTGTAAAGGAGGGTGAGGACACATCCCGGGATTCTGAGCACTGTATACTCACCTTGCCTGTCATCCCGTAGCGAATGCTCAGGCTCTCGCAGCACTATATGATGTGCATATCAATGTGCGGCATAAAGCAGAGCCTGGCATAGAAGAGGGGGCGTCCCGTTCTCTCTCCGGCTCATGCGCAGGATACCTAGCCTGCATATCAGAATGGCTGGGCCCCCGAGCACGCTGCGGCCTGTGTATATAACATGGGATCGCCAGCGTGGTGAGAACACAGGCAATTTCAGAGGGTTTCAAAAATTGGGATACCCGAGACTTGG
The DNA here is from genome assembly GCA_027917425.1 of Gastrophryne carolinensis. Lineage (NCBI taxonomy): Eukaryota > Metazoa > Chordata > Amphibia > Anura > Microhylidae > Gastrophryne > Gastrophryne carolinensis. Next base: position 641,614,979 of record CM051234.1, on the reverse strand, counting down.
TTGGCCTTGGAGTCAAAACCTGGGGTAGGTACAATCACGGGTTAAGGTTCTCTTTAAAGCAGAACAAACCCCAGGATTTTGACTTTCTCAGGTTTTGTTCCGCTCCCCGGAGGCATCCCGATGTGTGAAACCCCCCCAGTTCGCCCAGTATATAACTCACCTCTCCTCGGTCCAATGGTGCTCAGCCAATGAGAGCCATTTACTATGTTCTTTAGGCAAATGGCTCTCATAGACTGTAATGGGGAGCACACGCTGCCACGTCCCGCACCCCGCATTCTGCACCCCGCATTCTGCACCCCGCATTCTGCATCCCGCATTCTGCATCCCGCATTCTGCACCCCGCATTCTGCACCCCGCATTCTGCATCCCACATTCTGCATCCCGCATTCTGCATCCCGCATTCTGCATCCCGCATTCTGCATCCCGCATCCCGCATTCTGCATCCCGCACCCCGCATTCTGCACCCCGCATTCTGCACCCCGCATTCTGCACCCCGCATTCTGCATCCCACATTCTGCATCCCGCATTCTGCATCCCGCATCCCGCATTCTGCACCCCGCATTCTGCATCCCGCATTCTGCATCCCGCATTCTGCATCCCACATTCTGCATCCCGCATTCTGCATCCCGCATCCCGCATTCTGCATCCCGCATTCTGCATCCCGCATTCTGCATCCCGCATTCTGCATCCCGCATTCTGCATCCCGCATCCCGCATTCTGCATCCCGCATTCTGCATCCCGCATTCTGCATCCCGCATTCTGCATCCCGCATCCCGCATTCTGCACCCCGCATTCTGCATCCCGCATTCTGCATCCCACATTCTGCATCCCGCATTCTGCATCCCGCATCCCGCATTCTGCATCCCGCATTCTGCATCCCGCATCCCGCATTCTGCATCCCGCATTCTGCATCCCGCATCCCGCATTCTGCATCCCGCATTCTGCACCCCGCATTCTGCACCCCGCATTCTGCATCCCACATTCTGCATCCCGCATTCTGCATCCCGCATCCTGCATCCCGCATTCTGCATCCCGCATTCTGCATCCCGCATCCCGCATTCTGCATCCCGCATTCTGCATCCCGCATCCCGCATTCTGCATCCCGCATTCTGCATCCCGCATCCGGCATTCTGCATCCCGCATTCTGCATCCCGCATCCCGCATTCTGCATCCCGCATTCTGCATCCCGCATTCTGCATCCCGCATCCCGCATTCTGCATCCCGCATTCTGCATCCCGCATTCTGCATCCCGCATCCCGCATTCTGCATCCCGCATTCTGCATCCCGCATCCGGCATTCTGCATCCCGCATTCTGCATCCCGCATCCCGCATTCTGCATCCCGCATTCTGCATCCCGCATTCTGCATCCCGCATTCTGCATCCCGCACCCCGCATTCTGCATCCCGCATCCCGCATTCTGCATCCCGCATCCTGCATCCCGCATTCTGCATCCCGCATTCTGCATCCCGCATTCTGCATCCCGCATTCTGCATCCCGCATCCCGCATCCCGCATTCTGCATCCCGCATTCTGCATCCCGCATTCTGCATCCCGCATTCTGCATCCCGCATCCCGCATCCCGCATTCTGCATCCCGCATCCCGCATCCCGCATTCTGCATCCCGCATTCTGCATCCCGCATTCTGCATCCCGCACCCCGCATTCTGCATCCCGCATTCTGCATCCCGCACCCCGCATTCTGCATCCCGCATTCTGCATCCCGCATCCTGCATCCCGCATCCCGCATTCTGCATCCCGCATCCTGCATCCCGCATCCCACATTCTGCATCCCGCATCCCGCATTCTGCATCCCGCATCCCGCATTCTGCATCCCGCATCCCACATTCTGCATCCCGCATCCCGCATTCTGCATCCCGCATCCCACATTCTGCATCCCGCATCCCGCATTCTGCATCCCGCATCCCGCATTCTGCATCCCGCATCCCGCATTCTGCATCCTGCATGCCCCAGCCTTGCCAACAATGAGAGCCGCTGAATTATGTCAGCTCAGTGGGTGACTGTCATGTGTCGTTGATGGACGAGGGAAAGGTAAGTGTGTACAGGCGCCCTAGGGGGGTTTCATACAGCGGGGCATCCTGATTCAGGATGGTCCAGGGTAAAGCCAGCAGCCGGTCCTGGAATCTGTTAAATTCCAGGCTGGCCACTGGTGGTTTTCGTTCCACCTTAAAGCGGACCTTCACCCTGAATAGGAGCCTATCTTCTATGTTTCCCACACCCTGTACATACAGATTGCTCACATTAATCCGGACCTTCACCCTGAATAGGAGCCTATCTTATATGTTTCCCACACCCTGTACATACAGATTGCTCACATTAATCCGGACCTTCACCCTGAATAGGAGCCTATCTTATATGTTTCCCACACCCTGTACATACAGATTGCTCACATTAATCCGGACCTTCACCCTGAATAGGAGCCTATCTTATATGTTTCCCACACCCTGTACATAAAGATTGCTCACATTAATCCGGACCTTCACCCTGAATAGGAGCCTATCTTATATGTTTCCCACACCCTGTACATACAGATTGCCCACATTAATCCGGACCTTCACCCTGAATAGGAGCCTATCTTATATGTTTCCCACACCCTGTACATACAGATTGCTCACATTAATCCAGACCTTCACCCTGAATAGGAGCCTATCTTATATGTTTCCCACACCCTGTACATACAGATTGCTCACATTAATCCGGACCTTCACCCTGAATAGGAGCCTATCTTATATGTTTCCCACACCCTGTACATACAGATTGCTCACATTAATCCGGACCTTCACCCTGAATAGGAGCCTATCTTATATGTTTCCCACACCCTGTACATACAGATTGCTCACATTAATCCGGACCTTCACCCTGAATAGGAGCCTATCTTATATGTTTCCCACACCCTGTACATACAGATTGCTCACATTAATCCAGACCTTCACCCTGAATAGGAGCCTATCTTATATGTTTCCCACACCCTGTACATACAGATTGCTCACATTAATCCAGACCTTCACCCTGAATAAGAGCCTATCTTATATGTTTCCCACACCCTGTACATACAGATTGCCCACATTAATCCGGACCTTCACCCTGAATAAGAGCCTATCTTATATGTTTCCCACACCCTGTACATACAGATTGCTCACATTAATCCAGACCTTCACCCTGAATAAGAGCCTATCTTATATGTTTCCCACACCCTGTACATACAGATTGCTTGCATTAAAAATCATCCTACCTGCATCTACTGCATGTTATGAGCCTTTAAACATCCAAGATGGCGGCTCATGGAGCAACATTCAGCCTGCAAACAGGGAGTGTCATCTGACTGTGCTGCTCTGCATTCTGGGATTGCTGACCTTTACCTGACCCCAGCTCTGCTCTGTCTGTGCAAAGCACAGCTATAACCCACCCCCCTGTACTTTATCCCACTCTCCTCTCCTCAGTATGTGATGCTTCTGAGGCAAGATGGCGGCGCCCGTATCCTAGAGTCCTGAACAGAGTTGCAGCCTAGCGGGGGAAAGAATAATAAGTAAGTGACTAAAAAATTAAAATATATTAATGTTAGATGCTGGGGAATCGTTTTTTAAGGGCTTATCAATAAATCCTGGTGAAGGTCCGGTTTAAACTCACCTCTCCTCAGCCAATGAGAACCGTTTGCTATGTTCATTTGGCAAATGACTCACAATGACTGTAATGGGGGCGCGCTCCTGCCCTGACAACCATGAGAACCGCCTGATGAATTAGGTCAGCTCAGCGGGCGCTTCTCAGGCCGGCCCACTGGTGGCTTTCATTCCACTTTAAGGGGAACTCTGCCGCCATCCGCAAAATGATTATAGGCATAAAGTAGAATCCTATTGCCTCACGTTGCGGCATAAGGGGGAACTCTGCAAATGAATGGGGTTAAAGAGGAACAACACCTGGGATTTTCATTCATCCAATCTGGGATGCCTCACTGTGTGTATCCCCTGGAGATCTCCCATTTCCTTTCAGCGATGCCCCAGCCGCTGGCCAATAAGCAAGACATCCCAAATCAGGATGCCCCAAGGCCCAACCCTCCCTCTGGTACCCAGTCGGCACATTTGGAAGAGACAGGCTTCCTTTTTGTGTAGGAACTAGCTGCACTTTTACATGGCTGGAAGTAAAGCCTGCGTCACAGAGCCAGGCTCCCCCTTCTGGGTGTGGGTCTGCTTTAATCACTTTTTATAAAACACCGGATATTAATATTAAAGCAGAGTCGCGAGCCAGTATGTGGAGAGACCCATGTTATGCTTATAGGGGGGCAAAAGAGACAAAAAAAAACTCTACTTAGGTAAAGGATAACATCACGTGCGAACAATAACCACTGATGAAGTGGGTGATGTGCCCACGGAACGCGTGGCTCCTGGTGTGGTAGGCGGTGGGGAGACTTCACACATGTTATTTTCATGATACCTTGACCTGATATTTTTTGTGATAGATTTGTGATTACATTTTTTGGTTGGTATTGTGATATCCATCAGTGGTTCGCATTTGGGATGCCTAATAATATATACAGGTGATTATATATTTTCATTGGTGAATAGAGTAGATTGATATGATTATGAGTTGTTATGGTTGGGAATATTCATTCTTAACTGATTGTTTGACTGGGAGCACTTGCACTTTATAAATGTATAGATTTTATAATGATCCGGATCATAGGCAGGATTTGCACATGCTCAGTTGCACTGTTGGAACACTATGTTGAATGATTTTAGCACATATATCCAGGCATTTGATATCAGTTAGTGTGGTGAGACTCTCCCCATCGCCTACACACCTTTATGTTGGTTTGTCCTGTGTGTTATTGTCCCATTTATGTGTTTTTAAGGGAGTTTAATATGTTGAGTGTATTGTATGTAGTGATTATAAATATGTCATTAATAAAAATGTATTTTTTGATCAATTTATGAGTTGAGAGCCTCCCTACATGATTTCTTTTGTTCTTAGAAACACTGTGCGTGCAATGCCAAGAATTAGCTTTAAATTTACACAGCCATACACATAAAGAGATGATTTGCATAGCTCCGCCTGCTGCAAGGATTGATGGGTAATTTGATTTGTGCTTGTATTGGGTGCTGTGTACATACTTTCTGTTCTAGGAAAGCTCCTCTCTTCCTTCTGCAATACCGGCCTGTCCCCAGCAGAGGGAGCCAGAGCACAGGAAATGGCGCGCTCCCTCTCCTCCACGTCCCAGGATCTTCCAGCTGTGTGCACTCCTGCCCTGGCCATTCTGATAGGCTGGGTAGAGATGAGCGAACTTTTGAAAAATTCGATTCGACTGATTCGCCGAATTTTCCGACAAAAATCGGTTCGACCCGAATAAATTCGCGACGAATCGCTATTAAAAACGGCTATTTCTGAGCCTCCTAGAGCCTCAATAGGGTTGTAAACCATTCTGCCTTGCTGTAACACGCACAGGATGCGTGCTGGGTTAGTTAAATAATACTTTGAAGAAATATCACATGCAGATCAGAGGCATCGCTAATAGAATCGCAGAGCGGCACAATTGCAGAGAGTTGAAGTGGCATCACTATGAGGGGCAGAAGGAGCCCAAACATTGCTTTAAAGAGACACTGGAGTTGGCAGCAGCAGGAGCCCAAAAATTGGATGAATCACACCCTGGAGTTGGCAGGAGTTGACAGCAGCAGCAGCAGCAGGAGCCCAAATATTACTTTAAAGAGACCCTGGGGTTGGCCTCAGGAGCCCAAAAATTGGATGAATCACACCCTGGAGTTGGCAGCAGCAGCAGCAGGAGCCCAAATATACACTGGAGTTGGCTTCAGGAGCCCAAAAATTGGATGAATCACACCCTAGAGTTGGCAGCAGCAGCAGCAGGAGCCCAAATATACACTGGAGTTGGCTTCAGGAGCCCAAAAATTGGATGAATCACACCCTGGAGTTGGCAGGAGTTGACAGTAGCAGCAGCAGGAGCCCAAATATACACTGGAGTTGGCTTCAGGAGCCCAAAAATTGGATGAATCACACCCTGGAGTTGGCAGGAGTTGACAGCAGCAGCAGGAGCCCAAATATACACTGGAGTTGGCTTCAGGAGCCCAAAAATTGGATGAATCACACCCTGGAGTTGGCAGGAGTTGACAGTAGCAGCAGCAGGAGCCCAAATATACACTGGAGTTGGCTTCAGGAGCCCAAAAATTGGATGAATCACACCCTGGAGTTGGCAGGAGTTGACAGCAGCAGCAGCAGCAGGAGCCCAAATATTACATTAAAGAGACCCTGGGGTTGGCCTCAGGAGCCCAAAAATTGGATGAATCACACCCTGGAGTTGGCAGCAGCAGCAGCAGGAGCCCAAATATACACTGGAGTTGGCTTCAGGAGCCCAACAATTGGATGAATCACACCCTGGAGTTGGCAGAAGTTGGCAGCAGCAGCAGGAGCCCAAATATACACTGGAGTTGGCTTCAGGAGCCCAAAAATTGGATGAATTACACCCTGGAGTTGGCAGGAGTTGACAGTAGCAGCAGCAGGAGCCCAAATATTACATTAAAGAGACCCTGGGGTTGGCCTCAGGAGCCCAAAAATTGGATGAATCACACCCTGGAGTTGGCAGCAGCAGCAGCAGGAGCCCAAATATACACTGGAGTTGGCTTCAGGAGCCCAAAAATTGGATGAATCACACCCTGGAGTTGGCAGGAGTTGACAGCAGCAGCAGCAGCAGCAGGAGCCCAAATATTACATTAAAGAGACCCTGGGGTTGGCCTCAGGAGCCCAAAAATTGGATGAATCACACCCTGGAGTTGGCAGCAGCAGCAGGAGCCCAAATATACACTGGAGTTGGCTTCAGGAGCCCAAAAATTGGATGAATCACACCCTGGAGTTGGCAGAAGTTGGCAGCAGCAGGAGCCCAAATATACACTGGAGTTGGCTTCAGGAGCCCAAAAATTGGATGAATCACACCCTGGAGTTGGCAGGAGTCGACAGCAGCAGCAGCAGCAGCAGCAGGAGCCCAAATATTACATTAAAGAGACCCTGGGGTTGGCCTCAGGAGCCCAAAAATTGGATGAATCACACCCTGGAGTTGGCAGCAGCAGCAGCAGGAGCCCAAATATACACTGGAGTTGGCTTCAGGAGCCCAAAAATTGGATGAATCACACCCTGGAGTTGGCAGGAGTTGACAGTAGCAGCAGCAGGAGCCCAAATATACACTGGAGTTGGCTTCAGGAGCCCAAAAATTGGATGAATCACACCCTGGAGTTGGCAGGAGTTGACAGCAGCAGCAGGAGCCCAAATATACACTGGAGTTGGCTTCAGGAGCCCAAAAATTGGATGAATCACACCCTGGAGTTGGCAGGAGTTGACAGTAGCAGCAGCAGGAGCCCAAATATACACTGGAGTTGGCTTCAGGAGCCCAAAAATTGGATGAATCACACCCTGGAGTTGGCAGGAGTTGACAGCAGCAGCAGCAGCAGGAGCCCAAATATTACATTAAAGAGACCCTGGGGTTGGCCTCAGGAGCCCAAAAATTGGATGAATCACACCCTGGAGTTGGCAGCAGCAGCAGCAGGAGCCCAAATATACACTGGAGTTGGCTTCAGGAGCCCAACAATTGGATGAATCACACCCTGGAGTTGGCAGAAGTTGGCAGCAGCAGCAGCAGGAGCCCAAATATACACTGGAGTTGGCTTCAGGAGCCCAAAAATTGGATGAATCACACCCTGGAGTTGGCAGGAGTTGACAGCAGCAGCAGCAGCAGGAGCCCAAATATTACATTAAAGAGACCCTGGGGTTGGCCTCAGGAGCCCAAAAATTGGATGAATCACACCCTGGAGTTGGCAGCAGCAGCAGCAGCAGGAGCCCAAATATACACTGGAGTTGGCTTCAGGAGCCCAAAAATTGGATGAATCACACCCTGGAGTTGGCAGGAGTTGACAGTAGCAGCAGCAGGAGCCCAAATATACACTGGAGTTGGCTTCAGGAGCCCAAAAATTGGATGAATCACACCCTGGAATTGGCAGAAGTTGGCAGCAGCAGCAGCAGGAGCCCAAATATACACTGGAGTTGGCTTCAGGAGCCCAAAAATTGGATGAATCACACCCTGGAGTTGGCAGAAGTTGGCAGCAGCAGCAGCAGGAGCCCAAATATACACTGGAGTTGGCTTCAGGAGCCCAAAAATTGGATGAATCACACCCTGGAGTTGGCAGAAGTTGGCAGCAGCAGCAGCAGGAGCCCAAATATACACTGGAGTTGGCTTCAGGAGCCCAAAAATTGGATGAATCACACCCTGGAGTTGGCAGAAGTTGGCAGCAGCAGCAGCAGGAGCCCAAATATTACATTAAAGAGACCCTGGGGTTGGCCTCAGGAGCCCAAAAATTGGATGAATCACACCCTGGAGTTGGCAGCAGCAGCAGCAGGAGCCCAAATATACACTGGAGTTGGCTTCAGGAGCCCAAAAATTGGATGAATCACACCCTGGAGTTGGCAGAAGTTGGCAGCAGCAGCAGCAGGAGCCCAAATATACACTGGAGTTGGCTTCAGGAGCCCAAAAATTGGATGAATCACACCCTGGAGTTGGCAGAAGTTGGCAGCAGCAGCAGCAGGAGCCCAAATATTACATTAAAGAGACCCTGGGGTTGGCCTCAGGAGCCCAAAAATTGGATGAATCACACCCTGGAGTTGGCAGCAGCAGCAGCAGGAGCCCAAATATACACTGGAGTTGGCTTCAGGAGCCCAAAAATTGGATGAATCACACCCTGGAGTTGGCAGAAGTTGGCAGCAGCAGCAGCAGGAGCCCAAATATACACTGGAGTTGGCTTCAGGAGCCCAAAAATTGGATGAATCACACCCTGGAGTTGGCAGGAGTTGACAGCAGCAGCAGCAGCAGGAGCCCAAATATTACTTTAAAGTGACACTGGGGTTGGCTTCAGGAGCCCAACAATTGGATGAATCACACCCTGGAGATGGCAGAAGTTGGCAGCAGCAGGAGCCCAAAAAATGGCCTAAAGACATAAATATGTTTTGCACCATTTGGAAAGTGTAAAACGTGGCACCATGCTGAATCTAGTCGCATGCATCAGGCATTGGTGGGTGGAAATCCTGGCTGATCCATCCCTGATTCATTTTGACAAAGGTGAGTCGCTCCACATTTTTAGTTGACAGACGAGTTCTCCTCGCCGTAACTATGGCCCCCGCCGCACTAAACACCCGCTCAGATGGCACGCTACTTGCCGGGCAGGACAGCTTTTCCAGGGCAAACTCTGCTAGTTGCGGCCACAAATCAAGTTTGGCTGCCCAGAAGTCCAGCGGATCCTCAAGGTGTGTTGGCATGGTCATGTCAAAGTATGACATGACCTGCTGGTTGAGGTCCTGCTCCAGGTCTTCCTGCTGCTCATGAGTAGCCTCACTATGCGGGTGTAGAAAGCTACTCATTAGCGACTGAAGACTGAGGCTGCTGCTGCTGATGGAGCTGCTGCTGCTGCTCCTGCCAACCCCCCCAGCGGCCATGGCAGTGGAAGGTGAGCGCAGAGGTCCCCTTGAGTCAGACCTGCGAGAGTATGGACCATGGCGCAGATAGGCATCGGCCAACTGCCTACGTAGAATGTCTTTGTAGTAGTTGAGTTTGTCCTCCCTCTCGGTGGGTTTAAAAAATGCCCCCATTTTGTGCCGGAAGCGAGGGTCCAATAAGGTGGACAGCCAGAAGTCATCCCGCCGACAGATGGAAACAATTCTGGGGTCACTACGCAAGCACGTGAGCATGCTTCGTGCCATTTGCGCAAGTGACTCGGATGGACTACCTGTCTCCATCTCCACTGCATACTGCCACGGTGTGCCCGGGTCCTCTGTCTCGCCTTCCTCAAAAACCTCTAGCTCCTCTGGCTGCTCCTGCTCCTCCTCTCCTGTCCACTGACTAGATAAACCAGCCATTTCGCCAAGCCTAAACTGTGTTTCGCTGGGCAACTCCTCCTCCTCCTCTTCCTCCTCCTCCTCCAGTTCAGCTCCAACGGGGTTCATGTGGCCGTAAGATGTAAACGCCATGTCTCCAGTGCCCTGACCAGCCATGGTTTCCAACATGTGCTGTAGTACATGAAGCAGTGGATTCACGTCGTTCATCCCGTAATCCTGCCGACTGACAAATAAAGTGGCTTCCTCAAAGGGCCTGAGCAAACGGCAGGTGTCACGTATGAGCTGCCACTGGTTGACATTGAAGTTACACAGGGGAGTCCCCCTATCTGCTTGGATCATCAGGAAATCCGTGATGGCTTTTCTCTGTTCATATAATCGGTCCAACATGTGAAGGGTGGAATTCCAACGGGTGGAAACATCGCAAATCAGACTATGTTGGGGGATACCATTCTGACGCTGTAGCTCAAGAAGGGTGTGTTTGGCGGTGTAGGAGTGGCTGAAGTGCATGCAAAGTTTCCTTGAAGTTGTTAGGATGTCCTGCAGATGGGGGGAACACTTCAGAAACCGCTTGACAACCAGATTGAAGATGTGAGCCATGCAGGGGGCATGGGTCAGGCTTCCTTGGCGCAGCGCAGACAAAATGTTCTTCCCATTGTCGGTAACCATGATTCCCATTTTAAGTTTTCTCGGAGTAAGCCATGTTTGGATTTCCTGATGAATACATTTAAGCAGTTCCTCCCCTGTGTGACTCCGTTCGCCAAGACAAACCATGTGAAGCACTGCGTGACACCTCCGTGCCCTGCACACATGGTAGACTGGAGGGGCACTGAGACTTGAGCCTACAGTGGAGGGTGAGGAGATGGCGGAGGATGAGGAGGCCGAGTCGCACGGTGTCACAGGCCCAATGGGCAGAGAGCGCGGAGGCCGAAGCGGCGTGACCTGTCCAAGTTGCTGCTGCAAAGGGACCACATTCACCCAGTGGGCCGTAAACGACATGTACTGCCCCTGACCGTAATTACAGCTCCAGATGTCGGCGCTGCCATGTATTTTGCTACACACCGACAGGCTCAAGGACTGGCCCACCTTCTGTTCAACAAAAGTGTGCAGCGCTGGTACTGCCTTCTTGGCAAAGAAATGACGGCTTGGGACTCTCCACCTCGGCTCGGCACAAGCCATCAGTTCTCTGAAAGGTGCAGATTCCACCACCTGAAAAGGGAGCGACTGCAGCACCAGCAACTTGGACAGGAGCACATTCAGCTTCTGCGCCGTAGGATGAGTGGGCGCATACTGCTGTCTCTTGGACATGGCTTCGCTGATGGATTGCTGGCGGGATGCATGACTTGGAGGAGGAGGAGCAGGAGCGACAGAGGATGGGTATGACGCACAGCTGCCTTCGGCTGAGGTGCTGGAGCCTTGGCTGGCAGAAATTGGGAGCTCACTTGGTGAGGAAGCAGACTGGACCACCCCTTGGGAGCCTCGGTTCTCCCAGGTCGTTTTATGGTGACGCATCATATGTTGACGCAGGGCCGTGGTGCCAACATTTGGACCCTGGCCACGCTTCACCTTTTGCCTACATATCTTGCATGTGGCCATGTTACCCTCCTGCGGATGCCTCAGGAAAGACTGCCACACTGCCGAGTAGCTACTTTTCCCACCCCCTGGCCTCACTGATTCACTGCTGCTGTTGCCAACTCCAGGAAACCCTGCTCCACTACCTCCCGATAAGGTAGACTGCCGCACAGCAGGTGCTCTACCCCGGCCCCGGCCGGCTCCAGCCTTTGGAATTGTGCCCCCATGCTGACTGCTACCACCTTGCTGCCTCAGCTGCTGACTCCGGGGCAACCTGCGCCCCTCTTCTCCTGATGATGACGATGAAGCCCCTTCATCACCCGGCTTCCAAGTGCGATCGGCTTCATCGTCATCATCATCATCATCACCGAGTTGTGGCTGTACGTCACTGATGTTCGTGGATTCGTCAACAGTGTCTGGCGCAGGAGCTGGAACGCTCGCAGCACCCACAACACTGTCCACATCACTATTTGTCTGCCTAGCTAAAGAAGCCACCTCCATTTCTTGGCTGGGCAGTAGCTGCTGACTGTCCTCCTGTATCTGATCGTCCTCCTCACTAAAGAGTGGAGCTGAACCCAAAGCATAGGATACGTCGCAGGGGGGGGGGAACGGCGTAGGACAGAGGCAATGGGAGGACAGGGACTGCTCTCGGGGCATGCCAACTCAGGGTTGTGTCAGAGGAACCTACCGACCCTAGACTGGGGGTCTCAGACGTAAGTTGTGATGATGTTGTTGATGAGCGCGTCAACCAATCTACCACGGCAGATGCGTTACTGGTGGAGACCCGACCGCTAGCAGATACTGGCAGATTAGGTCTCTCAGCGTGACTCCTGCTGCTACTGGCCCCCAGTCTGATGCGAGCTCTGCCTGCGGAATCTTGGCCTCTGCCACTCCTCTTTTCACTTCCAGGCACTTGTCTGCCCGACATAGTCTAACTGGCGTGGTAGTAGGTGATATTTTAAGATCCCCCGGGCAGCGGTGGGTCTATATGAAACAGAATATAATGCACACCAAAAGTGAGCAGTAACACTCAGCCTCCAACAGGCCTGCTTAGTGTAAATAAGAGAGCTGCTTAGTGTAAATAAAGAGGGGTATGCTATGTTACAGAATGGGATGCCTCAACAGAAGTGCACCTGGCAGGCAGCAGTAAGCCTATGCCCAGCAAAAGTGTCTTATAATATAAATATAATAAGAGCAAATGCTTATATGGTCTTAAACAGAGGCTGCTTTAGTCACAGAATGGGATGCCCCCAAAAAAGATCCAGTAGTACTATGCCCAGCAAAAGTGTCTTTATCAGGCTAATTTCAAATATAATAAGAGCAAATGCTTATATGGTCTTAAACAGAGGCTGCTTTAGTCACAGAATGGGATGCCCTGGCAGGGACAAGTAGTGCTATGCCCAGCAAAAGTGTCTTTATCAGGCTAATTTCAAATATAATAAGAGCAAATGCTTATATGGTCTTAAACAGAGGCTGCTTTAGTCACAGAATGGGATGCCCCCAAAAAAGATCCAGTAGTACTATGCCCAGCAAAAGTGTCTTTATCAGGCTAATTTCAAATATAATAAGAGCAAATGCTTATATGGTCCTCAACAGAGGCTGCTTTAGTCACAGAATGGGATGCCCTGGCAGGGACAAGTAGTGCTATGCCCAGCAAAAGTGTCTTTATCAGGCTAATTTCAAATATAATAAGAGCAAATGCTTATATGGTCTTAAACAGAGGCTGCTTTAGTCACAGAATGGGATGCCCCCAAAAAAGATCCAGTAGTACTATGCCCAGCAAAAGTGTCTTTATCAGGCTAATTTCAAATATAATAAGAGCAAATGCTTATATGGTCTTAAACAGAGGCTGCTTTAGTCACAGAATGGGATGCCCTGGCAGGGACAAGTAGTGCTATGCCCAGCAAAAGTGTCTTTATCAGGCTAATTTCAAATATAATAAGAGCAAATGCTTATATGGTCTTAAACAGAGGCTGCTTTAGTCACAGAATGGGATGCCCTGGCAGGGACAAGTAGTGCTATGCCCAGCAAAAGTGTCTTTATCAGGCTAATTTCAAATATAATAAGAGCAAATGCTTATATGGTCTTAAACAGAGGCTGCTTTAGTCACAGAATGGGATGCCCCCAAAAAAGATCCAGTAGTACTATGCCCAGCAAAAGTGTCTTTATCAGGCTAATTTCAAATATAATAAGAGCAAATGCTTATATGGTCTTAAACAGAGGCTGCTTTAGTCACAGAATGGGATGCCCTGGCAGGGACAAGTAGTGCTATGCCCAGCAAAAGTGTCTTTATCAGGCTAATTTCAAATATAATAAGAGCAAATGCTTATATGGTCTTAAACAGAGGCTGCTTTAGTCACAGAATGGGATGCCCCCAAAAAAGATCCAGTAGTACTATGCCCAGCAAAAGTGTCTTTATCAGGCTAATTTCAAATATAATAAGAGCAAATGCTTATATGGTCTTAAACAGAGGCTGCTTTAGTCACAGAATGGGATGCCCTGGCAGGGACAAGTAGTGCTATGCCCAGCAAAAGTGTCTTTATCAGGCTAATTTCAAATATAATAAGAGCAAATGCTTATATGGTCTTAAACAGAGGCTGCTTTAGTCACAGAATGGGATGCCCCCAAAAAAGATCCAGTAGTACTATGCCCAGCAAAAGTGTCTTTATCAGGCTAATTTCAAATATAATAAGAGCAAATGCTTATATGGTCTTAAACAGAGGCTTCTTTAGTCACAGAATGGGATGCCCCCAAAAAAGATCCAGTAGTACTATGCCCAGCAAAAGTGTCTTTATCAGGCTAATTTCAAATATAATAAGAGCAAATGCTTATATGGTCTTAAACAGAGGCTGCTTTAGTCACAGAATGGGATGCCCTGGCAGGGACAAGTAGTGCTATGCCCAGCAAAAGTGTCTTTATCAGGCTAATTTCAAATATAATAAGAGCAAATGCTTATATGGTCTTAAACAGAGGCTGCTTTAGTCACAGAATGGGATGCCCCCAAAAAAGATCCAGTAGTACTATGCCCAGCAAAAGTGTCTTTATCAGGCTAATTTCAAATATAATAAGAGCAAATGCTTATATGGTCTTAAACAGAGGCTTCTTTAGTCACAGAATGGGATGCCCCCAAAAAAGATCCAGTAGTACTATGCCCAGCAAAAGTGTCTTTATCAGGCTAATTTCAAATATAATAAGAGCAAATGCTTATATGGTCTTAAACAGAGGCTGCTTTAGTCACAGAATAGGATGCCCTGGCAGGGACAAGTAGTGCTATGCCCAGCAAAAGTGTCTTTATCAGGCTAATTTCAAATATAATAAGAGCAAATGCTTATATGGTCTTAAACAGAGGCTGCTTTAGTCACAGAATGGGATGCCCCCAAAAAAGATCCAGTAGTACTATGCCCAGCAAAAGTGTCTTTATCAGGCTAATTTCAAATATAATAAGAGCAAATGCTTATATGGTCTTAAACAGAGGCTGCTTTAGTCACAGAATGGGATGCCCTGGCAGGGACAAGTAGTGCTATGCCCAGCAAAAGTGTCTTTATCAGGCTAATTTCAAATATAATAAGAGCAAATGCTTATATGGTCTTAAACAGAGGCTGCTTTAGTCACAGAATGGGATGCCCCCAAAAAAGATCCAGTAGTACTATGCCCAGCAAAAGTGTCTTTATCAGGCTAATTTCAAATATAATAAGAGCAAATGCTTATATGGTCTTAAACAGAGGCTGCTTTAGTCACAGAATGGGATGCCCTGGCAGGGACAAGTAGTGCTATGCCCAGCAAAAGTGTCTTTATCAGGCTAATTTCAAATATAATAAGAGCAAATGCTTATATGGTCTTAAACAGAGGCTGCTTTAGTCACAGAATGGGATGCCCCCAAAAAAGATCCAGTAGTACTATGCCCAGCAAAAGTGTCTTTATCAGGCTAATTTCAAATATAATAAGAGCAAATGCTTATATGGTCTTAAACAGAGGCTGCTTTAGTCACAGAATGGGATGCACTGGCAGGGACAAGTAGTGCTATGCCCAGCAAAAGTGTCTTTATCAGGCTAATTTCAAATATAATAAGAGCAAATGCTTATATGGTCTTAAACAGAGGCTGCTTTAGTCACAGAATGGGATGCCCCCAAAAAAGATCCAGTAGTACTATGCCCAGCAAAAGTGTATTTATCAGGCTAATTTCAAATATAATAAGAGCAAATGCTTATATGGTCTTAAACAGAGGCTGCTTTAGTCACAGAATGGGATGCCCTGGCAGGGACAAGTAGTGCTATGCCCAGCAAAAGTGTATTTATCAGGCTAATTTCAAATATAATAAGAGCAAATGCTTATATGGTCTTAAACAGAGGCTGCTTTAGTCACAGAATAGGATGCCCTGGCAGGGACAAGTAGTGCTATGCCCAGCAAAAGTGTCTTTATCAGGCTAATTTCAAATATAATAAGAGCAAATGCTTATATGGTCTTAAACAGAGGCTGCTTTAGTCACAGAATAGGATGCCCTGGCAGGGACAAGTAGTGCTATGCCCAGCAAAAGTGTCTTTATCAGGCTAATTTCAAATATAATAAGAGCAAATGCTTATATGGTCTTAAACAGAGGCTGCTTTAGTCACAGAATGGGATGCCCTGGCAGGGACAAGTAGTGCTATGCCCAGCAAAAGTGTCTTTATCAGGCCTAATTTCAAATATAATAAGAGCAAATGCTTATATGGTCTTAAACAGAGGCTGCTTTAGTCACAGAATGGGATGCCCTGGCAGGGACAAGTAGTGCTATGCCCAGCAAAAGTGTCTTTATCAGGCTAATTTCAAATATAATAAGAGCAAATGCTTATATGGTCTTAAACAGAGGCTGCTTTAGTCACAGAATGGGATGCCCCCAAAAAAGATCCAGTAGTACTATGCCCAGCAAAAGTGTCTTTATCAGGCTAATTTCAAATATAATAAGAGCAAATGCTTATATGGTCTTAAACAGAGGCTGCTTTAGTCACAGAATGGGATGCCCTGGCAGGGACAAGTAGTGCTATGCCCAGCAAAAGTGTCTTTATCAGGCCTAATTTCAAATATAATAAGAGCAAATGCTTATATGGTCTTAAACAGAGGCTGCTTTAGTCACAGAATGGGATGCCCTGGCAGGGACAAGTAGTGCTATGCCCAGCAAAAGTGTCTTTATCAGGCTAATTTCAAATATAATAAGAGCAAATGCTTATATGGTCTTAAACAGAGGCTGCTTTAGTCACAGAATGGGATGCCCCCAAAAAAGATCCAGTAGTACTATGCCCAGCAAAAGTGTCTTTATCAGGCTAATTTCAAATATAATAAGAGCAAATGCTTATATGGTCTTAAACAGAGGCTGCTTTAGTCACAGAATGGGATGCCCTGGCAGGGACAAGTAGTGCTATGCCCAGCAAAAGTGTCTTTATCAGGCTAATTTCAAATATAATAAGAGCAAATGCTTATATGGTCTTAAACAGAGGCTGCTTTAGTCACAGAATGGGATGCCCCCAAAAAAGATCCAGTAGTACTATGCCCAGCAAAAGTGTCTTTATCAGGCTAATTTCAAATATAATAAGAGCAAATGCTTATATGGTCTTAAACAGAGGCTGCTTTAGTCACAGAATGGGATGCCTCACAGCAGACTTAAGATCAGTTCAGTATATATGCACAGTTAGTTAGTATAAGCAGCCTGAAAACGCTAACCTAACAAAGCCTGTCAGGCTGGATGAAAAAAAAAAAAAAAACTGACAGCCTCCGATTTTCCATTCCTTTCCCTGTTTTCCGCTGACTTTCTGTCTGTCTCCTGTCTGTCTCCTGCCTGTCTCCAGCCTGTCCCTGTCTGTCCCTGCCTGTCTAACTGTCTAACTGTCTCTCCCTCAGCTACACAGCGTTCTGTCTCTCACGAATGCAATAGAGAAATGAGGCATGAAAGCAAGATGGCCGGCCTTAAATACCGCTGTGACGTCACCGGGCTTGCTGGCTGCTGATAGGCTGCATGTGACTGTCCCAGCTAGCACTGGCGCGGGGTTGATGTCTGGACATGTCCCGTCCGCCATCTTAGAATGCCTGTAATGTAAATGAATGGATGTTAAAGGAAAACTTCGAGCGATCGAATCGCGGGGAAATTCGGATTCGATCCGAATCAAATTTTTCCTGAAATTCGGATCGAATCCGGGTTCGTCCGGATCGATTCGCTCATCCCTAAGGCTGGGGGGTGACCAGGGGGCAGCAAGGGATGCGCTTTCTCTAGTTCCCATTAAACCGGACCTTCACCAGGATTTATTGAAAAGCCCAAACTCTTCTAAAACGATTCCCCAGCATCCAAAATTAATATATTTTAAGTTTTTAATCACTTACTTATTATTCTTTCCCCCCACTGGGCTGCAACTCTGTTCAGGACTTTAGGAAACGGGCGCCGCCATCTTGACTCAGAAGCATCACACATACTGAGGAGAGGAAAGTGGGATAAAGTGCAGGGGGGCGGGTTATAGCTGTGCTTTGCTCAGACAGAGCAGAGCTGGGGTCAGGGAAAGGTCAGCAATCCCAGAATGCAGAGCGGCACAGTCAGAAGACACTTCCTGTTTGCAGGCTGCCTGATGTTCCATGAGCCACCATCTTGGATGTTTAAAGGCTCATAAAATGCAGTAGATGCAGGTAGGATGATTTTTAATGTGAGCAATCTGTATGTACAGGGTGTGGGAAACATATAAGATAGGCTCTTATTCAGGGTGAGGATCTGGATTAATGTGGGCAATCTGTATGTACAGGGTGTGGGAAACATATAAGATAGGCTCTTATTCAGGGTGAGGGTCCGGATTAATGTGAACAATCTGTATGTACAGGGAGAGAAACATACAATATAGGCTCTTATTCAGGGTGAAGGTCCGGATTAATGTGAGCAATCTGTATCTACAGGGGGGGAAACATATAAGATAGACTCTTATTTAGGGTGAGGGTCCAGATTAATGTGGGCAATCTGTATGTACAGGGTGTGGGAAACATATAAGATAGACTCTTATTCAGAGTGAAGGTCCGGATTAATGTGAGCAATCTGTATGTACAGGGGGGGAAACATATAAGATAGGCTCTTATTTAGGGTGAAGGTCCGGATTAATGTGAGTAATCTGTATGTACAGGATGGGGAAAACATATAAGATAGACTCTTATTCAGACTGAAGGACCGCTTTAACTCTAGTCAGAGGCACTCACCAAATTACGTCACTTCAGCGGGCGGCTCTGATTGGATGGGAGCCTGTGCAGGCGCCATTGGACCAGGGTTTTCGGCATCTTACTAACTACAAAGGATCCACCCAGATACTGAACCATAGCAGGCAGCAAGCAGAGGAACTCAACTTCTACTGCAGATTTGATTCAGCTCCAAACATGGCAGCTTGCTCCCCCCAGTCCCTAAGTCAATCACTATCGTCAATCGACCATAACATTCATACTAACGGCTCTCAAACAGCAAACACACTTTTGGTCTCAGAGATTAAAATTGCCCAAGTTCTCAAAGGCCTCAACATGAGGAAGGCGCCAGGACCAGATGGAGTATCCACAATCTACCTCAAGTCATGTGTGGACCAGCTATCGCCAGTGTTTTCAAGGATCTTCAATGCCTCCCTGGAAATGGGCGTAGTTCCACACTGTCTCAAGAGATCCATCATTTGGCCACTGAGATGAATGACTTCAGACCAGTTGCACTTCCATCCGTGGTCATGAAGTCATTTGAGAGGATTGTGCTGGAATATCTAAAAACAACCATCGGCAGCCTTATGGATCCCATGCAATTTGCCTACAAGGCAAACAGATCTTCAGACGATGCTGTTAATATGGCCCTCCACTATTGGGTTGATTCAAAGAAACATGTAACAGCTTGGATTTGGGTCACGATCATCCTATTTTTCACGTCCGCTTGTGCGTTCGTATGAACTTGCGAGTGATTCAATAAGCAAATACGTTTCTATCCTAAAATATACGTCCGTTCGTATGATATCTCCCGAACTTGCCTCAGTCAGTTGGCAATCGTAAAAATCACGTTCATGTGCTCACCTGTTGCGGCGGCAGCCTGTTTTTTCGGCTGCTTCCATCGTCCACCTCTTCCAATTACTTGCGTTTGCCTCTGGTTTTCATTGGTTTTTGGCCTCTTAGATTCGTGCGTTCGTATGTTTATAAGATCTTGCGCATGCGCACCCTCAACCAGAAACTTACCTAAACCCCTTAGCGCCTGCATCCAACTTCATTTCTCGGTCCCTCAAACTTACCTAAACCCCTTAGCGCCTGCATCCAACTTCCTTTCTCGGTCCCTCAAACTTACCTAAACCCCTTAGCGCCTGCATCCAACTTCATTTCTCGGTCCCTAAAACTTACCTAAACCTCTTAGCGCCTGCATCCAACTTCATTTCTCGGTCCCTAAAACTTACCTAAACCTCTTAGCGCCTGCATCCAACTTCATTTCTCGGTCCCTCAAACTTACCTAAACCCCTTAGCGCCTGCATCCAACTTCATTTCTCGGTCCCTCAAACTTACCTAAACCCCTTAGCGCCTGCATCCAACTTCCTTTCTCGGTCCCTCAAACTTACCTAAACCCCTTAGCGCCTGCATCCAACTTCCTTTCTCGGTCCCTCAAACTTACCTAAACCCCTTAGCGCCTGCATCCAACTTCCTTTCTCGGTCTCTAAAACTTACCTAAACCCCTTAGCGCCTGCATCCAACTTCCTTTCTCGGTCCCTCAAACTTACCTAAACCCCTTAGCGCCTGCATCCTTCTTCATGTTGACGACCCTAAAACTTACCCAAACCACATAATGTACATATGTCTATATGTTTATAAGCGTGTTTTTTCTGTTTTGTGTAATTGTTTTTGGGTGCGCATATTATAAAAGACACATTTATGAAGGCTTCAAATATAATTTATTTAAATTATTTAGTTTTTTTATTTTTTTTGGTATTTTCAAACATAGTAAAATGTTTTGTTTTTTTTTTTCCAAACATAGTAAAATGTTTTTTTTTTTTTTTTCCAAACATAGTAAAATGTTTTTTTCTTTTTTTTCCAAACATAGTAAAATGTTTTTTTTTTTTTTTCCAAACATAGTAAAATGTTTTTTTTTTTTTGTTCCAAACATAGTAAAATGTTTTTTTTTGTTTTTTCCAAACATAGTAAAATTTTTTTTTTTTTTTTTTCCAAACATAGTAAAATGTTTTTTTCTTTTTTTTCCAAACATAGTAAAATTTTTTTTTTTAAAAACATAGTAAATTTTTTATTTTTTTTTTCCAAACATAGTAAAATGTTTTGTTTTTTTTTTTTAAAAACATTAAAACTTTTGAAATAGATAAAACAATGTTAAACGAGTTAACAAAAGTAGCCAGGACCAAGGGCACTAATCATCCTCCTCTTCTTCATCTGTTGGCCCCAACGTCGCCTGTATGGCCAGCAGCTCGGCCACCAACTCCTTGATTCTTTTTTTTTTTTCATGCACGGTTTTTGGGATAATCCCTGTAAGCAATAGAGAAATAAACATAAATAGGAGTCCCAGACCGGTTTGTATGCTGGAAATAGATTTGGGGTTAATCAAATACATGTAAATGCATGACATATGTCATTCTTCCAAGGGATACAGTTAATGCATTTCCCACAGGTAAGTCTTTAAACTCCTGACACCGGACCTTCAACATTATTTAATGAAAACCAATAACTATTCCCAAATGATTCTGCACCAGATCAAAGTACATTTTGGAGGTTTTTGGATTACAGCGCCGCCATCTGGACTCTGAAGCATAACACTTAATGAGGAGTGGAGAGTTGGATAAAGTACAGGGGAGTAGGTTACAGTGGTGCGTTGGGAATCCAGAGCATAGCTGGGTTGAGGGAAAGGTCATCAGTCCCACAATGCATGGCAGCACCTTACTTTTTTCAATCTGTATCCCATGCTGCCTGTAAATATTGCGCATTCCATATTCCGCAATATTGGTTTTTTTCAGTCTAATAACATGCATTAGATGGCTGAAGGGTGTTTTTCCATGTTTCTAATCTGTAGGTACAGTGTGTTGGCTAATTCTTAGGTTCTTAATACAAGTTAGGGTCCTCTTTAAGCTAACGAAGTGCCCACATGAAAGTGTGAACTACACATTGGCTACGCCTTTAGTTATGTGTGTGTTATTAGCTAACCAAACATTAATATGAATAATGGCATGGAGACTTACGGAGTTGGTGGCCGACAGATGGCTGGTTGGGGCCAACAGGCTGCCCTTGGTCCTGGCTATGCTGTGAAGAAGTCCCTGGAGAAACATGTGACATTTGGTTAGTACTTGTATAGAGTCACTATTCCCAACATATCTGGCTCCCAGTCTGGCTGACATCACTCACCTTCGCCAGGATCGACTTCCAGCATCTCTGCTGCCTCCTCCTCCACTATTTCACCCGCACCAGAAGCTTCTACAAATACATAATAAAGGATAACTTAGTTTTTGGCCTGCCATGTATATCTTTGTGCCTATACATGAAGAGTGACATACCAGAGCCTTCCCCATGCCTGGCCAGGTATGACTCCACGCCCACGCGGTTGGGCCCCTCCTCTGTGGTAAGGTCCAGGGGCTGGTCTGAGGAGGCCACAGAGGAGGGGTAGGTCCGTCGCCCGGGAGATCCACCACCTTCACTCACAGATGCAGACTCATGCAGCACTGGTCGGCCTGTACGCCTCCGGGTGCGGCGAATTCTGAAATCCATTTCCAACACTACCAAAGAAAAGTCATTATAAATAAAGGCATAACTTATACATTTGGAACATATACCATGCAATTGCTTTGTACTTACTTGGGAAATGGATTCCAAAAAACCTCCGCACCCGGGGCATGTGCAGATGTTTCAGGTCCGACCAATGCTGCATTATCTGGGTGTGAGTGAAGGTGGTGCTGGTGACACGGTGTATCTCGGCGATGATCTCCCGGGCGATGTCCCTTTTCTCGCACACATTGGGCGCGAAGTCATACCGGCGCTGAAGCATGATCTGAAAAACATAATGGACACAGAGATTTTACTTTTACACACACACCCATATGTGTTGCATCACAAGTTGAGAATTTCATGTCATTAACACACACATTTAGAGTGGCAGCCATTTTTGGGGAGTGCCTTAAAGAGGACGTTGACTGTGAATGAGAGTCTGGTCTTATGTTATATGTATCACACACCATGTACATACAGATAATAGCCAACATCAAGAATCAGGCCACCTGCATCTATGGCATGTTAGGATGGTTTAAACATCCAAGATGTAGGCTTATGCTTAGGCTTTTGGACCACGTGTGTGGCTTCCCGTTGTGTTTTTATGGCTTAGGAAAACAGTGTTCCTCAAACATCCGCATCAAGGTCCGAGACAGGCCAGGTTTGCCAGCTAGCCCCGCTACTCCACAGGTTAATTAACTGTTGCTAAGCCGGAGCAATTGGCCGAATTAGGACATCAGCATAGACAGGTGAAAACGTGGCCAGGCTCGGCCCTTGAGGATGAAGTGTGAGGAGCCACTTCTTAAACATTAAGAGACCCCAAACTAGTTCCAAACGCATCATTTACATTTAGGCCATCATTGACTATTAGATTAAAATGCACAGGCAGCCACTTACCAGCATGAGGATCTCTTCCTGTTGACGGGTGAAGATAGTGGGCGCCATCTTTATGCTTCTTCAAGGCAGCAGATAAGTGAAACCCCAGCGGTTTCCTGGTTCCGCTCGAACGTACGTTCGTACGAGCGCGTAGTCGTGCGCATAGGCGTCACACGCTGGGCTCATTATTTAAAGGTCCCTGCACCCAAAGCTCATTCTCTTTGAGCATTTGTGGAAGATGGCACCTAAAAAGCCTATGACCAAGCGACCCCAGCAAAGCAAGACCGCGGAGGGCCCAACAACAAGGTCCCAGCAAGGTAGGAGAAAGCTGAGAGGCAAGACTACTACCTCGGCCCCACCAAGGGACACTGGACCCTCAGGAACACAAAAAAGGGGCCCCAAGCCACGTGCCCCTGCAGCCAAAAAGCAGCCAACTGCAGCACCCACCACCTCTGCCCCCAGAAGAGGCCGCACAAGGGAGCCCACACCGGCCATGGGTTCAAGTAGGGCAGTTCGGCAACCCAGGCCCCGCAGCAGGGCCCGAACCCCATCCAGGGCCAGAAGCCCATCCAGGGCCCGCCGAACCCCATCCAGGGCCAGAAGCCCAGCCAGAGGCCGCTGAACCCCATCCAGGGCCAGAAGCCCAGCCAGAGGCCGCCGAACCCCATCCAGGGCCAGAAGCCCAGCCAGAGGCCGCCGAACCCCATCCAGGGCCAGAAGCCGATCCAGGGCCCGCCGAACCCCATCCAGGGCCAGAAGCCCAGCCAGGTCCCGCCGAACACCATCCAGGGCCAGAAGCCCAGCCAGGGCCCGCCGAACCCCATCCAGGGCCAGAAGCCCAGCCAGAGCCCGCCGAACCCCATCCAGGGCCAGAAGCCCAGCCAGGGCCCGCCGAACCCCATCCAGGGCCAGAAGCCCAGCCAGAGGCCGCCGAACCCCATCCAGGGCCAGAAGCCCAGCCAGAGGCCGCCGAACCCCATCCAGGGCCAGAAGCCCAGCCAGAGGCCGCCGAACCCCATCCAGGGCCAGAAGCCCAGCCAGAGGCCGCCGAACCCCATCCAGGGCCAGAAGCCCAGCCAGAGGCCGCCGAACCCCATCCAGGGCCAGAAGCCCAGCCAGGGCCCGCCGAACCCCATCCAGGGCCAGAAGCCCCTACAGGGCCCTAAGAACCCCATCCAGGGCCAGAAGCCCCTACAGGGCCCGAAGAACCCCATCCAGGGCCAGAAGCCCCCGACCTGGCACCAGCCGGGAACAGAGCCCCCGACCTGGCACCAGCCGGGAACATAGCCCCCCAAGAGGGCCCAGAATTTCAACCATGACCACATCTACACCTGGAAGTTCGGTGGCCAGCCACGCAAGAACACCCAGTCCCTTGGCCAGTCCAGTCCAGTCATTGGGAAGCCACCAATCCGGCCATTCCCCTACCCAGCCCCAGGCCATAATGTCACCACATGTGTCTGCACACATGGAGGAGCAGCCAAGCCAACCATCTGGCCGCACATTGCGCCGCGGCCAGTTGAGTGGGAGATTCTCCCATGACCAAAATATGGCATTGGCTAGTGGCCTTACATTATACTATGACGAGCTCTATGGGAGCAAATCAAAACACACCACAAAGCAGCGCAAGATGGAATTGTTTGAAACCATCCTACGACAAGTAAATGCAGCGGGGGAAGAGAGGAAAGATGTGTCCCAAATTCAGAAGAAAATCTCTGATCTGAAGTATGCTGTACGGCAAAAAGAAATTAAAAGGCATAATTACAGGTAAATAAATGTTTGCTCCAAATATAATGTTTAGGATGTACTGTATGCACCTTTTCTGAGTACCAAACGATTTTCTCTTTTCAGCCTGAAAACTGGAGGTGGCTTTCCTTCTAAATTGGAGTTTACCCCTGCTGAGGAGATTGTGCTGGGACTTCTCCATCCGGTCGCGGTCGGTGGACATGCTGGTCTAAGGGACACAGACTCACCGACCCGTACCCACGGTGAGTACTCTTAAATCTGCATGTTTGCCTGTTTGCTAAATAATCTACAGTTCACTAGTAACAAGATAACGGGATGCCCCTATGGTTTGCCTTGCTTGGCCTCGCACTACTGTGCCTGTTTGTGTCCTCTTTTGGTCCCTGTGAATCACACATTTAGGCCCACATCCATTATGGCAAAGATCAAATTTCAAATTGTATTGGTAAAGTCATGAAGTTTCTCCTGAAAAGTGATATATTTTGAATCAATCACAAAACACACATCATTATGGATGGGTTGCCTATTTGTTGTGTGAGTTGTGTTTGAGTTAACAATTTAATTACCCACCCCCAAACATATCTGACCTAGAGCAGCGAGACTCAACTGGCGGGCCGGGGTACCAATGCGGACCTTGGCACCAGATTCCAGGACCCCTGCCCAGACAGCCCTGCACTCAGTTACTTCTGTGTTGACGTGCTCAGAGCTGCCCCCTTGATCGGCGATGTAGTGGTTGTTCTCCTGCCCAATGTCATGGCTCCCTGAAACATAGCATTGCAATATGAAGTAGTGCACAGGAAGTGGCATTGCAAGGTACACAGTAACTTGGTACCTCTTTCTCTTGGCACAATCGTGTCCCGCTGCCCCTGCTCTGCCCCATCTGCCACAGTCCCCCCATGCCCCCCCCCCCACATAAGCCCCATACATTTGTAACAGATTTGCTCCATCCATCCCATCACCATCAATTCGTTAACTCCCCCCTTTAGCCATCCAATCCCTGTCCCCTCAGCTCTGCCCCATCCAGCCCAGCAAGGGCAAGCAGCCTTTATTAGTTTGCACTTTGAAATCTCAAGCCCCTCCACCAGTGTGTTTATTTCTAACTAGACACCCCCTGCGTCAGCCCCATGGCCAGACATTCACCTCTCACCACATACCTTTAAATGGACCTTTACAACAATTGTTTGAGTACCCCGGACCTAGCGAATGGTAGGCTAAATCCAAAAATGTGCGTTGCAAGTTGTATACTGACTGGGTACACTTCCTGACTTAGAACTGAGGTCAGTTAGCAGTTTTCTCGAGGCATTGCACCTATCTAAACTTGCGTGTCTTTTAACAAATGTCCCCATTGCTCTAGAGTTGCTTAATATTACAAATAGAGGTTTATTTGATTACCTATCCCAAAAATGGTTATGTGTGTGTTTACGTGGTTTGTTTTTCTCTTCTTCAGCCCAGCATGATCCCTCAGCAAGGGTAAACTCACCCCCCAGTTTGGTTATGCCTACCAGGTCCGTACAGCATAGGAGCCCAGATCCGAGATTTCCGGTAAGTTAATTTATTACCATAAATACTACCAAGTGCTTAAGAATGTGTTAAACTGTGGGAATCCCAAATTTGGACGCCAACTTACACTTTTTTTTTTATATGTCCCTACAGACCCGCACACTCATGGACGAGATCCAGGAAATGGAGGAAGATGATGATGTCTCCATGCAGGGCACGTCGGATGACCTCCCCCTGGGTCCCAATTTGGAACTGCTCCATAATGTTTCTCTGGCCAATCCTCAGCAGCAGAGTGAATCTCCATCCATTGTGCATGCACATGGGGAGACTGACACTACAGTCCCCAGTGTTCACTCTGCTGCTGAGGATTTGCAAAGCAGGCCTGTTGCTGTTGAGGGGACGACACCACGCGGCAGGGCACGCCCAAGAGCCAGGGTAATTGTGCGGCGGACTCCATTACGCCGCCCCACAATTTTCCAGGGGAGGCAGAGTGCCCTGCTTCAATTATGGACCCAAGAAAGGGACTCTTATGAGGCACAGCTCGTTACAGAGCATGAGGAAAGGCATGCCGACATGGTCACCATCAATACCAGTCTACAGGGCATCCTCGCGGAGTTGCGTACCCTCAACAGCAACGTGGTCACTGCAAGTAATGGCATCCAGTCAGCCATGGCTGAGATGACCAATATGCAGAGAAAAATTGTGGAGCAGTTTCAAATTCACAATGCTGCCATGGCCCAGGCTAGGTCCCATTCACATGGACCTCCACCTGGACCTCCACCTGGGTATTATGGGCAGCCACCCTATTAAGCCATGGGTGTGTGGGACATCTTTTCTCTTAACCCCCACTGTATTTACTTGTCCTTTGAGGTTTCAAACAATCCATTTTGTGTTGCTCATGCAGGTTGTGTTTTGTATTTGCTCCCATATAGCTCCTTAGAGTAATGCTTAAGGCCACTAGCCAATGCCATAGGTCTATGGGGAGTGTATCTGGCCACTTATGGCTTTAAATATGTATTTGGTTGGTGCTCCTCCTGTTTGCAGACATGTTTGTGTGACATTATGGCCATGCCCAAATATCCCTGGGCACAGGCAATATTAATGACTGGACTAGGCTGGCCTTTGGACTGGGTGTACTTGTTTGGTTGTGCCACTCACTTCCAGGTGTAGATGTGCTCGATGTTTTTTTTGTTATGTCATCCATTTGTAACCACAGATGTATGTGGGATATTTTCTGTTAAGCACAATAATTTTTACTTTTCTAAGTAAAAAAATATTCTCACTTACAATACTTGTGGCGTTTTTAGTGGGAACACATTTTAAACAGCTTGGGCTAAACCAGATAATTTTGGTTGGAAGAGGTGTAACAATGCAAATCTAAAGCTAAGGAAACTACATGAAATACATTAGGCAACAATTAAGGTAAAAATGTTTTACTTTGAGGTAATGCCACATTACGGCAAAACAACATATTTAACAAAAAGGATAACACAGACACACAGAATGTTGAGACACGAAATAAAATTAACTAAAATGCTGCAAGATCAAGTTGGCTCTAACTGATTGGGCAGACTCACTGGGTGGCCCAACAAAATCCTCTACATCATCCTCTACGGCTGAAGAGGGCAGGCTATCCACATAACGTGGGACACGTTCCAGGATCGCAAAATTGTGCAAAACAGCACATGCCATGATTATGTCGATCACTTTCTTGGGATCATATTGCAGGGCGCCCCCAGTATGGTCCAAGCAACGAAAACGTGTCTTCAACAGCCCAAAGGCCCTCTCCACAACAGCCCTGGTCTTGCGGTGCGCACGGTTGTACGCTTCCTGAGAGGCATCCTGGGGCCGCAGCACAGGCGTCATGAGCCAGGGTAGAAGTGGGTACCCGGAATCACCTTAAACAGACAATTAAATGTAATCAAAATTAAAAAGGCAACACAACAAACACCAAGAATTTTACATATATCATAATGATGTAAGGTAAAGGGCAAAAAAAAACACCCAGGGCACATTAGCAAAATAAATATTGCCACTAATGTAGTACATAATTAAAAATGGCACTTCAATATACCAATTAATTAACAAACATCTGCACGGCCAAGGGTAGTTGGAATTTAAATATATTTTGAGGTTTCTGACATGTTACAATTAGGATGCTGCTGAGGGGCTATCCACATTTAGATGAAAACTACAATGTATGCAGTTTAAGTCCACTTTGACATTTAAAGACCAATACTACAAAAGGAGCCAAAGATCACAGATCCTTGGGTATAAACTCCCAACCAATATATTTAGGGACATGGAACTTACAGACATCCTAACTAAAGGGAAAACATTCTGAAGGACAAAGCGAGGCAAGCATTTTTTTTGGAAGTTCATAATATATGACCCAAGAAAAAGGCAGTTTCTGGCTTATGTAAAGAATTCAAATACAAACATATCAACAAATACAAGATTAATCCCACATTTAATAGCACACAAATAGGACACACTTACCAAGCAGCCATGCCCCCGAAAATTCACCTGCCTCAAATCTCCGAAACAACCCAGATCGCCTGAGGATATAGGAGTCGTGGGACGATCCTGGGTAGCCGGCAAGGACACTCATAAAACGCATGTCCGGACCAACCACGGCCTGGACATTAAGGGAGTGTCCCATTTTTCGATTCCTTAAGGCAAAAACATACAAAAAGGGTAATTGATATTTGACCCAAAAAAAAAAAAAAAAAAAAAAAAACATGTCTGCACTCTATTGGGAAAGACTAATGAAAAGCCTAGATAAAGCAGCTACACAAATGAGGGATAAACAAATATGCTGCCGCAAAGGAAAACAGGTTACATTACACGTTGGCCAACATAATAACCAATCTCAATACCTATATATATACTCGTCGGCAGCCCTAGGTACGAGTGCCACATGTGTGCAGTCAATAGCACCAATAACGTTGGGCATGTCGGCCACATTATAAAACCCAAGCTTAATGGCGTTTCTGGCTGCCATATCATCCGGAAAATAAATATATTTTGGAGTTATGGCAGCCATGCCTTCCAAAAATTTAGATAGTGCGCGGCTCAGCGTAGGCTGTGACATCCCCACGGAGAGGGCACCCAGCCTCTGGAACGAGCCGTTCGCCAAAAATTGCAGGCAGCCAAGCATCTTGGTCATACCTGAAATTGCATGCCCCTTCCTTGTGGTGCGGGCTAACCATGGCCGCAGCTCACTATATAATTTATGGAGGGAAGCGCGATTAAGCCTGGTCAGCTCGAACAGCTCAACATCATTCATGCTATCGATGTTCATGCGACGACGCAGGGGCAATCTGCTCTCAGACATCTCGATCAACTCAATGCCAAAAAGCATAAGCCCTTGATGTGCCACAAACTCGCTCCTCTCCATCCTACTCCCGAGGCCAAATAGCTGCCGGCAAACATTTCGTAAAGCAGCTCTTTAATGGGCTTCAAAACAATTAGCAATCACCTCTCTGAATTGGTCGCAAGCCCATGTGAAGGACGTAAAAAATAGGATCGGACGCAAATAATACGATTTGGACGGGAAAAACACACGAACTAACGCAAATTATACGATTCTCGTACGAAATGCGTATGTTCATATACGTCTATGCGCGAACGATCGTGCGAATACGAAATGGGCAAAAAAACAAGAAAAAATGACAAACACCCACCCAAACTTACGATTCTCGATACGAAATCAATTAACTTTTGCTCTTTGAATCGAGGGGTATATGTATGAGCATTTGGATCAACCAGAAACCTACGTCAGAGTTCTCTTTGTTGATTTTAGTTCGGCATTCAACACCATAAGTCCGAACCTGCTGGTGGAAATGATGTCTAAGCTCAACATTCCTCAGAACATCTGTGCATGGACAGGGAGCTTTTTAACAGAGCGATCCCAAATAGTTAGACTTGGTCCGGTAAGGTCCAGTGTCAGGCAAACTAACACCGGTGCCCCTCAAGGCTGCTTTCTGTCACCCTTCTTGTTCTCCATCTACACTAACGACTGCACCTCCTCGGCCAACTCTGTGAGGATTGTAAAGTTTGCCGATGACACAACCGTCATAGGCCTGATCAAGAACGGCAAAGAGGAAACCTACCGAGGAGCAGTGGAGGCGCTTGTTAGTTGGTGCTCTATACACAACCTGGTCATTAACCCTTCAAAAAACATAGAGATGGTTGTGGACTTCAGGAAGAACCCGGCACCCATGACACCACTGTCCATCAAGGGGGTGGAGATCAAAAGAGGAAGTGAGACAAAATTTCTGGGTGTGACCATCTCCAACAACCTCAGCTGGGAAAGGAACACCATGGCTCTACTGAGGAAAGCACACCAGAGACTTTTCTTCCTTAGGCAACTGAAGAAGGGCTTAGAAAAAAGGAGGTTGGTATGGGGGGGTTCTCCCTTGGGTATCAGCCAAGCGAGAAACACCCCAGCCTCCGTTTTGGGAGTATTTGGCAGGGCTATTGGATCACTAAGTCAAGTCCTTAGACTATGTGTAGTACAATTTGTTTATTTCAAAGTGATAGAAGATAATGTGAATAAGTCATTAAATAATAATCTGTACACTTCATTTTTTTCACATATGTTATATTCTGAACACTCATGTAACAAATTTTTAACACATATTATACAGAAAACACTTATATAGCATTTTTTCACATATATTGCCTTAATAACTTTGTAAAGCGTAACTCACAACAGTCTTTCCCAGATATACCAGTAATATGGTTTTGTGTCTGGTTTTAGTCACGCTTTAGGGTTTCACTTATAACCATCATGGAACAGATGAAAAAGATAAAAGCTGTGCAGACGTTTCGCTCAGTGCGCTTTTACTTTTTCAGATGCCTTCAGTAGTATAAACCTCTTTTAATTTGAGGAAAGGATGGGGGAGGTACGCTGTATACAGCTCTTCCTGTATTCGCAGGCTGTTGCTTTAATAGGGTAGAGTAGGTATTCTATAGTATCTTCAGTTAAAGTGGGGGATCCCGTTGTCCGTTGCACCCTGTCTGTATTCAGGGTGATGTGCGTGCTCCTACCCTCATCTCTGCGCTGTGTGTGCTGGCTGGTGCTGCGCTGGTATGCGGTCAACTGAAGAAGGCCGGTCTGTCGAAAAGGTTGCTAGTGCTCTTCTTCAATGCCGTCATTGGTTCTGTACTGTGTTTTTCTTTCTCTGTCTGGTTCGAGGGATCTAGTAAAAGGGACAAGTGTAGACTCCAAAGAACAATTAAGACAGCGGAAAGAATAATTGGAGCCCCGTTACCATCCCTGCATGAACTGCACGAACGCAGAACCAAGACTCGGGCAGAAAAGATCCTTCGGGATCCCTCCCACCCTGGACACACCCTATTCCAGCACTTACCATCCGGGTGGCGTCTCGCGGTACCAGCCTGCAGGACTTCTACGTCTAGGAAGGGTTTCTTTCCTTTGGCTGTCCGCATACTCAACTATAAAGAGGCATCATAGGCCCAGGCTCAAGCCGGAATCATTGCACTTTGTATCATTTGCACTTTAGAAGATTAACTGTGTCTGTATCTCTGTTTCTATGTTACTGGAACTGAAGTTAACTATTTACTGTTGCACTGTGTATACGCCAAAAAGAATTCCTTGTTCATCTCACGATGTACTTGGCGAACAATAAATTGAATTGAATTGGAAGAGGTGAGTCTGAATGCGGTGATGGCGGGGGTTTTACATAGTGGGGCATAGTGGGGATGCCGGGGGGGGGCATGAAACAAAACCCAGGAAAGTGAAAATCACAGCTTTTATTGCTTTAAAGTGGAACAAAACCTAGCAGCGGCCGGCCTGGTATCTGAAAGATGCCAGGACATGCCGCTGTTTTTTCCCTGGGGCATCCCGAATCGGGATGTCCTGCTGTGTGTTCGCTCATAAAAACCTATCCAGACTCCAGCGGCGCATGCGCGGGGGCGCTCAAGCAATGAAAGCCGCCTGCTGTGACTATATCATTCAGCAAACGGCTCCCATTGACTTGAAAGGCTCCCAATATCATAATACTAATAATAGCATTGAAAGGAAAATCCTTCCTGAACTTTATGTGTTGCTGGACGTTTCCTTTGACAGTTTGCTGTCATTTTACTTTCAATCTTTTTTTATTTTCAGGGTGGGAAAGAGGGACAATTGTAAAATTAGGCAACACCCCCTATTGATTGATGGATAGGAGATAGGATGTAACAGTTACACCAATAGAAACACTTTGAATAGGCAAACAAATCATTTATTGCTGCAGATCTGCATGTTACACCTCAAAGAGGGACAAATGAGAACAAAGAGGGACAGACAAATCGTTTATTCTGACTTCTGGTGAGATCGCCCACGCCCCCGTGATGTAAGAGAGCCACCCAAGTGTCCCGGGATACTGTCTTGTCGAAGAGGGTGATAGTCATCCCAAATATTCTGGATATTTCCGGCAGATGTGCATGACGTCTCCGGGTACGTGGCATCCCCTGAAGCATCAATCTGAGTATCCCGGGATCCAGGGCCGGGCTAAGTGTGGTGGGGGCCCCTGGACCACATGGGCAATTCTAGCAGAGACATAGTACCATCTCCTTAAAGTTCCGACTGATAAAACAGTAACAGAGCACTTACATATTTCCCAACTGTCCCTGATTTGGAGGGACTGTCCCTCTTGTGAGTCCATGTCCCCCTGCCCCTCGTTGTTCTCATTTGTCCCTCTTTGAGGTGTAACATGCAGATCTGCAGCAATAAATGATTTATTTGCCTATTCAAAGTGTTTCTATTGTTGTAACTGTTACATCCTATCTCCTATCCATCCCTCAAAGAGGGGGTGTGGCTTCATTTAACAATTGTCCCTCTTTCCCACCTTGAAAAGTTGGAAGGTACACACTTGGCATTAGTCAGCCAAATCATTGCCTCCCCTCCATTCCCCCAAGTCCAAAGCCCACTTCTGGACATATGGCAAGTCGCTGTATTTGGGGGGTTTGTTGAATAAGTTATATAGCATGGGGGTCAGACGCCTGATTGCTCAAATTCCGTGAAAAGACGAGAAATCGTCTCCCCCACCCACCAAGCCCAGTACGTGTGCATACCTACCAATCTTTTAGGGTTGGAAACACGGACAATATGTAAATGAAGCCACGCCCCCTCATTGAGGGATGTATAGGAGATAGGGTGTAACAGTTACACCAATAGAAACAATTTGAATAGGCAAATTAATAATTTATTAATGCAGATCTGCATGTTACACCTCAAAGAGGGACAAATGAGAACAACAAGGGACAGGGGGACATGGACTCAAAAGAGGGACAGTCCCTCTAAATCAGGGACACGTGGGAGATATGTGTATGGAGTAGTGTAAGTTAAGAGTGGAAGAAGAACAGGGGTTATGCGCCGCAGGTCGATATATATACGAAGATACGAAGAGGCCTCTTGGACCCTTTACCAGTTTACAAAACAAAAACATAAAAAAAGAAGGCTGCGTCCTCTCTGCAGGTGCGCGGGGGCGGGGCTCCCTCCTGGTCGGGAAGCCTGTGATGCCGGGAATCCGCTATTGCAGCCACCCCAACAGCATCTGTAGTGAGGAGGAACACAGGTCCTCCCTCCTCCTTGAAAAACAGGGTCAGCACTCCTTAAAATAAACTTTTATTGAAGTCTCTTTAAAAATGTAACAAATCAAGACACATTACCGGACCCCGACAGCAATCCTAGATGCAGCTTACGCGTTTCGGACGCCACCCGGTCCTTATTCATAATCATATCTATGAATGGAATCCCCCCATGTGAATAATGACATCACTAGAGGGGAGGGACAAGGAGGGGGATTCCCAGAGAATCTGTGCCCCCCTCACTACAGACTCTCTCTCGCGCATCTCTCGGCTGTGCACGGCCTCACCATGCCATACGATTATTACGACGGGCAGAGCCACGTAAAGCCAATGACAGATGCCGCTGCCAGTTGCACATGGTCACGTCGGAAAGGTAAGGAAAGCGGGAAAGGGTTTCACATAGTGGGGCATCCCAAAGTGGGATGCCCCAAGGGGGTGGTTTCTGGACCTAGGGGTTTATAGACACTAGATCCTGTTTTGATCCACTGGGTGATGAAGAATATTGCAAACAGTTCATACCCTCCCACCCGTCCCGGATTTCCCGGGAAAATCCCAAATTTTTGCCTCTTGGTCCCGCAGCGCATGCACTTGTCCCGCGCTGTTGCTGCTCTGTCCCGCCCCATCTCCGCTATGTCCCACGCCGTCGTCCGCAGGGTTGCCACGTCCTCTTAGACGCCCGCCGCCGCCGGCCCCGAGTGTAGGAGCTCAGCTGCACACTCGGGGCCCATGGCGACAGACGTCCGAGAGGCCGCCGCAGCCGGGAGTCAGGTTTTTTTTTTTTTCTCTATTATTTGATTTCATTGGTGGTTCAGTGGGTGGGGGCGGGACTCCAGGAAGGAGCCTCGCTGGAGATCGAGCAGGAGGGGAAATCGCCTGCACTGGTGTGTGTGTGTGTGTGTGTGTGTGTCTATGTGTGTGTGTTTGTGTATGTGTGTGTGCGTGTGTCTGTTTTGCTCCTAACTGGCTCCAATGAGGGATGCCCTTCACTGGCTGCAATGAGGGATGCCCTTCACTGGCTGCAATGAGGGATGCCCCTAACTGGCTCCAATGAGGGATGCCCCTCACTGGCTGCAATGAGGGATGCCCCTAACTGGCTCCAATGAGGGATGCCCCTCACTGGCTGCAATGAGGGATGCCCCTAACTGGCTGCAATGAGGGATGCCCTTCACTGGCTGCAATGAGGGATGCCCTTCACTGGCTGCAATGAGGGATGCCCCTAACTGGCTCCAATGAGGGATGCCCTTCACTGGCTCCAATGAGGGATGCCCTTCACTGGCTGCAATGAGGGATGCCCCTAACTGGCTCCAATGAGGGATGCCCCTCACTGGCTGCAATGAGGGATGCCCCTAACTGGCTGCAATGAAGGATGCCCTTCACTGGCTGCAATGAGGGATGCCCCTCACTGGCTGCAATGAGGGATGCCCCTAACTGGCTGCAATGAGGGATGCCCTTCACTGGCTGCAATGAG
Organism: Gastrophryne carolinensis; assembly: GCA_027917425.1. Taxonomy (NCBI): domain Eukaryota; kingdom Metazoa; phylum Chordata; class Amphibia; order Anura; family Microhylidae; genus Gastrophryne; species Gastrophryne carolinensis. The sequence goes on along the minus strand of CM051234.1, from coordinate 641,579,625 downwards.
GGATGCCCCTCACTGGCTGCAATGAGGGATGCCCCTAACTTCGCTGCAATGAGGGATGCCCTTCACTGGCTGCAATGAGGGATGCCCCTAACTGGCTGCAATGAGGAATGCCTCTAACTGGCTGCAATGAGGGATGCCCCTCACTGGCTGCAATGAGGGATGCCCCTAACTGGCTGCAATGAGGAATGCCTCTAACTGGCTGCAATGAGGGATGCCCCTAACTGGCTGCAATGAGGAATGCCCCTAACTGGCTGCAATGAGGAATGCCTCTAACTGGCTGCAATGAGGGATGCCCCTCACTGGCTGCAATGAGGGATGCCCCTAACTGGCTGCAATGAGGGATGCCCTTCACTGGCTGCAATGAGGGATGCCCCTCACTGGCTGTAATGAGGGATGCCCCTAACTGGCTGCAATGAGGGATGCCCCTCACTGGCTGTAATGAGGGATGCCCCTCACTGGCTGTAATGAGGGATGCCCCTAACTGGCTGCAATGAGGGATGCCCCTCACTGGCTGCAATGAGGGATGCCCCTAACTGGCTGCAATGAAGGATGCCCTTCACTGGCTGCAATGAGGGATGCCCCTCACTGGCTGCAATGAGGGATGCCCCTAACTGGCTGCAATGAGGGATGCCCTTCACTGGCTGCAATGAGGGATGCCCCTCACTGGCTGTAATGAGGAATGCCTCTAACTGGCTGCAATGAGGGATGCCCCTCACTGGCTGTAATGAGGGATGCCCCTAACTGGCTGCAATGAGGGATGCCCTTCACTGGCTGCAATGAGGGATGCCCCTCACTGGCTGTAATGAGGGATGCCCCTAACTGGCTGCAATGAGGGATGCCCCTCACTGGCTGTAATGAGGGATGCCCCTCACTGGCTGTAATGAGGGATGCCCTTCACTGGCTGTAATGAGGGATGCCCCTAACTGGCTGCAACGAGGAATGCCCCTAACTGGCTGCAATGAGGGATGCCCCTCACTGGCTGCAATGAGGGATGCCCTTCACTGGTTGTATTGGAAGGATGCCCCTCACTAGCTGTATTGAAGGGATGCCTGTTACTGGATGGAATAGAGGGATGCCCCTCACTGGCTGGAATTTTTTAATTCTTAGGTGCTGTTTCCCTTTAAGGGCATGGTTGGGGGCGTGGTTGGGGTGGCCGGGCGTGGCTTAAATGTGTCAGAATTACTTTCTCTAACTTCTGAGAAGCTGCAGAAACTTTGCGTCACTTCACTGGTCTCTGTATTGACAAGTCTCGTCCACAGACGCTTCCTCCAGCCCTGTGCTGCCTCATTGCCAGGTGGTGGATCATTGTAGAGATAAGGATCAAATCCTCTCAATAATATGAATAGCTTATTCTGTCCCATCATGTCGTCCTGAATGGAATCGCTTTGTTTTCCTTTAGTCGCACAAGGTGCAGCCTGTAGACAAGTCTTTTTCTTTTCTCTCATTGCTCCACTTGCTTAATGCCGACCCTACAATATCTCCTTATGTTTAGGAAACTTTGCGGTTAAGCCTTTGCATTCATGGAAGACAGATGACTTTTTGTAGGCCCGCGAGAAGTCCTTATCCAGGTTTCATGCCTCCAGCACATGAATCGATCGATCCATATGCCATGTTCCTTTCATGCTTGAGCTGAAACATTGACAAAGCTTAAGGCGGAATGTAAACTCGAAAGCATTAATAAGGCAGCACGCAGCTTGTCGCGTGTACCTCTGTAATAGGATGGTTTCCTGGCTAGTTCATCCAGGAGGGGTCCCATGACCTGTGTTCCATTTTAAGGGGTTTTGGTCCTCCCGAGCGCGGACAGTGGCTACATGTGCACAGTGTCCACGGCCTAACTAGGCCTAGGTAGGCCTAAGGCGCTGAGCGCCGTCAGCGGCTACGTGTAGTGGGCCTCTGTCTGGCCAATGGTAGAGGCTCTGAGGAGCAGGGGGGGGGTTCTTGGACCTAGGGTAGGGCGACTCAGGTTGTTGTGGCATGTGTGGGGTGAGGTGCACTTACTGATTCAGCCGTCTCTGGTCTTCAATCATGACACGTTGACACGTTTTGTAGCAAACAACAGGTTCTTTTTTTGAGGGCTTCTGTGAAGGAATGGTCCAGCTTAAGTTAAGAAACACATATCCAAGGTCTAGAGTTTCCCTTTATTCCCCCTGTTATAAATGCACAAGTCCTTAGCTCTATTCAGGAAAAGAAATTAGCATTTACAGGTCAAACAGTAGAGACCACAGACAGTGATGCTGTTTTCCTGCCGATAGTCGCACCTTAGTCTGGGAAGATGCCGCTTAGTCTGTATCTCGCTGGACCCCTTGCTGTGAATTTGTCATAGCAAGGATAAGAACCGCAGACTAGCAGCACCGACAGAAATTGCTCCATAACTGCGTGTCCATGTGTCGCAGCGCCAAACCAGTTACAGAATCAGAACCGGCTCACAAAACCGCATAAGGGGATAGGTAATTGCATTCTGAGAAATAAAGCAAAGCCCCGTAAACGGAGATCTAAGTTTCTGATCTGCTCAGGGACACCATGTCTGGACTCATTGGGTGCACGGCATCCAGGCCGATAGTTTGGTACCGTTTCCAAGGCCATACGACCCCCCTGCTCCAAATTATAACCTCTAAAGGGTTTTAGGGCAAAAGCACGCGCCATAACCCTGGGGAGGTGACATCCCGTCCCACAGAGGGGAGGGGGCGGAGGACGGTCCGGAACCAGGTAGGGGTCATTCATCTGGAGGGGATATGCGATCAGCATACTGGGGGTGGCCATCATCATCGATAAGCTCTTGACACACCCCTTGTGAGAGCTCCCCATCATCACTACTACTCTGCAACTGCATACTAAGGCAACTGCTTATTGTTTCTCTGTGCAATGCACTCAATCTTGTAACCATCTCAGAATAGCATAATTGTATCATCTGTATCATATTACATTACATCATAGTTAAATGCTTGTTATCAGTGCCTAGTGTGCATATAGCATTAACATTTATATTTAACCTGAGCGATCTGTTGCCTTAAACCAAGAATCTGTGTGTCCATGGCTTCGGGCCTTGTATCCCTGGTAGGAGGGGTCGGACAAAGGGTTTTGGGGAACGCGGGCTTTGTGTCGGGAGGTCCCTGGTTAGTAGTTGGGTCCACGTGACCGCGGTTCCCTGACAGCTTCCATCCATCAGGTGATATTCTCCAGTAGTTACATCAGACAGTCTTTATAGCTTCCAGTTACCAACCCCTGGTTTCTTCCCTCAATGCTGCTCTGCTCCTCTACTACATTACCAGTCATTCACCTCTTTACATCCACAGCTCAGAACTAAAACCCTCTAGAAGGATTGGGTCCTCCTTTATGTAGACTTTCATATGTTACCTCTACCAACTATGTGGCTAACCTCCAAGGGATGTTGCCAATGCGTTCTGGCTGAGTCTCTATTTACCTACCTAAAGGGGCATGCTAGACTAATTAATATAAATAACTCTTATTCCTTAGGCAACACTGACATCATGTGGATTCATGGCGCAATGGCACCTAAGTCCTGCATTTAACTACTATTGATTAAAGCTATGATCACCAGCAGGGTCTCCTCTACTGACAGGGCTTTAATCCTTCCTAACTGTACTGTTGACCGCTGTACCTACCCGTCACACATGTACACAGTGTCCGGGGCTGTAACACACACAAGTATGGCTGTCTGCACTTCCCGCAGATAGAGCCTTGCGTTTTCACCATTCACTTACTAGGGATGTGACTGGCAAGAATCTGGTGATACGATGCGTATCGCGATACACGTATGACGATACGATATATCTCGATACATCCCGATTCTGTCTCAAAGACGATATATTGCGATTTTTTTTAAATTTAATTTGAATTTAAATAAAATGACATAGGGTTCCCCCCCTCCCGGGGGGGAAGACCCCATTTTTGGGGGAAATTTTAAGGGTTAAAAACCCTTAAAAAGCCCCAAAAATGGCGTGATTTCCCACTTACCCAGCATAACCAGGCCGGAACCAGCTATGCAGGGCCTGTAGAACATGGCACAGGGGCCAGCTTTGGCTGGCACAACTCAACCACTTTCTCCCTAGTCCCCCTCCAGTAGACAGATCTGAACACAGTAGTGGTCACTAGAGATGAGCGAACTTTTGAAAAATTCGATTCGACTGATTCGCCGAATTTTCCGACAAAAATCGTTTCGACCCGAATAAATTCGCGACGAATCGCTATTAAAAACGGCTATTTCTGAGCCTCCTAGAGCCTCAATAGGGTTGTAAACCATTCAGCCTTGCTGTAACACGCACAGGATGCGTGCTGGGTTAGTTAAATAATACTTTGAAGAAATATCACATGCAGATCAGAGGCATCGCTAATAGAATCGCAGAGCGGCACAATTGCAGAGAGTTGAAGTGGCATCACTATGAGGGGCAGAAGGAGCCCAAATATACACTGGAGTTGGCCTCAGGAGCCCAAAAATTGGATGAATCACACCCTGGAGTTGGCAGAAGTTGGCAGCAGCAGCAGCAGGAGCCCAAATATACACTGGAGTTGGCTTCAGGAGCCCAAAAATTGGATGAATCACACCCTGGAGTTGGCAGAAGTTGGCAGCAGCAGCAGCAGGAGCCCAAATATACACTGGAGTTGGCTTCAGGAGCCCAAAAATTGGATGAATCACACCCTGGAGTTGGCAGAAGTTGGCAGCAGCAGCAGCAGGAGCCCAAATATATACTGGAGTTGGCTTCAGGAGCCCAAAAATTGGATGAATCACACCCTGGAGTTGGCAGGAGTTGACAGTAGCAGCAGCAGGAGCCCAAATATACACTGGAGTTGGCTTCAGGAGCCCAAAAATTGGATGAATCACACCCTGGAGTTGGCAGAAGTTGGCAGCAGCAGGAGCCCAAATATACACTGGAGTTGGCCTCAGGAGCCCAAAAATTGGATGAATCACACCCTGGAGTTGGCAGGAGTTGACAGTAGCAGCAGCAGGAGCCCAAATATACACTGGAGTTGGCTTCAGGAGCCCAAAAATTGGATGAATCACACCCTGGAGTTGGCAGAAGTTGGCAGCAGCAGCAGCAGGAGCCCAAATATACACTGGAGTTGGCTTCAGGAGCCCAAAAATTGGATGAATCACACCCTGGAGTTGGCAGGAGTTGACAGTAGCAGCAGCAGGAGCCCAAATATACACTGGAGTTGGCTTCAGGAGCCCAAAAATTGGATGAATCACACCCTGGAGTTGGCAGAAGTTGGCAGCAGCAGCAGCAGGAGCCCAAATATACACTGGAGTTGGCCTCAGGAGCCCAAAAATTGGATGAATCACACCCTGGAGTTGGCAGGAGTTGACAGTAGCAGCAGCAGGAGCCCAAAAAATGGCCTAAAGACATAAATATGTTTTGCACCATTTGGAAAGTGTAAAACGTGGCACCATGCTGAATCTAGTCGCATGCATCAGGCATTGGTGGGTGGAAATCCTGGCTGATCCATCCCTGATTCATTTTGACAAAGGTGAGTCTCTCCACATTTTTAGTTGACAGACGAGTTCTCCTCGCCGTAACTATGGCCCCCGCCGCACTAAACACCCGCTCAGATGGCACGCTACTTGCCGGGCAGGACAGCTTTTCCAGGGCAAACTCTGCTAGTTGCGGCCACAAATCAAGTTTGGCTGCCCAGAAGTCCAGCGGATCCTCAAGGTGTGTTGGCATGGTCATGTCAAAGTATGACATGACCTGCTGGTTCAGGTCCTGCTCCAGGTCTTCCTGCTGCTCATGAGTAGCCTCACTATGCGGGTGTAGAAAGCTACTCATTAGCGACTGAAGACTGAGGCTGCTGCTGCTGATGGAGCTTCTGCTGCTGCTGCTGCCAACCCCCCCAGCGGCCATGGCAGTGGAAGGTGAGCGCAGAGGTCCCCTCGAGTCAGACCTGCGAGAGTATGGACCATGGCGCAGATAGGCATCGGCCAACTGCCTACGTAGAATGTCTTTGTAGTAGTTGAGTTTGTCCTCCCTCTCGGTGGGTTTAAAAAATGCCCCCATTTTGTGCCGGAAGCGAGGGTCCAATAAGGTGGACAGCCAGAAGTCATCCCGCCGACAGATGGAAACAATTCTGGGGTCACTACGCAAGCATGTGAGCATGCTTCGTGCCATTTGCGCAAGTGACTCGGATGGACTACCTGTCTCCATCTCCACTGCATACTGCCACGGTGTGCCCGGGTCCTCTGTCTCTCCTTCCTCAAAAACCTCTAGCTCCTCTGGCTGCTCCTGCTCCTCCTCTCCTGTCCGCTGACTAGATAAACCAGCCATTTCGCCAAGCCTAAACTGTGTTTCGCTGGGCAACTCCTTCTCCTCCTCTTCCTCCTCCTCCTCCTCCAGTTCAGCTCCAACGGGGTTCATGTGGCCGTAAGATGTAAACGCCATGTCTCCAGTGCCCTGACCAGCCATGGTTTCCAACATGTGCTGTAGTACATGAAGCAGTGGAATCACGTCGTTCATCCCGTAATCCTGCCGACTGACAAATAAAGTGGCTTCCTCAAAGGGCCTGAGCAAACGGCAGGTGTCACGTATGAGCTGCCACTGGTTGACATTGAAGTTACACAGGGGAGTCCCCCTATCTGCTTGGATCATCAGGAAATCCGTGATGGCTTTTCTCTGTTCATATAATCGGTCCAACATGTGAAGGGTGGAATTCCAACGGGTGGAAACATCGCAAATCAGACTATGTTGGGGGATACCATTCTGACGCTGTAGCTCAAGAAGGGTGTGTTTGGCGGTGTAGGAGTGGCTGAAGTGCATGCAAAGTTTCCGTGAAGTTGTTAGGATGTCCTGCAGATGGGGGGAACACTTCAGAAACCGCTTGACAACCAGATTGAAGACGTGAGCCATGCAGGTGGCATGGGTCAGGCTTCCTTGGCGCAGCGCAGACAAAATGTTCTTCCCATTGTCGGTAACCATGATTCCCATTTTAAGTTTTCTCGGAGTAAGCCATGTTTGGATTTCCTGATGAATACATTTAAGCAGTTCCTCCCCTGTGTGACTCCGTTCGCCAAGACAAACCATGTGAAGCACTGCGTGACACCTCCGTGCCCTGCACACATGGTAGACTGGAGGGGCACTGAGACTTGAGCCAACAGTGGAGGGTGAGGAGATGGCGGAGGATGAGGAGGCCGAGTCGCACGGTGTCACAGGCCCAATGGGCAGAGAGCGCGGAGGCCGAAGCGGCGTGACCTGTCCAAGTTGCTGCTGCAAAGGGACCACATTCACCCAGTGGGCCGTAAACGACATGTACTGCCCCTGACCGTAGTTACAGCTCCAGATGTCGGCGCTGCCATGTATTTTGCTACACACCGACAGGCTCAAGGACTGGCCCACCTTCTGTTCAACAAAAGTGTGCAGCGCTGGTACTGCCTTCTTGGCAAAGAAATGACGGCTTGGGACTCTCCACCTCGGCTCGGCACAAGCCATCAGTTATCTGAAAGGTGCAGATTCCACCACCTGAAAGGGGAGCGACTGCAGCACCAGCAACTTGGACAGGAGCACATTCAGCTTCTGCGCCGTAGGATGAGTGGGCGCATACTGCTGTCTCTTGGACATGGCTTCGCTGATGGATTGCTGGCGGGATGCATGACTTGGAGGAGGAGGAGGAGGAGCAGGAGCGACAGAGGATGGGTATGACGCACAGCTGCCTTCGGCTGAGGTGCTGGAGCCTTGGCTGGCAGAAATTGGGAGCTCACTTGGTGAGGAAGCAGACTGGACCACCCCTTGGGAGCCTCGGTTCTCCCAGGTCGTTTTATGGTGACGCATCATATGTTGACGCAGGGCCGTGGTGCCAACATTTGGACCCTGGCCACGCTTCACCTTTTGCCTACATATCTTGCATGTGGCCATGTTACCCTCCTGCGGATGCCTCAGGAAAAACTGCCACACTGCCGAGTAGCTACTTTTCCCACCCCCTGGCCTCACTGATTCACTGCTGCTGTTGCCAACTCCAGGAACCCCTGCTCCACTACCTCCCGATAAGGTAGACTGCCGCACAGCAGGTGCTCTACCCCGGCCCCGGCCCCGGCCGGCTCCAGCCTTTGGAATTGTGCCCCCATGCTGACTGCTACCACCTTGCTGCCTCAGCTGCTGACTCCGGGGCAACCTGCGCCCCTCTTCTCCTGATGATGACGATGAAGCCCCTTCATCACCCGGCTCCCAAGTGCGATCGGCTTCATCGTCATCATCATCATCACCGAGTTGTGGCTGTACGTCACTGATGTTCGTGGATTCGTCAACAGTGTCTGGCGCAGGAGCTGGAACGCTCGCAGCACCCACGACACTGTCCACATCACTATCTGTCTGCCTAGCTAGAGAAGCCACCTCCATTTCTTGGCTGGGCAGTAGCTGCTGACTGTCCTCTATCTGATGGTCCTCCTCACTAAAGAGTGGAGCTGAACCCAAAGCATAGGATACGTCGCTGGGGGAGGGAACGGCGTAGGACAGAGGCAATGGGAGGACAGGGACTGCTCTCGGGGCATGCCAACTCAGGGTTGTGTCAGAGGAACCTACCGACCCTAGACTGGGGGTCTCAGACGTAAGTTGTGATGATGTTGTTGATGAGCGCGTCAACCAATCTACCACGGCAGATGCGTTACTGGTGGAGACCCGACCGCTAGCAGATACTGGCAGATTAGGTCTCTCAGCGTGACTCCTGCTGCTACTGGCCCCCAGTCTGATGCGAGCTCTGCCTGCGGAATCTTGGCCTCTGCCACTCCTCTTTTCACTTCCAGGCACTTGTCTGCCCGACATAGTCTAACTGGCGTGGGAGTAGGTGATATTTTAAGATCCCCCGGGCAGCGGTGGGTCTATATGAAACAGAATATAATGCACACCAAAAGTGAGCAGTAACACTCAGCCTCCAACAGGCCTGCTTAGTGTAAATAAGAGAGCTGCTTAGTGTAAATAAAGAGGGGTATGCTATGTTACAGAATGGGATGCCTCAACAGAAGTGCACCTGGCAGGCAGCAGTAAGCCTATGCCCAGCAAAAGTGTCTTATAATATAAATATAATAAGAGCAAATGCTTATATGGTCTTAAACAGAGGCTGCTTTAGTCACAGAATGGGATGCCCCCAAAAAAGATCCAGTAGTACTATGCCCAGCAAAAGTGTCTTTATCAGGCTAATTTCAAATATGATAAGAGCAAATGCTTATATGGTCTTAAACAGAGGCTGCTTTAGTCACAGAATGGGATGCCCTGGCAGGGACAAGTAGTGCTATGCCCAGCAAAAGTGTCTTTATCAGGCTAATTTCAAATATGATAAGAGCAAATGCTTATACGGTCTTAAACAGAGGCTGCTGTAGTCACAGAATGGGATGCCCCAAATAGGAGTGCACCTGGCAGGGTCCAGTAGTGCTTTGCCCAGCAAAAGTGTCTTTATCAGGCCTAATTTCAAATATGATAAGAGCAAATGCTTATATGGTCTTAAACAGAGGCTGCTGTAGTCACAGAATGGGATGCCCCAAATAGGAGTGCACCTGGCAGGGTCCAGTAGTGCTTTGCCCAGCAAAAGTGTCTTTATCAGGCCTAATTTCAAATATGATAAGAGCAAATGCTTATATGGTCTTAAACAGAGGCTGCTTTAGTCACAGAATGGGATGCCCCAAATAGGAGTGCACCTGGCAGGGTCCAGTAGTGCTATGCCCAGCAAAAGTGTCTTTATCAGGCCTAATTTCAAATATGATAAGAGCAAATGCTTATATGGTCTTAAACAGAGGCTGCTGTAGTCACAGAATGGGATGCCCCAAATAGGAGTGCACCTGGCAGGGTCCAGTAGTGCTATGCCCAGCAAAAGTGTCTTTATCAGGCCTAATTTCAAATATGATAAGAGCAAATGCTTATATGGTCTTAAACAGAGGCTGCTGTAGTCACAGAATGGGATGCCCCAAATAGGAGTGCACCTGGCAGGGTCCAGTAGTGCTATGCCCAGCAAAAGTGTCTTTATCAGGCCTAATTTCAAATATGATAAGAGCAAATGCTTATATGGTCTTAAACAGAGGCTGCTTTAGTCACAGAATGGGATGCCCCAAATAGGAATGCACCTGGCAGGGTCCAGTAGTGCTTTGCCCAGCAAAAGTGTCTTTATCAGGCCTAATTTCAAATATGATAAGAGCAAATGCTTATATGGTCTTAAACAGAGGCTGCTGTAGTCACAGAATGGGATGCCCCAAATAGGAGTGCACCTGGCAGGGTCCAGTAGTGCTTTGCCCAGCAAAAGTGTCTTTATCAGGCCTAATTTCAAATATGATAAGAGCAAATGCTTATATGGTCTTAAACAGAGGCTGCTGTAGTCACAGAATGGGATGCCCCAAATAGGAGTGCACCTGGCAGGGTCCAGTAGTTTTTTGCCCAGCAAAAGTGTCTTTATCAGGCCTAATTTCAAATATAATAAGAGCAAATGCTTATATGGTCTTAAACAGAGGCTGCTGTAGTCACAGAATGGGATGCCCCAAATAGGAGTGCACCTGGCAGGGTCCAGTAGTGCTTTGCCCAGCAAAAGTGTCTTTATCAGGCCTAATTCAAATATGATAAGAGCAAATGCTTATATGGTCTTAAACAGAGGCTGCTGTAGTCACAGAATGGGATGCCCCAAATAGGAGTGCACCTGGCAGGGTCCAGTAGTGCTTTGCCCAGCAAAAGTGTCTTTATCAGGCCTAATTTCAAATATGATAAGAGCAAATGCTTATATGGTCTTAAACAGAGGCTGCTTTAGTCACAGAATGGGATGCCCCAAATAGGAGTGCACCTGGCAGGGTCCAGTAGTGCTTTGCCCAGCAAAAGTGTCTTTATCAGGCCTAATTTCAAATATGATAAGAGCAAATGCTTATATGGTCTTAAACAGAGGCTGCTGTAGTCACAGAATGGGATGCCCCAAATAGGAGTGCACCTGGCAGGGTCCAGTAGTGCTTTGCCCAGCAAAAGTGTCTTTATCAGGCCTAATTTCAAATATGATAAGAGCAAATGCTTATATGGTCTTAAACAGAGGCTGCTGTAGTCACAGAATGGGATGCCCCAAATAGGAGTGCACCTGGCAGGGTCCAGTAGTGCTTTGCCCAGCAAAAGTGTCTTTATCAGGCCTAATTTCAAATATGATAAGAGCAAATGCTTATATGGTCTTAAACAGAGGCTGCTGTAGTCACAGAATGGGATGCCCCAAATAGGAGTGCACCTGGCAGGGTCCAGTAGTGCTTTGCCCAGCAAAAGTGTCTTTATCAGGCCTAATTTCAAATATGATAAGAGCAAATGCTTATATGGTCTTAAACAGAGGCTGCTGTAGTCACAGAATGGGATGCCCCAAATAGGAGTGCACCTGGCAGGGTCCAGTAGTGCTTTGCCCAGCAAAAGTGTCTTTATCAGGCCTAATTTCAAATATGATAAGAGCAAATGCTTATATGGTCTTAAACAGAGGCTGCTGTAGTCACAGAATGGGATGCCCCAAATAGGAGTGCACCTGGCAGGGTCCAGTAGTGCTTTGCCCAGCAAAAGTGTCTTTATCAGGCCTAATTTCAAATATGATAAGAGCAAATGCTTATATGGTCTTAAACAGAGGCTGCTGTAGTCACAGAATGGGATGCCCCAAATAGGAGTGCACCTGGCAGGGTCCAGTAGTGCTTTGCCCAGCAAAAGTGTCTTTATCAGGCCTAATTTCAAATATGATAAGAGCAAATGCTTATATGGTCTTAAACAGAGGCTGCTGTAGTCACAGAATGGGATGCCCCAAATAGGAGTGCACCTGGCAGGGTCCAGTAGTGCTTTGCCCAGCAAAAGTGTCTTTATCAGGCCTAATTTCAAATATGATAAGAGCAAATGCTTATATGGTCTTAAACAGAGGCTGCTGTAGTCACAGAATGGGATGCCCCAAATAGGAGTGCACCTGGCAGGGTCCAGTAGTGCTATGCCCAGCAAAAGTGTCTTTATCAGGCCTAATTTCAAATATGATAAGTGAAAATGGTTATACGGTCTTAAACAGAGGCTGCTGTAGTCACAGAATGGGATGCCCCAAATAGGAGTGCACCTGGCAGGGTCCAGTAGTGCTATGCCCAGCAAAAGTGTCTTTATCAGGCCTAATTTCAAATATGATAAGTGAAAATGGTTATACGGTCTTAAACAGAGGCTGCTGTAGTCACAGAATGGGATGCCCCAAATAGGAGTGCACCTGGCAGGGTCCAGTAGTGCTATGCCCAGCAAAAGTGTCTTTATCAGGCCTAATTTCAAATATGATAAGAGCAAATGCTTATAAGGTCTTAAACAGAGGCTGCTGTAGTCACAGAATGGGATGCCCCAAATAGGAGTGCACCTGGCAGGGTCCAGTAGTGCTTTGCCCAGCAAAAGTGTCTTTATCAGGCCTAATTTCAAATATGATAAGAGCAAATGCTTATATGGTCTTAAACAGAGGCTGCTGTAGTCACAGAATGGGATGCCCCAAATAGGAGTGCACCTGGCAGGGTCCAGTAGTGCTATGCCCAGCAAAAGTGTCTTTATCAGGCCTAATTTCAAATATGATAAGTGAAAATGGTTATACGGTCTTAAACAGAGGCTGCTGTAGTCACAGAATGGGATGCCCCAAATAGGAGTGCACCTGGCAGGGTCCAGTAGTGCTTTGCCCAGCAAAAGTGTCTTTATCAGGCCTAATTTCAAATATGATAAGAGCAAATGCTTATATGGTCTTAAACAGAGGCTGCTGTAGTCACAGAATGGGATGCCCCAAATAGGAGTGCACCTGGCAGGGTCCAGTAGTGCTATGCCCAGCAAAAGTGTCTTTATCAGGCCTAATTTCAAATATGATAAGTGAAAATGGTTATACGGTCTTAAACAGAGGCTGCTGTAGTCACAGAATGGGATGCCCCAAATAGGAGTGCACCTGGCAGGGTCCAGTAGTGCTTTGCCCAGCAAAAGTGTCTTTATCAGGCCTAATTTCAAATATGATAAGAGCAAATGCTTATATGGTCTTAAACAGAGGCTGCTGTAGTCACAGAATGGGATGCCCCAAATAGGAGTGCACCTGGCAGGGTCCAGTAGTGCTTTGCCCAGCAAAAGTGTCTTTATCAGGCCTAATTTCAAATATGATAAGTGAAAATGGTTATACGGTCTTAAACAGAGGCTGCTGTAGTCACAGAATGGGATGCCCCAAATAGGAGTGCACCTGGCAGGGTCCAGTAGTGCTATGCCCAGCAAAAGTGTCTTTATCAGGCCTAATTTCAAATATGATAAGTGAAAATGGTTATACGGTCTTAAACAGAGACTGCTGTAGTCACAGAATGGGATGCCCCAAATAGGAGTGCACCTGGCAGGGTCCAGTAGTGCTTTGCCCAGCAAAAGTGTCTTTATCAGGCCTAATTTCAAATATGATAAGTGAAAATGGTTATACGGTCTTAAACAGAGGCTGCTGTAGTCACAGAATGGGATGCCCCAAATAGGAGTGCACCTGGCAGGGTCCAGTAGTGCTTTGCCCAGCAAAAGTGTCTTTATCAGGCCTAATTTCAAATATGATAAGAGCAAATGCTTATATGGTCTTAAACAGAGGCTGCTGTAGTCACAGAATGGGATGCCCCAAATAGGAGTGCACCTGGCAGGGTCCAGTAGTGCTTTGCCCAGCAAAAGTGTCTTTATCAGGCCTAATTTCAAATATGATAAGAGCAAATGCTTATATGGTCTTAAACAGAGGCTGCTGTAGTCACAGAATGGGATGCCCCAAATAGGAGTGCACCTGGCAGGGTCCAGTAGTGCTTTGCCCAGCAAAAGTGTCTTTATCAGGCCTAATTTCAAATATGATAAGAGCAAATGCTTATATGGTCTTAAACAGAGGCTGCTGTAGTCACAGAATGGGATGCCCCAAATAGGAGTGCACCTGGCAGGGTCCAGTAGTGCTTTGCCCAGCAAAAGTGTCTTTATCAGGCCTAATTTCAAATATGATAAGAGCAAATGCTTATATGGTCTTAAACAGAGGCTGCTGTAGTCACAGAATGGGATGCCCCAAATAGGAGTGCACCTGGCAGGGTCCAGTAGTGCTTTGCCCAGCAAAAGTGTCTTTATCAGGCCTAATTTCAAATATGATAAGAGCAAATGCTTATATGGTCTTAAACAGAGGCTGCTGTAGTCACAGAATGGGATGCCCCAAATAGGAGTGCACCTGGCAGGGTCCAGTAGTGCTTTGCCCAGCAAAAGTGTCTTTATCAGGCCTAATTTCAAATATGATAAGAGCAAATGCTTATATGGTCTTAAACAGAGGCTGCTGTAGTCACAGAATGGGATGCCCCAAATAGGAGTGCACCTGGCAGGGTCCAGTAGTGCTATGCCCAGCAAAAGTGTCTTTATCAGGCCTAATTTCAAATATGATAAGTGAAAATGGTTATACGGTCTTAAACAGAGGCTGCTGTAGTCACAGAATGGGATGCCCCAAATAGGAGTGCACCTGGCAGGGTCCAGTAGTGCTATGCCCAGCAAAAGTGTCTTTATCAGGCCTAATTTCAAATATGATAAGAGCAAATGCTTATATGGTCTTAAACAGAGGCTGCTGTAGTCACAGAATGGGATGCCCCAAATAGGAGTGCACCTGGCAGGGTCCAGTAGTGCTTTGCCCAGCAAAAGTGTCTTTATCAGGCCTAATTTCAAATATGATAAGAGCAAATGCTTATATGGTCTTAAACAGAGGCTGCTGTAGTCACAGAATGGGATGCCCCAAATAGGAGTGCACCTGGCAGGGTCCAGTAGTGCTATGCCCAGCAAAAGTGTCTTTATCAGGCCTAATTTCAAATATGATAAGTGAAAATGGTTATACGGTCTTAAACAGAGGCTGCTGTAGTCACAGAATGGGATGCCCCAAATAGGAGTGCACCTGGCAGGGTCCAGTAGTGCTTTGCCCAGCAAAAGTGTCTTTATCAGGCCTAATTTCAAATATGATAAGAGCAAATGCTTATATGGTCTTAAACAGAGGCTGCTGTAGTCACAGAATGGGATGCCCCAAATAGGAGTGCACCTGGCAGGGTCCAGTAGTGCTATGCCCAGCAAAAGTGTCTTTATCAGGCCTAATTTCAAATATGATAAGTGAAAATGGTTATACGGTCTTAAACAGAGGCTGCTGTAGTCACAGAATGGGATGCCCCAAATAGGAGTGCACCTGGCAGGGTCCAGTAGTGCTTTGCCCAGCAGAAGTGTCTTTATCAGGCCTAATTTCAAATATGATAAGAGCAAATGCTTATATGGTCTTAAACAGAGGCTGCTGTAGTCACAGAATGGGATGCCCCAAATAGGAGTGCACCTGGCAGGGTCCAGTAGTGCTTTGCCCAGCAAAAGTGTCTTTATCAGGCCTAATTTCAAATATGATAAGTGAAAATGGTTATACGGTCTTAAACAGAGGCTGCTGTAGTCACAGAATGGGATGCCCCAAATAGGAGTGCACCTGGCAGGGTCCAGTAGTGCTATGCCCAGCAAAAGTGTCTTTATCAGGCCTAATTTCAAATATGATAAGTGAAAATGGTTATACGGTCTTAAACAGAGGCTGCTGTAGTCACAGAATGGGATGCCCCAAATAGGAGTGCACCTGGCAGGGTCCAGTAGTGCTATGCCCAGCAAAAGTGTCTTTATCAGGCCTAATTTCAAATATGATAAGAGCAAATGCTTATATGGTCTTAAACAGAGGCTGCTGTAGTCACAGAATGGGATGCCCCAAATAGGAGTGCACCTGGCAGGGTCCAGTAGTGCTATGCCCAGCAAAAGTGTCTTTATCAGGCCTAATTTCAAATATGATAAGAGCAAATGCTTATATGGTCTTAAACAGAGGCTGCTGTAGTCACAGAATGGGATGCCCCAAATAGGAGTGCACCTGGCAGGGTCCAGTAGTGCTTTGCCCAGCAAAAGTGTCTTTATCAGGCCTAATTTCAAATATGATAAGAGCAAATGCTTATATGGTCTTAAACAGAGGCTGCTGTAGTCACAGAATGGGATGCCCCAAATAGGAGTGCACCTGGCAGGGTCCAGTAGTGCTTTGCCCAGCAAAAGTGTCTTTATCAGGCCTAATTTCAAATATGATAAGAGCAAATGCTTATATGGTCTTAAACAGAGGCTGCTGTAGTCACAGAATGGGATGCCCCAAATAGGAGTGCACCTGGCAGGGTCCAGTAGTGCTTTGCCCAGCAAAAGTGTCTTTATCAGGCCTAATTTCAAATATGATAAGAGCAAATGCTTATATGGTCTTAAACAGAGGCTGCTGTAGTCACAGAATGGGATGCCTCACAGCAGACTTAAGATCAGTTCAGTATATATGCACAGTTAGTATAAGCAGCCTGAAAACGCTAACAAAGCCTGTCAGGCTGGATGAAAAAAAAAAAAAAACTGACAGCCTCCGATTTTCCCTTCCTTTCCCTGTTTTTCGCTGACTTTCTGTCTGTCTCCTGTCTGTCTCCTGCCTGTCTCCAGCCTGTCCCTGTCTGTCCCTCAGCTACACAGCGTTCTGTCTCTCACGAATGCAATAGAGAAATGAGGAAAAGCAAGATGGCCGCCGTTAAATACCGCTGTGTGACGTCACCGGGCTTGCTGGCTGCTGATAGGCTGCATGTGACTGCCCCAGCTTGCACTGGCGCGGGATACATGTCCAGACATGTCCCGTCCGCCATCTTAGAATGCCTGTAAATGTAAATGAATGGATGTTAAAGGAAAACTTCGAGTGATCGAATCGCGGGGAAATTCGGATTCGATCCGAATCGAATTTTTCCTGAAATTCGGATCGAATCCGGGTTCGTCCGGATCGATTCGCTCATCCCTAGTGGTCACAGCTTCGAGGGGACCCCTAAATGACCAATGGCCCCATCACAAAACACAGCCCCAAGCCAGCCACTGGATTCCCCACTGAGATTGTGCAGTGGAAGGACTGTAGGACCCTCAGAGCATTTCAATGAAGTTCAATGCCCAGCAGTGTCAGAAGGGATGAGCCGTAGTTTCTGAATCCCAGAACACAACTAACAGAGAAAAAATGGCGGAGTGGTCCAAAATCCAACACAAACTAAAATCTGTGTGTCCGGGTCCCAAGATGATTGAGAAGGTCAAACAAAAATTCCAAGACCTAAAAAGGCAGCGCGGAACAAACATAACGCCATACAGGACTACAGGTAAATGTGTGTTTGAAATATGTTGTACTTTGGACCCAAACATGAGGTCACTAATCGGCCAGACATCTACATGGGGGGGGGGGGGGGGCACCAATAGGCTACGTGTTGTCAGGGCCGGATTAAGTGTGGTGGAGGCCCCTGGGCACAAAATCTAGTGGAGGCCCCAGATACAGTATTTTTTCCTGCCTACTTACTGGAATCTCAGATTAAGTCCCTTAAGATCGAGTCCCTTGTGCCCCCCTTGTGCGGGTGCGTGCTGCTCGGGAACTCCTGCTTTGCCATTCTGGGTGGGGGGTAGTGTAGTCGCCCGGCTGGTTCCCTGCATTGAGCTGCCAGCGGCTGTGCTTGGTGGCTTATGTGCAGTGACAGCTCTGCACCCATCACTGTAGCATTGCTGATGGCGAATTTGCTGCTCTAGACTCTCCGTCCTGCCCTGTGGTGGCTTTGGCGCTGGGTTTGCAAAACAAGGCTTGCCCAGGGGCGGCCCCACTGTCACCGATAGCTTTGTTGCCGTCAGACCAAAGACTGAAAAGCATCCTGGATCAGACCATAACCCAATGGTTGGCGGAGACCCGCTTTGCAGGGCATGTGGTGGAGGCCCCAGGGCGCATGCCCCTTGTGTCCCCCTCATAATCCAGCCCTGAGTATATACATACTGCAGAGGTGGTGGAGGCAGTGTGACTGCACTGCCACTATGGTATGTACACCCCTGCCCCCCCCCCCCCCCCCCTTGACCAAATCTTAGTGAATCTAACTCATGATAAGAACCTGATGACTCTTCCTCATGACCAGACTTAGGTGACTTTTCCTAACAACCAGAATTTGGTGATCCTTTCTCAAGCCCAAGGATTGCCAAATTCAGAACTTGGTGGCCCTCCTTCATGACTAGAACTTTGCAAACCTTTTTCACAGCTGGAACTTTGTTGCTCTTCCACCAAGACCAGAACTTGGCAACCCTTTCCCATGCCTAGAACTTAGAGACTTGCCCACAAGACCAGAACTTGGCAACCCTTTCCCATGCCTAGAACTTAGAGACTTTCCCACAAGACCAGAACTTGACGACCCATTCCCATGCCTAGAACTTAGAGACTTTCCCACAAGACCAGAACTTGACGACCCTTTCCCATGCCTAGAACTTAGTTACTTGCCCACAAGACCAGAACTTGGCAACCCTTTCCCATGCCTAGAACTTAGTTACTTGCCCACAAGACCAGAACTTGGCAACCCTTTCCCATGCATAGAACTTAGTGACTTACCCACAAGACCAGAACTTGGCAACCCTTTCCCATGTCTAGAACTTAGTGACTTGCCCACAGGACCAGAATTGTCGACCCTTTCCCATGCCTAGAACTTAGAAACTTGCCCACAAGACCAGAACTTGGCGACTCTTTCCCATGCCTAGAACTTAGTGACTTGCCCACAAGACCAGAACTTGGCAACCCTTTCCCATGCCTAGAAATTAGTGACTTGCCCACAAGACCAGAACTTGGCAACCCTTTCCCATGCATAGAACTTAGTGACTTACCCACAAGACCAGAACTTGGCAACCCTTTCCCATGTCTAGAACTTAGTGACTTGCCCACAGGACCAGAATTGTCGACCCTTTCCCATGCCTAGAACTTAGAAACTTGCCCACAAGACCAGAACTTGGCGACACTTTCCCATGCCTAGAACTTAGTGACTTGCCCACAAGACCAGAACTTGTCGACCCTTTCCCATGCCTAGAACTTAGAGACTTACCCACAAGACCAGAACTTAGCGACCCTTTCCCATGCCTAGAACTTAGTGACTTGCCCACAGGACCAGAATTGGCAACCCTTTCCCATGCCTAGAACTTAGAGACTTGCCCACAAGACCAGAACTTGGCGACCCTTTCCCATGCCTAGAACTTAGTGACTTGCCCACAAGACCAGAACTTGGTGACCCTTTCCCATGCCTAGAACTTAGTGACTTGCCCACAAGACCAGAACTTGGCGACCCTTTCCCATGCCTAGAACTTAGTGACTTGCCCACAAGACCAGAACTTGGTGACCCTTTCCCATGCCTAGAACTTAGTGACTTGCCCACAAGACCAGAACTTGGCGACCCCTTCCCATGCCTAGAACTTAGAGGCTTGCCCACAGGACCAGAATTGGCGACCCTTTCCCATGCCTAGAACTTAGTGACTTGCCAACAAGACCAGAACTTGGCGACCCTTTCCCATGCCTAGAACTTAGTGACTTGCCCACAAGACCAGAACTTGGCAACCCTTTCCCATGCCTAGAACTTAGAGACTTTCCCACAAGACCAGAACTTGACGACCCTTTCCCATGCCTAGAACTTAGTGACTTGCCCACAAGACCAGAACTTGTCGACCCTTTCCCATGCCTAGAACTTAGAGACTTACCCACAAGACCAGAACTTAGCGACCCTTTCCCATGCCTAGAACTTAGTGACTTGCCCACAGGACCAGAATTGGCAACCCTTTCCCATGCCTAGAACTTAGAGACTTGCCCACAAGACCAGAACTTGGCGACCCTTTCCCATGCCTAGAACTTAGTGACTTGCCCACAAGACCAGAACTTGGTGACCCTTTCCCATGCCTAGAACTTAGTGACTTGCCCACAAGACCAGAACTTGGCGACCCTTTCCCATGCCTAGAACTTAGTGACTTGCCCACAAGACCAGAACTTGGTGACCCTTTCCCATGCCTAGAACTTAGTGACTTGCCCACAAGACCAGAACTTGGCGACCCCTTCCCATGCCTAGAACTTAGAGGCTTGCCCACAGGACCAGAATTGGCGACCCTTTCCCATGCCTAGAACTTAGTGACTTGCCAACAAGACCAGAACTTGGCGACCCTTTCCCATGCCTAGAACTTAGTGACTTGCCCACAAGACCAAAACTTGGCAACCCTTTCCAATGCCTAGAACTTAGAGACTTTCCCACAAGACCAGAACTTGACGACCCTTTCCCATGCCTAGAACTTAGAGACTTTCCCACAAGACCAGAACTTGGCGACCCTTTCCCATGCCTAGAACTTAGTGACTTGCCCACAAGACCAGAACTTGGCAACCCTTTCCCATGCCTAGAACTTAGAGACTTTCCCACAAGACCAGAACTTGACGACCCTTTCCCATGCCTAGAACTTAGAGACTTTCCCACAAGACCAGAACTTGGCAACCCTTTCCCATGCCTAGAACTTAGTTACTTGCCCACAAGACCAGAACTTGGCAACCCTTTCCCATGCATAGAACTTAGTGACTTACCCACAAGACCAGAACTTGGCAACCCTTTCCCATGTCTAGAACTTAGTGACTTGCCCACAGGACCAGAATTGTCGACCCTTTCCCATGCCTAGAACTTAGAAACTTGCCCACAAGACCAGAACTTGGCGACTCTTTCCCATGCCTAGAACTTAGTGACTTGCCCACAAGACCAGGACTTGGCAACCCTTTCCCATGCCTAGAACTTAGTGACTTGCCCACAAGACCAGAACTTGGCAACCCTTTCCCATGCATAGAACTTAGTGACTTACCCACAAGACCAGAACTTGGCAATCCTTTCCCATGTCTAGAACTTAGTGACTTGCCCACAGGACCAGAATTGTCGACCCTTTCCCATGCCTAGAACTTAGAAACTTGCCCACAAGACCAGAACTTGGCGACACTTTCCCATGCCTAGAACTTAGTGACTTGCCCACAAGACCAGAACTTGTCGACCCTTTCCCATGCCTAGAACTTAGAGACTTACCCACAAGACCAGAACTTAGCGACCCTTTCCCATGCCTAGAACTTAGTGACTTGCCCACAGGACCAGAATTGGCAACCCTTTCCCATGCCTAGAACTTAGAGACTTGCCCACAAGACCAGAACTTGGCGACCCTTTCCCATGCCTAGAACTTAGTGACTTGCCCACAAAACCAGAACTTGGTGACCCTTTCCCATGCCTAGAACTTAGTGACTTGCCCACAAGACCAGAACTTGGCGACCCTTTCCCATGCCTAGAACTTAGTGACTTGCCCACAGGACCAGAATTGGCCACCCTTTCCCATGCCTAGAACTTAGTGACTTGCCCACAAGACCAGAACTTGGTGACCCTTTCCCATGCCTAGAACTTAGTGACTTGCCCACAAGACCAGAACTTGGCGACACTTTCCCATGCCTAGAACTTAGTGACTTGCCCACAAGACCAGAACTTGGCGACCCCTTCCCATGCCTAGAACTTAGAGGCTTGCCCACAGGACCAGAATTGGCGACCCTTTCCCATGCCTAGAACTTAGTGACTTGCCAACAAGACCAGAACTTGGCGACCCTTTCCCATGCCTAGAACTTAGTGACTTGCCAACAAGACCAGAACTTGGCGACCCTTTCCCATGCCTAGAACTTAGTGACTTGCCCACAAGACCAGAGCTTGGCCACCCTTTCTCATGCCTAGAACTTAGAGACTTGCCCACAAGACCAGAACTTTGCGACCTTTTCCCATTTCTAGAACTTAGTGACTTGCCCACAAGACCAGAACTTGGCGACCCTTTCCCATGCCTAGAACTTAGAGACTTGCCCACAAGACCAGAACTTGGCAACCCTTTCCCATGCCTAGAACTTAGAGACTTGCCCACAAGACCAGAACTTGGCAACCCTTTCCCATGCCTAGAACTTAGAGACTTGCCCACAAGACCAGAACTTGGCAACCCTTTCCCATGCCTAGAACTTAGAGACTTGCCCACAGGACCAGAACTTGGCGACTTCCCCATGACCAGAAGCTCGTTTCTTTTCATAACTAACACTTAGTGTAATGTCCGGTGGGACACCCGCCTTCTGGTCAGTTGACAACCCCCAATCTCTGCCACTGCTTCTGTCTCTAGACAAGTCCCCCATTTGCTGGGATGCAAGCAGGCTTCACCGGACACAGTTGCCCCCAGGTCTTACTTAAACCGAACCTTCACTTTAAATAAGAGTCTATCTTGTATGTTTCCCTCCCTGTACATACAGATTGCCCACATTAATCCGGACCCTCACCCTGAATAAGAGCCTATCTTATATGTTTTCCCCCTGTACATACAAATTGCCCACATTAATCCGGACCCTCACCCTGAATAAGAGCCTATCTTATATGCCCCCCCCCCCCCCCCCCGTACATACAGATTGCTCACTTTGAAAATCATCCTACCTGTATCCAAGATGGCGACCCATGGAGTCTCAGGCTGCCTGCTGACTGACTATGCCGCTCTGCATTCTGGGATTGCTGTCCTTTTCCTGACCCCAGCTCTGCTCTGCCTGTGCAAAGGTCAGCTATAACCCCTCCCCCCGCACTTTTCACCCCCTCCCCTCCTCAGTATGTGATGCATCTGAGGCCCGTATCCTGGAGCCCTGAACTGAGTTGCAGCCTTGTTGGGCAAAAGAATATGTAAGTGATTTAAAACTTAAAATATATGAATTTTAAATGCTGAGGAATAGTTTTTTAAGGATTTGGACTTTTCATTAAATGACGCTGATGGTCCGTGGCATCAAAGGAATAGGCAGGAGAATGTCCGAGGGTCAAGCCAGGGGTCAAAGCCTGTGCCATGGGTGGGCAATGCCAGGATGCCCCTCTGTGTGCTCTATGTGAAACCTCTCGGGTTCTCTCGCGCCCCCGCCCACAGCACGTGAGCAGGCAGCGGCTACATCCCCGACAAGGTGCTACGATATTGTATTTCGCTATACAAAATGCGTCTTTGATCAGGGCCCCCAGACGCAACCATGCATGGGGCCCCAGAAATGATAAGCCTGCCCCTGGTTGTGCATCCCGGCATTAGAGTGTAAGTTCCTCTAGGCTGGAGTCTCTTTTCTACCATATCCTGTTATCTGTGTGTAATTGCTGCACTCCCTCACTGTACATAATGGGATAGCGCCAGGTAGCGCCTCGTAGCGGCAGGCAGCGTCTGGTGAACGCCGGGCGCTGTACGCAAAACCACATTTATGAAGGTGATTCTGATGAGCGACTCTAACAGCGCCATGTAGCGTCACATATTATTACAGGCAGCTCAGCATATTGCGCCGGCGCTCTAGCTTCCAGAGCACCAGGTATTACCTGTCGCTACCTGTCGCTCTCCCATACATTTCAATGGACGTTCCCTTTCTTCTGTTTAAACAGGATTTTTTGTTTTTAATATTTTTTTTTTCTCTCAAATCATTGTGTGACCTCTCCTGGCATAGAAGGGTCATTTTTGAAAACTTTTTTTATTTTTTATATTTTTATGCAGATTTTGTCATTACAGGTGTTAATGTCACAGTGTTATAACAATGTCATTTCATGTGTTTTCGCTTTGTTACGGGTGAATATGTGTTCTAAAAAAGACTTTAATCACACAGCGTCTGGTGCTCTATGCTACAGCGCCCAGATCCAGAGCGTCGACGCTGTGTGTGTGTTTTTTGTTGAATATGGTGTGAGCCGCTGAGAGTCTGTCGCAATCTCTCGCTCCCTGCAGCGCTGCGCTGGTGCTACAGCTCCCAACATACATCTCATTTATCAATGCCGGCCTGGTTACTACAGCGACTGAGGCGCTCTGTTACAGCGCCCGATAGACAATCACAGCATCTACTAGCGGTCGCTCTTAGCGCCTCTGGACAGACGCTCATCTGCCGATAGCTGGCGCTAGTAATGAATCAGCCTGCTTGTGTTCTCCCTGCTAAAAGGGAATAGCTTGTACACTGCCACGGAAGGTGAAGGTGCTATTTGAACAGTAATGATAAATACACGCTGAAAGATTGAGCGCCAGTAGCAGTGATCAGCAGGAGGCAGCACCAGGCTGAGGATTCCATGGATGGTCGCTGGATCCTTGGTGGATGTATATCAGGAGGAAGCAGATTGATGGAGTCAGGGAGTGATCTAATCACGGTGGAGCGTTTCCCGGAGACCCAACCTATTGACCAGACTATAAAGTTTTCCATTAGCACAATAAGGCTGAGGCATCAAAGCGCCGAGATTTATAACGTGGGTACAGGACTGAGCAGAGGTGTAGAGGGGGATGTCTAAAAGATTCCAGGGCTGGCTGCTCCCGGGGCATCCTAAATCAAGATGCCCTGTGGTGTGAAACCCCCAATGATTCCGCATGCGTCTAGACGCAACCCGGGCGCAGGTGTGAATGGCACCAAATGGCAAGCGCACGGGAGAAGCGCAAATAGCCTCTTCTTGCGCCAGTTTGCGCCTTCCGCAAGGAAAATCTGCAGTTTTGAAGTGCAATTGGCCCCGCCCCATACGCATTTGGTCGGCTAAGCGCCTAACTGCCCCCTATGGTCTCCCATGTTTCTCGCCTTTCCTTTACTTTTTCTCCATAGCGATTTGATCTGTCCAGCTTCTATGTTTCCGACTAAGCTCTATTCGCCATTTCAGAGTGTATTCTCTGGGGAACCTGTGTTCTCCATGTTTTGGGGGGGATTGGAGGCATTATTCTGATTCGTTAACCCTTAAAGTGAACCAAAACCCGCTTTGGAGTCTATGACACTCCAGAGCAGGAATATTGGGGCAATATGCTTGCTCTGGAGTTTCATAGACTCCAAGGTGGGTTTTGGTCCACTTTAAGGGTTAGCTGGAATCAGAATAATCCCCCCAAACCCCCCCCCCACCCCAGGGGCATCCAGATTCAGAATGTCCCGCTGTGTAAAAACCCAGAGGCCACCCGGAGACTCCGCTACTTTCCCGGTCCAACGGCGCATGCGCGAATAGCGGCCGCATCCCCAGTATACCGTTAGCAGGACGCGTGAGTGCGTCATGCATTTGTGAATGGCACACTCCCTGTTATAGGGTTAGCGTGGGATATGGCCGCCAGTGCGCTCAAATCCGCTGGCCTTAGACAAGCTCTTAGACGAAGGGACAGGAGCAGATCCGAGGGCCCTGGCTGGATGAGAGGCTGCGCATGAGCCGTAGGACCGAGGAAGGGTGAGTGAGATCGGGCGATCTGGGGGGTTTCACACCCGGGGGGCATCCCCGATCAAGGACCAAAACCCAGGATAGACAAAATCCTGGGGTTTGGTCCACTTTAATGTTTTTTTTTTTTGCCCAATGTTTAGTCCCAGATGCTCTCTTTAACCCTCCCTCCCTGTTTGGTTTGCATATTAATACTTTTACAGTCATTTTTTTTTTTTGTTTTTGCTAAACTTTGGGGCCCAGTCTTTACATTTTTGTTGTTTGGACCTTAATTTTTGTGATTTTGGACAACTTTGTATCATTTTTTAATTCTTTTTTTTTTGTCTTTTTAAGGATTGAACCCTTTTTTTTGTTTTTGTTAGAAAAAAAAAAGTCAAACAAAAACCAAAAAAAAGGGTTCAATCCCTAAAAAGAACTTGCGGCTGACACTTGTCACACTTGACACATTGTTCAAAAATATGGCAGATGCTGCTGGCGTGTGTTTTAGAAATAAAATAAGCCTGTTACTCATTTGCTGGAGGAAATTCACTCTTTAAATTGCCACACCTTGATGCCGGGCTCTTGGCTCTTATACACTCTTTTGACCTTTTCTTTGTGTATTATTTCGTTGATATTGGCTTTTGTACTCAGGTATCCATGATCAATAGGTTACCTAGAGGCTGATTCATTAATAGCGCCAGGTAGCGACAGATGAGCGACTGTAGCAGTATTTTCACAGCGCCCGCTAGTAGTCGCTGTGCTTGGCCGTTGTTCGGTTGTTGACAGCGACTCAGTCGGTGTGCGGTAATGTTGAATATTGGGTGAGGAGTCGCTATTTGACAGGTTCCGCGCTGTATGGGAGCGCATGATAGCGAATGGCCATAGCGACCGGCTCCCACCATATTCATTAACAAATCACGCTCAAAAAATTCTCGCGCTGTGAAATGCTTGTTTAAACCCCAGAGCGCTGACGGCGATGGGTTAAAAGTAGTTTTTTAACCCCCAAACCACCATATTTTTGGAAACCAAAAAAAACAAGTTTATAAAAAGATTTTGTAATATGAATACATTAATATCAGACCTGTAATATCAATTATGCACACATTTTTTTTTAATTTTTTTTTACCTTAAAAAAAATATCTAACATTGCAGAAGTGGTAGCAGAAAGTTTCACATAAAAAAAAAAAATTATTAACAATTAATTATGAATATTTAAAGATTGTTCCATTGAAATGCAATGGAGAGCGCCAGGTAGCGAGAGGTCATACCTGTCGCTGTTCAAGGTTGCTCGCTGGCGCTGTGGGATGAGGCTGGAATAATGATGAATGAGTCGCTATCTGGCGCTCTCTCAGTCACTAAGCAGGATCGGCTTGATAAATGTGTGATTGTGGTGGGGAGCCGGCGTTCTCGTGGCGGTGACCGTCATTACCGTTCGCTCACCAGTCGCTGGCGCTATCCCTTGTTAAATAAGGGCCCTAGTGTTCTTATTTTATAATTGTTCACAGTATTTGCACATATTATGTATATTTATTGATTATGCTAATTTATTGCTATTATCTTATTTATATGTACTAGGGTCACTTTGATGTATATTAATTATTGGTAATGAATTTTTTATGTATATTTTTTTATGAATTATTTGGGATGTAATTTTCAGCATTTTATATCATTAAGCACTGTCACTTTGGGATTGGTTGTTATGGTTGGTTGATAGTTTTTAGTAGTTATTATAGATAATTGTGCCGGCACAAGTAGTCAGTTGCGAGTTTAGCTTCACCACGCTCAATAATTGTTTTGTCTGTCGATTTTTCAGCACTGGAAGTATAAGGGGAGACGCATTGTTTTTATCTTTGTCTTGTTAAGTGTTGTTGTTGTCGTATTATTCCAAATAAATTATGTATTTTTTGCAATTTATATTCTAATTATTTTTGCTGTGATTTTTTGGTGCTCCTGCCACTAGGGGGTAGAGGAATTGCACCTCTCAGAACCCTATAGTTTTGTTTGGTTTTGCAGGTTTGAGGCAGTGTAGCACAACCTGATTAGTATATGCGGTGCACCTCTGTTTTGTTAGGCCCTTATTTATGAAGGAATAGCGACAGGTAGCGACTGGTGAGCGGCCGGTAATGACGGGCCCCGCCACGAGAACGCCGGCCCCCACCACAATCACACATTTATCAAGCCAATCTTGCTTAGCGACGGAGATAGCGCCATATAGCGACTCATTCATCATTATTCCAGCCTCAGCCCACAGCGCCAGCGTCCGACCTTGAACAGCGACAGGTATGACCTCTCACTACCTGGCGCTCTCCAATGCATTTCAATGGAACAATCTTTAAATATTAATAATTAATTGTTATTGTATTTTTTTTTTTTTTTTTTTTAAATGTGAAAAATTCTGTGACCACTTCTGTCAAGTTAGATACATTTTTTAAGGTAAAAAAAAAAAAAAAAAAAATTGTACAGAATTGATATTACAGGTCTGATATTATTGTAGTCATATTACAAAATTCTTTAAAAAATGTCTTTTTTTTTGTTTCCAAAAATATGGTTGTTTGGGGGTTAAAAAACTACTTGTAACCCATCGCCGCCAGCGCTCTGGGGTTTAAACATGCATTTTACAGCGCGAGAATTTTTTGAGCGTGATTTTTTGATGAATATGGTGGAAGCCGGTCGCTTTGACCAGTCGCTATCATGCGCACCCATACATTGCGGAACCTGTCAAATAGCGACTCGTCACTCCGTATTCAGCATTACTGCACACCGACTATCAACAACCGAACAACGGCCAAGCACAGCGACTACTAGCGGGCGCTCTGAAAATGCCGCTACAGTCGCTCAACTGTCGCTACATGTCGCTATTAATGAATCGGCCTCTTAGTGTTTTAGAAATAAAATAAGCCTGTTACTCATTGGAATCGGCAGTTGCCTCCACCTATTTGCTGGAGGAAATTCACTCTTTAAATTGCCACATTAGCGCCGCTTTTCTGCCTTCTAAACATCCCATAAATCAGGTGCTGGAGACAGTTTGGTGCACCAAAATGGCGCAAGCTGATAATTTCAAGCGAACATGTTGCGGCAATGGCGAACGCTGGTGCGCAATCTGGCGCAAAAACAAATGCGCATCCCATTTTGGCGAGTCAAAAGTCCAAAAAGTCCAGCATCATCTGCTCCATTAGTAATAAAATGTAACTTTTACTGCTTAGTGCTAAAATCATTCAAAATCCGTTAAGCATACCGATTTTAGATGATTTTGATTCGTGGAATTGTGGGCCAGCGGACCCGTGCAATTAATCTGTCTCCTTGTCTGCCTAAAGCGGACCAAAACCCACATTTTTAACTAGCATCCCCTGAATAGCTCCCCTCCTACAAATAGCTCCTGCTCCATTCTAATCCCAGATAATGGCGCCTATTTTAGCTGTAAAGCTCCGCCTCCTCCATTCATTGCCACTGCTGTGTGTGGCAATGATGTAATCGCCCCACCTATGCAATGACTGATCACCTGACATCTTACAGAGAGGGACAGCAAAAAAAAAGTGTTCCAGGGCCGATTAGATAAGCGAAAATATCTATTTCTAGATCTACACCCTAAGAAACGCGTATCGTCAGGGCCTTTGGTCAAAAGTATTTAGCACGCTCAGTGGGTTTTGGTCCGCTTTAAGCTGGTGGGGCTGCACCAAATCTTTCTTTGTATTGGAATCCAATCCAATTTCGATGACCATGAATCAGGTGGAAGCCTGAGCGTGACCTGGCGCTCCAAAAAAACTTGCGCAAATTTGTTCGCGCACGACCATGAATCGACCCTTTATTGTCGCTTTTGTGCACCTATACCCAGAAGGGAATGTGCTCACCTTCTACCCCCAGCTCAGGGTCCAAAACAAGCCTATACTTTTTTTTTTTTACTAAAGCCTTTTCCCAATATTCATAAAAACACAAAGCGGATGCAGTCTTCTGTTCGAATGGCAGAAGTATGTTTTCATTCAGTTCTAAGGTAACTGCCACATAATGGCAGTTAGGTTGGAGTGCTTTTAGATTTATTGCAGTTATTATAACCATGCCTCCCAGGTGTCCCTGATTTGGAGGGACTGTCCCTCTTTTGAGTCCATATCCCCCTGTCCCTTGTTGTTCTCAGTCGTCCCTCTTTGAGGTGTAACATGCAGATCTGCAGCAATAAATGATTCATTGGCCTATTCATAGTGTTTCTATTGTTGTAACTGTTACATCCTATCTCCTATCCATCCCTCATTGAGGGGGCGTGGCTTCATCCATCCCTCAATGAGGGGGCGTGGTTTAATTTAACAATTGTCCCTCCTTCTCACCTTGGAAAGTTGGACGGTATGATTATCATACCTCCCAAGTCTCTCTGATTTGGAGGAACTGTCCCTCTTTTTAGTCCGTGTCCCCCTGTCCCTCGTTGTTCTCATTGGTCCCTGTTTGAGGCGTAACTGTTACATCTTTTCTCCTACCCATCCCTCAATGAGGGGGTGTGGCTTAATGTAACAATTGTCCCTCCTTCCCACCCTGAAAAGTTGAACGGTATGATTATAACTGATAAGGCTGACCCCCAATGCAGAGCTGTGTGTACTGTAACTGAATGTATCATCGTTGGAAAGCACCAGGGAGTGGGGCTGCTCAGCCAAGGAGCAATATGGCCGACTGCATCCAGTTTGTGTTGTTATGAATATTGGGCAAAGGCTTTAGTAAAAAAAAAAAAAACATGGGCTGTTTTGGGGCACAGGGCTGGGGATGAAAGGTGACCATATATACCTCCTTTCTGGATATAGGATCACTTTCAGCATACCTACCAACTTTTCAGGTTGGGAAAGAGGGACATATGTTAAATTAGGCCACGCCCCTCATTGGGGGCTGTGTGAAGCCACGCCCCCTCATTGAGGGATGGATAGGAGATAGGATGTAACACTTACAACAATAGAAACAATTTGAATAGGCAAATGAATCATTTATTGCTGCAGATCTGCATGTTACACCTCAAAGAGGGACAAATGAGAACAACGAGGGACGGGGGACATGGCCTCAAAAGAGAGACAGTTTCTCCACTTGGGCGGTGTGATAATCATACCGTCCAACTTTTCAGGGTGGAAAAGAGGGACAATTGTTAAATTAGGCCACACCCCTCATTGAGGGATGGATAGAAGATAGGATGTAACATTTACAACAATACAAACACTTTAAATAGTCGAATGAATCATTTATTGCTGCAGATCTGCATGTTACACCTCAAAGAGGGACAAATGAGAACAACGAGGGACAGGGGGACATGAACTCAAAAGAGGGACAGTCCCTCTAAATCAGGGACGCTTGGGAGGTATGACTTTCAGTGTCAAGAAAACTATGAGGTAATAAAATGTAGCACTAACCGTCCTCCTCAAAAAGTTTCAGGGGATAATAGCATTGCTCTAAAAGTTGTCCCTCATAAAAGTTGTCCCTCACATTCGGCCTCAAAGGCGCACGAATTCTGATCGCGTCACATTCAACGTTGTCCCTCTTTCTTGCCTCAGAAAGTTGGGATCTGTTCCTTTCCCTTTCGTTCTGCAGAATGTTTGACCTCTTTTCCCAGTCGCTGGGGCCTACCATCGCCATGGCGACCATCTGCCGCCCAGGAAGAATGTCCTCTGGTGAGGCCTACAGATGGCCGCCGCATGTATATCCGCAGGCAGGGAGGCCTTAATCCGTTTGCACGATCGGAGCACAATCATTTAATTAAACAGTTTCCTCATGGCCGCCGCGTGCAGCGCTGCTTTGAGGGTGCTCTGCCGTCATGGCGACAGGCGCCGGCGTATTCCAGCAGCGTGGCCCTGCTAGAGGCCTGGCTCCCCTTTACCTTAAACTGGACCTTCAGCATGATTTAATGAAAAGCCCAAACCCTTATAAAACGATTCCCCAGCATCTAAAATTACTATATTTTAAGTTTTTAGTCACTTATTTATTATTCTTTCCCCCACTGGGCTGTAACTCTGTTCAGAACTTTAGGATACGGGTGCCGCCATCTTAACTCAGAAGCATCACACTTACTGGGGAGAGGAGAGTGGGATAAAGTACAGGGGGGCGGGTTATAGCTGTGCTTTGCTCAGACAGAGCAGAGCTGGGATCAGGTAAAGGTCAGCAATCCCAGAATGCAGAGCAGCACAGTCAGAAGGCACTTCCTGTTTGCAGGCTGCCTGATGAAGCCATGAGCCGCCATCTTGGATGTTTAAAGGCTCATAACATGCATTAGATGCAGGTAGGATGATTTTTAATGTGGCCAATCTGTATGTACAGGGTGTGGGAAACATATAAGATAGGCTCTTATTTAGGGTGAAGGTCCGGATTAATGTGGGCAATCTGTATGTACAGGGTGGGGGAAACATATAAGATAGGCTCTTATTCAGGGTGAAGGTCCGGTTTAATGTGGGCAATCTGTATGCACAGGGTGTGGGAAACATATAAGATAGACTCTTATTCAGGGTGAAGGTCCGGTTTAATGTGGGCAATCTGTATGCACAGGGTGTGGGAAACATATAAGATAGACTCTTATTCAGGGTTAAGGTCTGGATTAATGTGGGCAATCTGTATGTACAGGGGAGGAAACATATAAGATTCAGGGTGAGGGTTCGGATTAATGTGGGCAATCTGTAGGTACAGGGTGTGGGAAACATATAAGATAGGCTCTTATTCAGGGTGAGGGTCCGGAATAATGTGAGCAATCTGTATGTACAGGGTGTGGGAAACATATAAGATAGGCTCTTATTCAGGGTGAAGGACGGCTTTGAAGTGAGATTCATCCAGTGAAAGAGACATATTGTTTCGCCGCTAAATGCTCTGAAAATAATTAAAAAAAGAGACCTGGGAGCAAGAGAGCGCGTGTCCCTGGTCCAGCTACACAAATATGGCAGAGGCCTCCATTTTCCAGGCCTCTATTTCTGGCCTACTCCAACCTTTGACCGCTGCTAATCTGAATCAACAACCAGCCGACCGCATCTTCCCAGAGATTCGCCGGTCATTTTTTAGGCCAAAACGGAGACGATTTCCTGAATACACGTCTCCTTCGGGAAAGGCTGATTCATTACTAGCGGCAGGTATCGGCAGACGAGCGTCTGTACAGCGGCGCTAAGAGCGGCCGCTAGTATGCGCTGTGATCGGCTATCGGACGCTGTAACATAGCGCCTCAGTCACTGTATTAACCTGGCCGGCATTGATGAAAGAAATGTATGTTGGGCGCTCTATCACCAGTACAGCGTTGCAGCGAGCGAAAGGTAGCGTCAGCTCAGTGCGACCGACTCTCAGAGACTCACACCATATTGAACAACAGAACAGACTCACACAGCGTCGGCGAAAACACATGGAATGACATTGTATAACACTGTGACATTAACACTTTAGTGCCAGACTTGTAATGACAATTCTGCATAAAAATATGAAGTCAAAAAAGTTTTCAAAAATGACTCTTTCTAGGCCAGGAGACGTCACATAATTATTGGAGAGAAAAAAAAATTACAAACAAAAAAGGTAGCGACTGTTGAAATGTATGGGAGAGCGACAGGTAGCAACAGGAAATACTCTGGAAGATAGAGCGCCAGCGCTATACACTGAGCCGCCTGTAATAATACATGTGACGCTACATGGTGCTGTTAGAGGCGCTATACACTGACCTGCCTGTAATAATACATGTGACGCTACATGGCGCTGTTAGAGGTGCTATACACTGACCCGCCTGTAATAATACATGTGACGCTACATGACGCTGTTAGAGGTGCTTTACACTGACCTGCCTGTAATAATACATGTGACACTACATGGCGCTGTTAGAGGCGCTATACACTGACCTGCCTGTAATAATACATCTGACGCTACATGGCGCTGTTAGAGGTGCTATACACTGACCTGCCTGTAATAATACATGTGACGCTACATGGCGCTGTTAGAGGTGCTATACACTGACCCGCCTGTAATAATACATGTGACGCTACATGACGCTGTTAGAGGCGCTATACACTGACCTGCCTGTAATAATACATGTGACGCTACATGACGCTGTTAGAGGCGCTATACACTGACCTGCCTGTAATAATACATGTGATGCTACATGGCGCTGTTAGAGGTGCTATACACTGACCTGCCTGTAATAATACATGTGACACTACATGGCGCTGTTAGAGTCGCTATACACTGACCTGCCTGTAATAATACATGTGACGCTACATGGTGCTGTTAGAGGTGCTATACACTGAGCCGCCTGTAATAATACATGTGACGCTACATGGCGCTGTTAGAGGCGCTATACACTGACCTGCCTGTAATAATACATGTGACGCTACATGGCGCTGTTAGAGTCGCTATACACTGACCTGCCTGTAATAATACATGTGACGCTACATGGCGCTGTTAGAGGCGCTATACACTGACCTGCCTGTAATAATACATGTGACGCTACATGGCGCTGTTAGAGGCGCTATACACTGAGCCGCCTGTAATAATACATGTGACGCTACATGGCGCTGTTAGAGGCGCTATACACTGACCTGCCTGTAATAATACATGTGACGCTACATGGCGCTGTTAGAGGCACTATACACTGACCTGCCTGTAATAATACATGTGATGCTACATGACGCTGTTAGAGGTGCTATACACTGACCTGCCTGTAATAATACATGTGACGCTACATGGCGCTGTTAGAGGTGCTATACACTGACCTGCCTGTAATAATACATGTGACACTACATGGCGCTGTTAGAGGTGCTATACACTGAGCCGCCTGTAATAATACATGTGACGCTACATGGCGCTGTTAGAGGTGCTATACACTGACCTGCCTGTAATAATACATGTGATGCTACATGACGCTGTTAGAGGTGCTATACACTGACCTGCCTGTAATAATACATGTGACGCTACATGGCGCTGTTAGAGGTGCTATACACTGACCTGCCTGTAATAATACATGTGACACTACATGGCGCTGTTAGAGGTGCTATACACTGAGCCGCCTGTAATAATACATGTGACGCTACATGGCGCTGTTAGAGGTGCTATACACTGACCTGCCTGTAATAATACATGTGACACTACATGGCGCTGTTAGAGGCGCTATACACTGACCTGCCTGTAATAATACATGTGACGCTACATGGCGCTGTTAGAGGCGCTATACACTGACCTGCCTGTAATAATACATGTGACGCTACATGGCGCTGTTAGAGGCGCTATACACTGAGCCGCCTGTAATAATACATGTGACGCTACATGGCGCTGTTAGAGGCGCTATACACTGACCTGCCTGTAATAATACATGTGACGCTACATGGCGCTGTTAGAGGCACTATACACTGACCTGCCTGTAATAATACATGTGATGCTACATGACGCTGTTAGAGGTGCTATACACTGACCTGCCTGTAATAATACATGTGACGCTACATGGCGCTGTTAGAGGTGCTATACACTGACCTGCCTGTAATAATAAATGTGACACTACATGGCGCTGTTAGAGGTGCTATACACTGAGCCGCCTGTAATAATACATGTGACGCTACATGGCGCTGTTAGAGGTGCTATACACTGACCTGCCTGTAATAATACATGTGACACTACATGGCGCTGTTAGAGGCGCTCAACAGATTCGCTTTCATAAATGTGGTTTTGTGTACAGCGCCCGGCGTTCACCTGGCGCTATCTGGCGCTATCCCTTCATGAATAAACCCCTAAGAATGAGATGGATCAACACCGGAGCGGAGTGATGTCACAGGGGCGAGCTTACCTTTCTCCTCCATCCAGAGGAGAAACCGAGAGCTGTGCTGAGGTCGCTGTGGCACTCGGGACCGTGACCACGGCCAGAGGTGTAGCTAGGGGGGAGCGGTGGGGCACTTGCCTCGGGTGCAGCAGGTCAGGGGGGTGCCAAAGGGGGGCCTGAGAACAGGTGGGGGTGCCATTTTGAATCTTTGCCCCGGGTGCCAGAAAGCCCAGCTACTCCTCTGACCATGGCAGCCAATGAGAGTGGTCGATTGCTTTTGGGGCTTTTGAGGAGAAAGGTGAGATTTCTGCTGTTTCCCGCCATTAATGTGCTGGGGGCACCCACAATCGGGATGCCTCCCTGCGCCCGGGATAACACCCAAGTAATGCTGAGTGACCACAGACAGGCGTGCTACACTGCTTTGGGGTTTGGTACCCCAATTATTGGTACCCCATCATCTCTCTGTCCTCTCTGATGCCACTTCCAGATCCTCCATAGACACCTCCAGGTCCTCCGATGACACCCCCAAGACCTCCACCATTGAGGATGAGGACCCAGAGGTGGCCACTTCCTGCCGTCATTGGCTATGCTGCTTTAGCATTGGTTCCTTGGTGCCTCATCCTCTCTCTCTGTCCTCTGTTGCTGCTTCCAAGTACCTACTCCCCCACCATCTCACTGTCCTCTCTGATGCCACTTCCAGATCCTCCATAGACACCTCCAGGTCCTCTGATGACACCCCCAAGACCTCTACTGCTACTTCTGGATCTGCCTCCGCCAGTTAATGGAGGAGGACCCAGAGATGGAGGACCCAGAGGTGGCCACTTCCTGCTGTCATTTGCTATGTTGCTTTAGGATTTGTTCCTTGGTGCCTCATCCTCTCTCTCTCTCTCTCTCTGTCCTCTGTTGCTGCTTCCAAGTGACTGCTACCCCGCCATCTCACTGTCCTCTCTGATGCCACTTCCACGTCCTCCAGTGTCAGTGGAGGACCTGGAGGTGGCAATGGAGGACCTGGAAGCAGCATCAGAGAGGACAGTGAGACGGCAGGCAGCCAGTACTACAGATGACACCACCAAGACCTCCAGTGCTACCTCTGAGTCTGCCTTCACCAGTTAATGGTAGTGGAGGCCTAGAGATGGAGGAGGAGGACCCAGAGGTGGTCATTTTCTTTAGGATTTGTTCCTTGGCACCTATTCCTCTCTCTCTGTCCTTTGTTTCTGCTTTCAAGTACCTGCTACCCTTCCACCTCACTGTCCTCTCTGATGCCACTTCCAGATCCTCCATAGACACCTCCAGGTCCTCTGATGACACCCCCAAGACCTTCACTGCTACTTCTGGATCTGGAGGATGAGGACCCAGAGGTGGCCACTTCCTGCCGTCATTTGCTATGTTGCTTTAGGATTTGTTCCTTGGTGCCTCATCCTCTCTCTCTCTCTCTCTCTGTCCTCTGTTGCTGCTTCCAAGTACCTGCTACCCCGCCATCTCACTGTCCTCTCTGATGCCACTTCCATGTCCTCCAATGTCAGTGGAGGACCTGGAGGTGGCAATGGAGGACCTGGAAGCAGCATCAGAGAGGACAGTGAGACAGCAGGCAGCCAGTACTACAGATGACACCACCAAGACCTCCAGTGCTACCTCTGAGACTTCCTTCACCAGTTAATGGTAGTGGAGGCCTAGAGATGGAGGAGGAGGACCCAGAGGTGGTCATTTTCTTTAGGATTTGTTCCTTGGTACCTGTTCCTCTCTCTCTGTCCTTTGTTTCTGCTTCCAAGTACCTGCTACCCTGCCATCTCACTGTCCTCTCTGATGCCACTTCCAGATCCTCCATAGACACCTCCAGGTCCTCTGATGACACCCCCAAGACCTCCACTGCTACTTCTGGATCTGCCTCTGCCAGTTAATGGCAGTGGAGGACCTAATATTGAGGATGAGGACCCAGAGGTGGCCACTTCCTGCTGTCATTTGCTATGTTGCTTTAGAGTTTGTTCCTTGGTGCCTCATCCTCTCTCTCTGTCCTCTGTTGCTGCTTCCAAGTACCTGCTACGCCGCCGTCTCACTGTCCTCTCTGATGCTACTTCCACATCCTCCAGTGGCAGTGGAGGACCTGGAGGCGGCAAAGGAGGACCTGGAAGCGGCATCAGAGAAGACAGTGAGACGGCAGGGTAGCAGGTACTACAGAAAAAGAGAGGATGAGGCACCAAGGAGCCTCCTTGTGCCCAGGACAACACCCAAGTAATCCTTGGTGACCACCCTAATCAATTATTGCTACCCCACCATCTCTCTGTCCTCTCTGATGCCACTTCCAGATCCTCCATAGACACCTCCAGGTCCTTTAATGACACCATCTGCCTCCACCAGTTAATGGCAGTGGAGGGCCTACAAAGGGGGAGGAGGACCCAGAGGTGGCCACTTCCTGCCGTCATTGGCTATGCTGCTTTAGGATTTGTTCCTTGGTGCCTCATCCTCTCTCTCTGTCCTCTGTTGCTGCTTCTAAGCACCTGCCCTCCCGCCATCTCACTGTCCTCTCTGATGCCGCTACCACGTCCTCCAGTGGCAGTGGAGGACCTGGAGGTGGCAATGGAGGACCTGGAAGTGGCATCAGAGAAGAAAGTGAGATGGCGGGGGGGGGGCAGGTACTACAGAGAGAGAGGATGAGGCAGCAAGGGACAGATCCTAAAGCACAGAGGGCCAAAGATTGTAAATGGCGCCCCCCACCTGTACTCAGGCCCCTCTTTGGCTCCCCCCTGACCTGCAGCACCCGGGGCAAATGCCCCCTCTGCTCCTCCCTAGCTACACCCCTGCTAAAGCAGCATTGCAAATGACAGCAGGAAGTGTCCACCTCTAGGTCCTACTCCTCCATCTCTAGGTCCTCCACTGCCATTAACTGGCGGAGGTGGATCCAGAAGTAGCAGTGGAGGTGTTGGGGATGTCATCAGAGAACCTGGAGGTTATAATGGAGGATCTGGAGGTGATAATGGAGGATCTGGAAGTGGCAGCAGAGAGGACAGAGAGATGATGGGGTACCAAACCTCAAAGCAGTGTAGCAAGCCAGTCTGTGGTCACCCAGCATTACTTTAAAGATAGAATTTATAGTAATGGGTGTTGTTCCAATTGTGGATGCCCCCTGCACATTAATGGCCTGAAACTAGAGAAATCGTACCTTTCTCCTCAGTCCCGCTGAAGAAATCAACCTTCTCCCTCGCCGTATCACTCTCCTCTCTGATGCCGCTTCCAGGTCCTCCATTGCCGATTCCAGGTCCTCCACTGCCAATGTAGGACCTGAAGGTGGCATCAGAGAGGACAGTGAGACGGCGGGGGGAGTACTTGGAAGCAGCAACAGAGGACAGGGAGAGAGGATGAGGCACCAAGGAACCAATCCTAAAGCAGCATAGCCAATGACAGCAGGAAGTGGTCACCTCTGGGTCCTTCATCCAGTCCATCCCACCTCCTCCACTTCCACCTCTGAATCCTTAGCGGCAAGTGGTCACACTCCAGTCCTCATAACCTATTACCTTGCTATTGTCTGTCAATGACCTGGGCGATAACCAGAGGTGGCAAGGTTTGGATGGCCATCAGAGGCCACAGGCCCGTTATAATACAGTTCAATTTGCAATCCATGTGCTATGATGCTTTAGGTTTTGTTCCTTGGTGCCTCATCTTCTCTCTTTTGCTGCTTCCAAGTCCTCCACTGCCACCTCCAGGCTCCCTGCCGACACCTCCAAGACCTCCTCTAGGTCCTCCTCCATCTTTAGGTCCTCCACTGTCGTTAACCTCTCTCTGGTCCTTGTTACCTTCTCCACTGCTTCATAGTTCGGTGCCTTGTCTCTCTGTCCTCTCTGAAGTCACTTCCAGGTCCTCACATTAAAAATTATCCTACCTGTACTTGGCAGCCCATGGAGTGTCAGGCTGCCTGAAAACAGGAAGTGTCTTCTGACTGTGCCGCTCTGCATTCTGGGATTGCTGTCCTTTCCCTGACCCCAGCTCTGCTCTGTCTGTGCAAAGCACAGCTGTAACCCCACCCCCTGCACTTTTGCCCCCTCTCCTCAGCATGTGATGCTACTGAGCCAAGATGGCGGTGCCTGTATCCTAGAACCCTGAACAGAGTTGCGGGCCAGTGGGGGAAAGAATAAAAAGTGATTGAAAATGTTAAATATATTAATTTTAGATGCTGGGGAATAATTTTTAAGGGTTTGGGTTTTTCATTAAATGATGCTGAAGGTCCGCTTTAAAGGTTTCTAAGAGGATTTCCCCCTGTTATCCATTGGTGTGTCTCCTTTAGGTTGCTGCACCTGCTCCGTATTGCCAAGACCTGGACACATGAAGCACGCTCATGTCTATCAACTGCCTACAGTAATCTGTAACTATAGTGGATGGTGCACTGCCAAACAATCAATCAAAATAGGTGCCAGCCGCGGGGAACCACAATTAACCAAGAATTAAATACAAGAGATCCTAGACTAATCTCAACAAGAGAAAGCCCCCACCAAAGAAGGCCGCACACTGAATTTAAACCGGACCTTCAC
Organism: Gastrophryne carolinensis; assembly: GCA_027917425.1. Lineage (NCBI taxonomy): Eukaryota > Metazoa > Chordata > Amphibia > Anura > Microhylidae > Gastrophryne > Gastrophryne carolinensis. The sequence continues at coordinate 641,540,399 of CM051234.1, read as the reverse complement.
CATGATTTAATGAAAAGCCCAAACTCTTAAAAAACAATTCCTCAGCATCTAAAATTAATATATTTTACATGTTTAGTCACTAATTTATTATACTTTCCCCCACTGGGCTGCAACTCTGTTCGGGAATTTAGGATACGGGCGCCGCCATCTTGACTCAGAAGCATCACACTTACTGAGGAGAGGAGAGTGGGATAAGGTACAGGGGGGCGGGTTATAGCTGTGCTTTGCTCAGACAGAGCAGAGCTGGGGTCAGGGAAAGGTCAGCAGTCCCAGAATGCAGAGCAGCACAGTCACTTCCTGTTTGCAGGCACTTCCTGTTTGCAGGCTGCCTGCAAAAATGGCAGCTTCCATAAGCCGCCATCTTGGATGTTTAAAGGCTTATAAAATGCAGTAGATGCAGGTAGGATGATTTTTAATGTGAGCAATCTGTATGTACAGGGTGTGGGAAACATATAAGATAGACTCTTATTTAGAGTGAAGGTCCGCTTTAAAGTTAAAAACCCAATATGTTTAATAAATATTAATTGTATACACAAATAAATAAATAAAGGCACATCATATAACAATACAAGATTAAAAAACACAAACACAACAAGCAGGGGGTCCCAATAAGCTGTGACTAATATGTATTAGATGTGAGTGGTTGTAATGTATTCACTATAGAGGCCCTTATTTAACAAGGGATAGCGCCAGGTAGCAAATGGTGAGCGAACGGTAATGACGGTCACCGCCACGAGAACGCCGGCTCCCCTCCGCAATCACACATTTATCAAGCCGATCCTGCTTAGCGACTGACAGAGCGCCAGATAGCGAATCATTCATCATTATTCCAGCCTCACCCCACAGCGCCAGCGAGCGACCTTGAACAGCGACAGGTATGACCTCTCGCTACCTGGCGCTCTCCAATGCATTTCAATGGAGCAATCTTTAAATATTAATAATTAATTGTTGTTAATGTTTTTTTTTTTTTTTAAATGTCAAAAATTCTGTGACCACTTCTGCAATGTTAGATATTTTTTTTAAGGTTAAAAAAAAAAAAAAAAAACAAATTGTGCAGAATTGATATTACAGGTCTGATATTAATGTATTCATATTACAAAATGTTTTGAAAAACTTTGTTTTTTTTTTTTCCAAAAATATGGTTGTTTGGGGGTTAAAAAACTACTTTTAACCCATCGCCGCCAGCGCTCTGGGGTTTAAACATGCATTTCACTGCGCGAGAATTTTTTGAGCGTGATTTGTTAATGAATATGCTGGGAGCCGTTCGCTATGGCCATTCGCTGTCATGCGCTCCCATACAGCGCGGAACCTGTCAAATAGCGACTCCTCACCCAATATTCAACATTACGGCAAACCGACTGAGTCGCTGTCAACTACAGAACAATGGCCAAGCACAGCGGCTACTAGCGGGCGCTCTGAAAATGCCGCTACTGTCGCTCATCTGTCGCTACCTGGCGCTATTAATGAATCGGCCTCCCCGTACACAAATATATATTGGTAATAGGCCTGAGTAAATAACCAAGAGCCCCGGGTGAATGACCAGTATAGACCCGGGTAAAAAAACTATTAAATGAGTAAGTGACAAATATAAAACTACCACTGAGTGCTTGAGGTATGAATGTGTAGAAGTGTAATTATACAAAAAAACTATACTATAAAGAAAAGTATAATAGGGAAAAAGTGCTAAGTGCAATATATACTATATACAAGAAGACCAAAAATATAGAGGCCGATTCATTAATAGCGCCAGGTAGCGACAGATGAGCAACAGTAGGGTTGTTTTCACAGCGCCGGCTAGTATTCGCTGTGCTTGGCCAATGTTCGGTTGTTGACAGCGACTCAGTCGGTGTGCGGTAATGTTGAATACGGGGTTAGGAGTCGCTATTTGACAGGTTCCGCGCTGTATGGGAGCGCATGACAGCGAATGGCCATAGCGAACGGCTCCCAGCATATTCATTAACAAATCACGCTCAAAAAATTCTCGCGCTGTGAAATGCTTGTTTAAACCCCAGAGCGCTGGCGGCGATGGGTTAAAAGTAGTTTTTTAACCCCCAAACCACCATATTTTTGGAAAAAAAAAAAACAAGTTTTTCAAAACATTTTGTAATATGAATACATTAATGTTTTGTTTTTTTTTGTTTTTTTTTTACCTTAAAAAATATATCTAACATTGCAGAAGTGGTCACAGAATTTTTGACATTTAAAAAAAAAAAAAAAAAAAAACATTAATTGCAATTAATTAAGAATATTTAAAGATTGCTCCATTGAAATGCATTGGAGAGCGCCAGGTAGCGAGAGGTCATACCTGTCGCTGTTCAAGGTCGCTCGCTGGCGCTGTGGGGTGAGGCTGGAATAATGATGAATGAGTGGCTATCTGGCGCTCTGTCAGTCGCTAAGCAGGATCGGCTTCATAAATGTGTGATTGTGGTGGGGAGCCGGCGTTCTCGTGGCGGGGCCCGTCATTACCGGCCGCTCACCATTCGCTACCTGGCGCTATCCCTTGTTAAATAAGGGCCATAGTGTGCACAGGCTGTGAGGCAGCTTGCACTGGGCATGCAAAGCAGTCTGCTATGCAACACACCTAGTAAGTGAGAACCTTTAACAATAAAGTGCTGGAGATGTATTGGCCGGGCTTAAAGTGGGGCCAAATGAGCCCCCAAATAGTGACTTCAAATATCAAGATACAATTACAACATGTTAATAAATAAATAAACACTGTTACATCACCTTGTCACCAGGGGTCCCCCGCAGCAGCCGCCACCGACGCGTTGCGTGTCGAAATGACACTTCGCCAGGGTGTATCAACTGCCTACAGTCCTATAATCTGATGAGCTTCCGTAGGATCGGGGAAAGGTGAGTGAGATCAGGCGATCCGGGGGGTTTCACACAGCAGGGCATCCCTGATCGGGGTGCCCCAGGGGCAAGGAACAAAACCCAGGAAAGTCAAAATCCTGGGTTTTGGTCCACTTTAAAGAACCCATCTTCTTAGCTGCCGCCGATCACCCTCTAATTCTTGCCACCTTCTTCATTGCTGCTGATCATCCTCTGGTCCTCTGTACCAGCTCTGTATTGGCAAGACGCGGAGGCTGATTCATTATTAACGCCAGGTATCGGCAGATGAGCGTCTGTATAGCGGCACTTAGAGCGACTGCTAGTAGACGCTGTAAGCGGGTATCGGGAGGAGGGGTCTCGGGAGGAGGGGTCTCAGGGGGAGGGGTCTTGGAGGAGGGGTCTTGGAGGAGGGGTCTCAGGAGGAGGGGTCTCGGGAGGAGGGGTCTCGGGAGGAGGGGTCTCGGGGGGGTCTCGGGAGGAGGGGTCTCGGGAGGAGGGGTCTCAGGAGGAGGGGTCTCGGGGGGGCCTCAGGAGGAGGGGTCTCAGGAGGAGGGGTCTTGGGAGGGGTCTCAGGAGGAGGGGTCTCAGGAGGGGTCTCGGGAGGAGGGGTCTCGGGAGGAGGGGTCTCAGGAGGAGGAGTCTCGGGAGGAGGGGTTTCAGGAGGAGGGGTCTCAGGAGGGGTCTCGGGAGGAGGGGTCTCAGGAGGGGTCTCGGGAGGAGGGGTCTCAGGAGGAGGAGTCTCGGGAGGAGGGGTCTCAGGAGGAGGGGTCTCGGGGGGGGGGGTTTCATGCCAGAAGCAGCAAGTCAAAGAATTCCTACAACGTGACCTTCACATGTTTCCTGAGCTTCCCAGATGGATGAAGGTCAGCCATAAACCCCAGGTGAGGTCCTCCTCAACATGTCCTGCATTCCCGAAGCATGCCGGTGGTCACCAATCCTGATGGAAAGAAAGAGCCGGCGCGGCCTGGCCTCAACCGCTCTTCCATACCTTCCAACTTTTCAAGGTGGGAAAGAGGAACAAATTAAGCCACGCCCCCTCATTGAGGGATGGATAGGAGATAGGGTGTAACAGTTACACCAATAGAAACATTTTGAATAGGCAAATTAATCATTTATTGCTGCAGATCTGCATGTTACACCTCAAAGAGGGACAATTGTTAAATTAGGCCACGCCTCCTCAATAAGGGATGGATGAAGCCACACCCCCTCATTGAGGGATGGATGGGAGATAGGATGTAACAGTTACAACAATAGAAACACTTTAAATAGGCAAATTAATCATTTATTGCTGCAAATCTGCATGTTACACCTGAAAGAGGGATAACAATGGGGGACAAAATAAGCTGCCCCTGAGCCCCACACTCAGGAGACATCTTGCAGCATGAAGGCATCATGATTTGGGATGTCCTGTTGTGCCCCCCCATAAGTCTGGGGCGGGGTACCCCTGTACTTACCCTTCCATGTTCTATTGGGACAGCAGCAATCCAATGACTGGCGGTGACCAATCATTTCCGGGAGGACTGCAGTGAACCTGACTGGTCGCCGAAGGTCACATGACAGAAACGTTTTAGGGGGATCTTCAGCTGATTGTAAGTTGATTACATTGTAACAGTGTGGCACCCGGGTCACCCCATTCGCTTACCTTGCTTCCCGATCCAACGGCGCATGCGTGGTGCCGCAGCCGCATCCCCGCTATCCCTCTAGCAGGGCATTTGTGAATGGGTCACGCTCCCTGTTAGAGGGAAACGGAGGATGCAGCCGCTTGGAACCGCTGGCAGATCTGAACGCGCTGATTGGACGAGCATCCGCACGCACATCCGCTGCCGGACCGGAAAGAGGTGAGTTTCTTCGGGCGATCTGGGGGGTTACACACAGCGGGGCACTCCCGATCGGGGTGGGGAAAGGACCAAAACCCAGGAGAGTTAAAATCCTGGGTTTTCGTCCACTTAAAAGGGATCTTCAGCTGATTGTAAGTTGATTATATTGTAACAGTGTGGCACATGGCTTTCTTATATTGTAACAACTTTTTACAACACAAAAGCTGGGCTCCATCATGCTTGTTACATTGTACAGTGCGAGGAAGTACAAGGGATGTCAAGTCCCAGGCATGCAACAAGGGGGAGGCACAGCTGGGCAAATCAATAAAGGAAGTACAGTACAATCTTTGTGCCTTTGTTTCCTCTTTCTATATTATAAGAGCGGGGCACATGGCTGCTGCTACAATGTAACAGCTGCTGCTCCTCCTGCTGTTACATTTTAAAAGCAGCTGCACTCTCTGCTGTTACAATGTAATTAGCCAGACCAGGAGCACTGTTGCAGCATCTATGGCTCTCCTCGGGGGAATGGCTACTTGGAGATCCAGATAAGAAAGGGAAGCTGAGATTACACCCCAGGATTCTGTTTGCCAATCAGAACGCACCCTGTCCTCCAACCACCAATCAGCAATGAGCAGAAGGGAACAACACCAATGGAATTAAGCTGACATTATAAACAATAAACAGATGCCAGGATTTGAACCTTTGACCTTGAGAGCTTGAAAGATAGAAAGATGGAGGGAATGAATAAATAAACGAATGATGGATGGAGTGTGGAAATGAGAAAAAGATTAATTAAAAAAATGGAAATGAGAGAATGATGGATGGAATGTGGAAACAAAGGGAAGGATGGAGGGAATGTGGAAATGAGAGAATGATGGATAGAATGTGGAAACAAGGGAAAGATGGAGCGAAGGCGGAAATGAGAGAATGATGGATAGAATGTGGAAACAAGGGAAGGATGAGGGAATGTGGAAATGAGAGAATGATGGATAGAATGTGGAAACAAGGGAAGGATGGAGGGAAGGCAGAAATGAGAGAATGATGGATAGAATGTGGAAACAAGGGAAAGATGGAATGAATGTGGAAATGAGAGAACGATGGATAGAATGTGGAAACAAGGGAAAGATGGAGGGAATGTGGAAATGAGAGAATGATGGATAGAATGTGGAAACAAGGGAAAAGATGGAGGGAAGGCGGAAATGAGAGAATGATGGATAGAATATGGAAACAAGGGAAGTATGGGGGAATGTGGAAATGAGAGAACGATGGATAGAATGTGGAAACAAGGGAAAGATGGAGGGAATGTGGAAATGAGAGAAAGATGGAGGGAATGTGGAAACAAGGGAAGGATGGGGGGAAGGCGGAAATGAGAGAATGATGGAGGGAATGTGGAAACAAGGGAAGGATGGAGGGAATGTGGAAATGAGAGAACGATGGATAGAATGTGGAAACAAGGGAAAGATGGAGGGAATGTGGAAATGAGAGAAAGATGGAGGGAATGTGGAAACAAGGGAAGGATGGAGGGAATGTGGAAATGAGAGAAAGATGGAGGGAATGTAAAGAAGAAAGAACTATGGAGGGAATGTGGAAATGAGAGAAAGATGGAGAGAATGTGAAGAAGAAAGAACTATGGAGGAAGTGTGGAAACATGAGAAAGATGGAGCGAATGTGAAGAAGAAAAAATGATGAAGGGAATGTGGAAATGAGAGAAAGATGGAGGGAATGTGAGGAAGAAAGAAAGATGGAGGAAATGTGGAAAAGAGACAAATGTGGAGGGAATGTGAAAAAGGGAGAATGATGGAGGGAATCTGGAAAAGAGAAAGATGGAGGGAATGTGGAAGAGAGAGAAGGAAGGAGGGAATGTTGGAAAAGAGAGAAATTGAAGGTATGAAACAAAGAAAGAAAGAAGACAATGGCAAGCTCCAACCCAAACGGAGAGCAGCGAGTCTGTTGCCCCAGCAGCGCCCTCAGGATGACAGCGCCCCGTGTGGCTGCTCCATGCGCACACCCCAATAATCCTGTTTTTATATTGGCCACAACTGTTGCAATAGATTTCTCTGGAACAAAACTCCCAAAGTTTCAGTAACTGAAGCTCGTGTCCCTTTTTTTTCTGATACACAGAGAGTAATGGGCCCGGGAAACACGAAACCCGTTCAGCGGATGAACTGGAGCGGCCAGAGGTGTGAGCTGTGACAGCGGCGTGGAGTTAGATCTGTAGCGGCGCCGGCGTCCTGTCATAACTCCGACCCTCCTGAATAAAGAGAGAATTCTCCAAAGTAAATGGTGTGCGGATGACGAGGGTCCCGGATCACCGATGGTGAACCTGCGTTTCTGGGAAAGGCTCGGCTCACGTTCTGCTCGGGGTAAGGCTCGACAAATATTATCAGATCAAATATTAGGCTACTTAATTGAATATTGCGTATTTACGGCGTGTAATTACCCTACAGCTCGGACTTGTCCTGTCACCTCTCCGAGCGCAGCAGATCATTTGTGGGCAGCACATGTCAGAGGCCCCCAGGATGGAGCCAGCATAGAGGAGCCATACTGAAAGCTCATACAATCAGCAATGGATGGACCTGGGCTCTGTACAGTATATTATTATTATTATTATTAATAATAATATTTATTTATATAGCGCCATCATCTTCCGTAGCGCTTTACAAGGTGTGATTACAGAAAAGGTAAAACATATAGTACAGGAAACAATACAAAACTAGATGCCACAAGGTTCAAACCAGGTGTTGTGAGCACAGGAGACAATAGTAGAGAGAGCCCTGCCCTTGCCAGCTTACAGACTAAAGGATGGGGGTGGAGACAAAAGGGAGGGTAGGGATATCCCTGTAAAGTATTAGTTGTCAGATTTATTATAGTCTCTTCCATTAATTCTGTGACATACAGAGGAGACAATCGTCACAGTGCACAACAAACAAAAAAGCTGTAAGCCAGCTGTGAGCTATGTAGATTTCGATGGCAGGCTCATGGCTGCTTTACAATTTGTTGAAGCTGATCACAATTGAACTAGTTGATACATCAGCTTGTGTCTACCTATAACAATGTAACTATTATTTATTAGTTCATTAGTTTATTTATAAACTATTTATTTCTCACCTGAGAGCTGGAAGGCTTTCCAGAATGACTCATCTTGTTTGTTACAGCAGGGAGGAGAGATAATGCATCCCGATTGCAATATATAACTGTGGGATTTTTCATCTCTGTAGATGGGGGGGTCCTTTTCACCGTATTAGGTTAATATTTAAGCTTAGGGCAGGGGTTCCGAAGCATTTAATTGAGTACCACTTTCAATTTTCATGTTGTACGCGCGCTACCGCCCCAGCCTTTCAGATAAACTGGGGCAAGAGCACACGCACTACAGCAAATGTTTTACTGGCAGCGTTCTGGGGGGTTACACACAGCGAGGGACGGAACAAAATCCCGGATAGTAAAAATCCTGGGTTTGGTTCCGCTTTATGGGATTAAAAAAAATGGCTTTATTTCCTCAGCCATAGCCCCAGCTTCCATCTAGTCTGAGGCACCCCATCCTATGTGAATGGCTGGCTGCTGGAGTGAGCCTCAGCTAAAGGGATGCAGGAGATGTTGCAACATTAACACCATTCAAGCCGTGAGAAAGGTAAGATTTGTAGTTGAGCACGGGGTTTCACACAACGGGAAATCCGCAATACCACGCAGATATTACTACAAACAGGGGAAGCTCATCAGCTTTGTAGCTGTAGCCTGGCTCTGTTGATTGCACGAGTATTAAAGTGGTTCAACAGGAACATAAAAAATTAAAAGGTACTTACCTTTTGTTCTCTGTAGCTGATTGGTGCTAATCCGGGGAACAGCAACTTACCTGATGGCTGGACCCAAGCCCTTGTATTGGGGGGACGGTCCATGCTTGGACGCCTGATGAGAAGTTCTCCATGTTTTACTCGCTGGCAACCCAATGGCTGTGTCCTGCCTAAAAGACGAAAGACTACCCTGTTTCCCCGAAAATAAGACACTGTCTTATATTAATTTTTCCCCCGGAAAAAGGCACTTGGCCTTATTTTCGGGGGATGTCTTGACAGAAGAAAGGCAGCGTGCGTCTCCTCCACCTCCCTGGAGCTCCCCCCTTACGTGCCCCGTCATTACGCCCCCTAGTGGTTACAATACCAGGCTGCAGGGGATGACTTATATAACGATATCCTCTGAAAGCAGGCACTAGGCCTTATTTTCGGAGGATGTCTTATTTTCGGGGAAACAGGGTATTACACTAAAACATCCTTATGAAGCTATTGTGTTGTGTGTTGTTACAAGTGATGCAAGTTTATTTGCCTGTTAACTGTGAACTGTGCATTTGACTGTGATGTGGAGTAAAGCATTAAAACTTTCTTTTTTATGACCTGCAACAATAAAACAAGCTGATGCTTTCACTTATCCTGCTTGCCATTGAGAGTCTGTGTGCTGTGATACCATCTTGTCAGCTCCCCATTCTGCGGTCCCATTAACCCTTACCTCGGCTACCATACATACATATATATATATATATATATATATATGCATTTATTTATATATATATATATATGCTGTGGCATTGCCTGAGATAAGTTGACAGCGTGACATACATTGCAATTCAAGGTAACCGTACAGTTACATGCTCCCACCCCAGCCTATCTGTATGGCTGAGGGGTTGCAGGGGATGCGGCAGCGCGTGCTCCCCATTGTAAACAATGGCCGTTGGCCGAAAGGCTCTGATTGGACAAGAGCCCGCACATGAGCCATTGGACTGGGAAAAAGGAAGTTAGTATTGGCGCCCTGGGGGTTTCACGCAGTGGAGTATGCCGATCTGAAATCTTTTGGATTCCAGGCAGCCCGCTGGTGGGTTTTGCTCTGCTTTGAAGTGGTCCAAAACCCAGGATTTTGACTATCCTGGGCTTTGGTCCTTAACCCCGGGGCACCGATGTATGAAACCCCCCAGGTTGCCCGAACAAACTCACCTCTTCCCGGTCCTGTGCACATGCTCTGTTGGACCAGGAAAGAAGGTGAGTTTATGGGCGACCTGCCCCGGGGATGGGGGGGGGGGGATTAATCTGCCAAGGAATCTTATAGATCTTCGTTGGTTTTGCTCCACTTTAATGGTCCTGATCATGCCACAACCTGTTCCCCTGAGAAAACATAAGCACAGGAAGCCAAGACACTATTCAAGGCCCATGCTGAAGGTTTCAAGAGGTGACTGCAGAGCAACAAGTTCCCCACTTAGTGAAAGTTAATGAGCTAAACCGGAGTCAGTCTGAAAGAATTTCCACCTGGGTTCGTTTTATGCGCCTTTAAAATTTTACTATTGAAAATGTGTTCTGGAGATTTGGAAAATGTCTCATTTTTGAAGGCTGGTCTCTATTTTTATGGAGTGCTGGAACCTTCGCCCACCGCCTGTCAACGTGACGAAGAATAATATCCTCAATAGCTCTTGAATCCATCTCAGCGCTCCTGCAAACATCGGGGCCCGGGGCCCATATTTTTACACCTGCAAGACTTTGATAAATGGCTCTTTTTTGCGCTTAGCTCGGTCAAGGCGGACAAACAGCTAAACTTTGATTTGTTTGTCTTGGCCGGGGCCCCGGACCTCTCTCCTCGTAAGAAAAATATATAATTTTGGGGCCCGGCGGGGCCGTTCCTCGCTTCTCTCTCGAGCGCACACAGGTATGTTGGATCTCCTCGTGCCGAGATGAAGCTGCACAAAGTCGTCCCTGTGCGGAGGTTTCAATTTCCTGTTGTGTCTTTAATCCGTAATTAAAGCGTGCCGCCGAGCAAAGGTGCCAACAGGATGTCCCCTCCTTCACCCTCCAGATGTTTCACCGAATCAGCAAAGCGGCCGGGGCAGTAATAATTCCTCTGCAAATCACGCCGTGTTTTTTCGTATAATTCGGGTGTTTGTCTTGCCTTTGCGCTGCTCTGCTCAGGATGCGGTGGGGGCACCCAAGAAGGACAAGTAAGGTCCCAGTATTATGCAAGGAACCCGGCCAAGGAGGACATTGCGGAGATACCTGCGGTGAACTCTCGGCAGAATCAAAGGAACGTTTGTCCGGGTCAGTCCGTGCCAGCTTCATAAAGATGGGGGAACAGGGAGGTGGTTTATCTGCCACCTCTATACCTGAAGGGCCGGCTCCAGGTTTATGTTGGCCCTTGGCAGGGGCGGACTGGGGCTAAAAAACAGTCCGGGACTTTCTGGGGCACACCGACCCTGCTGCACTGTTCCTGACCCCGTGTAGTATCTTAATGCCACTTTTTTTGTTCCATAAGACGCACCCAAGGTTTAAAGAACAAAAATAAGAAAGAAAATATTCTGAACCAAATGGTGCGCTTAAACCCATTACAGACGCAGTGTGCAGAATCATCCCATTACTGCCAGTGGGGTCATCCCTCATTACAGCCAGTAAGTAGCATCCCTCAGTACAGCCAGTGGGGGCATCCCCCATTACTGCCAGTGGGGGCATCCCTCAATACAGCCAGTAAGTAGCATCCCTCAGTACAGCCAGTGGGGGCATCCCTCATTACATCCAGTAAGTAGCATCCCTCATTACAGCCAGTAAGTAGCATCCCTCAGTACAGCCAGTGGGGGCATCCCCATTACTGCCAGTGGGGGCATCCCTCAATACAGCCAGTGGGGCATCCCCCATTACTGCCAGTGGGGGCATCCCTCAGTACAGCCAGTGGGGGCATCCCTCATTACTGCCAGTGGGGGCATCCCTCGTTACATCCAGTAAGTAGCATCCCTCATTACAGCCAGTAAGTAGCATCCCTCAGTACAGCCAGTGGGGGCATCCCCCATTACTGCCAGTGGGAGCATCCCTCAATACAGCCAGTGGGGGCATCCCTCAGTACAGCCAGTGGGGGCATCCCTCATTACATCCAGTAAGTAGCATCCCTCATTACAGCCGGTAAGTAGCATCCCTCAGTACAGCCAGTGGGGGCATCCCCATTACTGCCAGTGGGGGCATCCCTCAATACAGCCAGTGGGGCATCCCCCATTACTGCCAGTGGGGGCATCCCTCAGTACAGCCAGTGGGGGCATCCCTCATTACTGCCAGTGGGGGCATCCCTCATTACATCCAGTAAGTAGCATCCCTCATTACAGCCAGTAAGTAGCATCCCTCAGTACAGCCAGTGGGGGCATCCCTCAATACAGCCAGTGGGGCATCCCCCATTACTGCCAGTGGGGGCATCCCTCAGTACAGCCAGTGGGGGCATCCCCCATTACTGCCGGTGGGGTCATCCCTCAATAGAGTCAAGGGGGCATCCCTCAGTACAGCCAGTGGGGGCATCCCCATTACTGCCGGTGGGGGCATCCCTCAATACAGTCAAGGGGGCATCCCTCAGTACAGCCAGTGACAGGTATCCCCCACTCCCTCCTCCCCCCTGCCCCGCAGCGACACTCACACACCCACATACTTACCGCTGGTTCCTGATGGTCGCTGCTTCCTGGCTGTTGCGCGCTGGTTGGTGGGTGTGCCCCATATGGCCGGCATCCATTGTTTTCATTGGCCCATTGACGCCCACCGACCAGCACGCAACAGCCAGGACATGCGGGTAAGCATGAATGTGTGTGTGTTTGTGTGTATGAGAGTGGCGGAGGGTCGCGGCACATCACTGAGGGACGTCCCAAATCTTGATGCCGCCTAAGGATCAGGCTGTTTGGGCCAAAGCTCTAGTTTTGGTCTACTTTGAAGCGCACCAAACTCCTTTAAACCTGACCTCGGAGTCTAAATGAATCTAGATCCTCCTGATTTGGGATGCCCATGTGTGTGACCCCCCCCCCATTTGTTCATTACTTTCCTGGATTTGGTGAATGCGCTGTGTCGCCAGTTTGAGTTAACGGCCAAACCAGGGGGGGTTCTTTCACAAACAGGAGCATCCCAAATTGACAAGCCCCTGTAAAGCGGACCAAAACTTAGGGGTGGAATTGCTTGCATAGTGGGTATGCCAGAGATCCCAGGGGGTGTCACACAGTAGGGTATCACAGATTGGGATGCTCCAGGGATAGGGAATCAGCTGGGACGAACAACTTAAAAGCAGAACAAAACCCAGCACTTCCTCCCCTGGAATCTAAATCAAGTTGCCCCGTTGTGTGGCACCCGAGGAGATGTGGGCACCAGCTGTGGTGATGCCCTCCCAGTCCGCCGCTGGTCAATCTCTGTCGCACACCCCAAAGGCTGGCCCTGTCAGAAGGCCCCCCCGGAAGGTGGCGGCCCCCGGCAGCTGCCCCAACTTGCTGGGTGCTGACGCCGGCCCTGGGTGTGTAAGCTGTGAGCCATCCAGGGCTTTTTCTAGAGGAGGGCAAGCAGGGCTATCGCCCTGGGCACCAAGGCCATTGGGGGCACCTTTATCCAAGCCACCCTGTTTTCTGCAGATGGGTCAGAGCTGCTGTTAGGGAGGCACGCCAAGACAGGCCCCTCATCCCAAATTGGGCTCAGCCATGTCTGTTGCTATGGTAGAAGCTCAGCATGTCACATACCTGTATGGCACATAGCAGCACCACAGGACGGGTCAGAGGAGAAATCGGGCAAATATTCAAAAATGGCGCTCCCACAATGGCGCTCCCACCTGCTGCACCCGGGGTGAGTGCCCCCCTACTCCCCCCTAGTTTACCCCAGGGAAGGGTGAGGGGGCAGAATTTTTTCTTTCCTGCACTGAGCGTGATTTTGCCTAGAAACTGCCCTGGCTCCATCTCAACCATCCACTAAGGAAGCGCCAAGATGGCTGACATTATGCTCAGCAAGACTCATCTTCCATTATTAACGTCCCATGCTCCCTCTGTCTCACATTACTTTTTATATTCCCCTTACTTTTCACCTTCTCTACAATACCTCTTACTAGGGCCGGATTGTGTGGTGGAGGCCCCTGGGCACAAAATCCGGTGGAGGCCCCAGATACAGTATAAAATAATAGTCCAGCCAAGTAAGTGATTGGTGGTTGTCTGGCCCCGCCTACTTACTGGAAGGTCAGATGGAGCCCCTTGTGCCCCTTCTTTTGAATTCCATCACTCTCTTTCTCTCTTTTCCACATTCAATCCCCACCTCACCTCATCTTTTCATATTGCCTCCTTCTCTTCCTTCCTTTTTTTAACCACATTACTTACTTCTCTCACTCTTTTCCATATTCACTCCTTCTCTCTTTCTTTTCCACATTTCCTCCTCTTTTCTTTTTTCCACATGCCATTCTTCTCCCTCTATCGCTTTTACATCTCTCTCTTTCCCATGTTCCCTCCTTCTCTCACTATCTCTCTCTTCCACATTTCTGTCTTCTTTCTCTCTCTCACTCTTTATTAAACATTCCCTCATTCTCTGCCTTTTTTCCTAATTTCCACCTTATCTCTCTCTCTCTTGTGCTCATCCCCCATACCCTCTCTTTTTTTTCCTTTTTTCTCCTTATTTCCTGCCTGCCTTTCTCTCTTTCTTACACATTCCCTCTTAGGCCCTTATTTAACAAGGGATAGCGCCAGGTAGCGAATGGTGAGCGAACGGTAATGACGGTCACCGCCACGAGAACGCCGGCTCCCCTCCGCAATCACACATTTATCAAGCCGATCCTGCTTAGTGACTAAGATAGCGCCATATAGCGACTCATTCATCATTATTCCAGCCTCAGCCCACAGCGCCAGCGTCCGACCTTGAACAGCGACAGGTATGACCTCTCGCTACCTGGCGCTCTCCAATGCATTTCAATGGAGCAATCTTTAAATATTCATAATTAATTGCTATTATTTTTTTTTTTATTTTTAAATGTCAAAAATGCCAAAAAAAAAAAAAAAAAAAAATTGTGCAGAATTGATATTACAGGTCTGATATTAATGTATTCATATTACAAAATGTTTTGAAAAACATGTTTTTTTTTTTCAAAAAATATGGTTGTTTGGGGGTTAAAAAACTACTTTTAACCCATCGCCGCCAGCGCTCTGGGGTTTAAACATGCATTTCACAGCGCGAGAATTTTTTGAGCGTGATTTGTTAATGAATATGATGGGAGCCGGTCGCTATGGCCATTCGCTGTCATGCGCTCCCATACAGCGCGGAACCTGTCAAACAGCGACTCCTAACCCCGTATTCAACATTACCGCACACCGACTGAGTCGCTGTCAACAGCCGAACATCGGCCAAGCACATCGAATACTAGCGGGCGCTGTGAAAATAACGCTACTGTCGCTCATCTGTCGCTATCTGGCGCTATTAATGAATCGGCCTCCCCCTCTTGCTATTTTCATATGTCCTCTGTGTCTCGCTATTTTCCAAATTCCCTTCTTCTGTTTTTCTTTTCCACATGTCTTGCTTTTGTTCTCTTTTCTGCCTTACTGCAGTCTTTCCTTTTTCTCCTCTGTTTTCCTGCTTTATTCTTTACTCTCTTTTCTTTTTTGTTGCCCCATCCATCTCTCTTTCTCCCTCTATTCTGTGTCTTCTCTGTTTTCTAAATTACTTCTATCTATTGTTGGGGGGTTGGGGGGCACCATCCTGAAATCCTGCACAGGGCGACATTTTCTCTAAGGCCGGCCCTGGTCACAGCTGTTAATAGGCAGGTTAAAGTGGGCCAAAACCCATGCGAATCTGTAAGATTCCCTTCCCTCCCCCTCAGGAATCTAAAATCGTGATGCTCCGCTGTGTGAATTCCCCCAGATCGCCCCATTAGCTTACCTTACTTCTCAGTCTAACGACGCATCCCCGCTATCCCTTTAGCAGGGTGCGCGACAGGCATTTGTGAATTGCCGGCGCTGGCACGCTCCCTGTGTATGGGTAGATGTGGCCACCAGCACGCTCGCCGCAGGACCGGGAAGAGGTGAGTTGGCATCGGTGATCTGGGGGGTTTCACATAGCGTGATCGGGGTGCCCCAAAAATCAGGATAGTCAAAATCCTGGGGTTCGGTTCACTTTAAAGTGGACCAAAACCCAGGATTTTGACTATCCTGGGTTTTGGTCCACTCCCCCGGGGAACCCCGATTGGGGATGCCCCACTGTGTGAACCTCCCCCATCACCGCAGCTAACTCACCTCACCGCGGTCCTACGGCATGCGCGGGCACTCCTCCAATCAGCGCTGAGCTATGGGCGTCTAAGTGACGTATAAGCTCAGACGCTCTGAGCACGCTGGCGGCCGCATCTCGCGCTTCCTTCTAACAGGGAGCGTGCCCGCGCCAACCATTTGTGAACGCGCCCTGCTAGAGGGATAGCGGGGATGCAGCCGCGGCCCGCTCATGCGCCATTGGACGGGGAACAAAGGTGAGTTTATGGGCGACCTGGGGGGTTTCACACAGCGGCGCATCCTGATTTTGGATGCGATCCAGCAGGGTTTTGGTCCACTTTAAGGATTAATGGTTACTGTAGTGTAGTGTAGTGTAGGGGGGTTACATAGGCTGCCTCCCTGACCACTGAGGGGTTAATTTTTAGGCATCAAGTTAGGGAATGTCTGATTGGTCGGATGGAGACCAGTGCCCAAGGGAAGAAGCACTGGCCAGTGGGTGTTGCGGGAGCACCCTTGGAGCGCGTTCTACCCTATGGGGCCTTGGATGTCGCTAAGGAAATGTACCCCTTGTGACGGGCCGGAGCCAGGAGGTTTGCGGTGACGGGACTCCAGGAAGGCCGACCAGGTAGGGGCCAAGCTGTTGGAGGTGGGCAGTACATGCGTATCCCCATGTGCCGGGGACCCTTTGTCCAATATTATTAAAGCTGGATGGCACCAACTAATTATCAGATAAATGTGGTGCAGTGCTCTAGATATCACTCAAAAGGCCAACTACTATTGAAAAGTGGGGGTGCCCAAACCCCCAAAGGAGTACGGACCAGAGACGGGCAGGCAGATTCATCACTAACGCCAGGTAGCGACAGATGAGCGTCTGTAGCAGGCATTTCTGAGTGCCCGCTAGTAGTCGCTGTGCTCGGCCGCGGGTCGCTACTTTATAGTCGCCGTTCAGTAATGTTGAATACATTGTGAGGAGTCGCTATTTGACCAGTACAGCGCTGTATGGGAGCGCATGTTAGCGACTGCTCATAGCGACTGACTCACACCATATTCAGCAAAAAAACAGCCTCACAAATCTCTGGCGCTGAAAAATGCATCTCTGAAGCCCAGAGCGCAGGAGGCGGTGTGATTAAAGTCTGTTTTTCAGCATCTATCCACTAGTAACAAAGCGACAACATATGGAATTACATTGTAACAACATTGTAACATTTTAATGGCAGAGCTGTAATGTAATTTTTGAAGAAATATATAAAAAATGATAAAATTATGAAAAAACTGCGTATTCAATGCCAGGAGAGGTCACAGAATTATTTGTGATTTTTGGAAAAAAAAATAGACAAAAACCCCATTTAAAGAGAAGAAAAGGATCGTCCATTGAAATGTATGGGAGAGCGTCATGTAGCGAGAGGTCATACCTGGCGCTGTGCAAGGCTGAACGCTGGCGCTGTTCGCTGAGGCTGTGAAAATGATGAATCAGACGCTACATGGCGCTATCCCAGTCGCTAAACAGATTCTGCTTGATAAATGTGTAATTGCGTGCCGTGTCCGGCGTTCACCAGTCGCTACCTCTCATTAACCAGCCACTACCTGACGCTATCCCTTCTTAAATCAGGGCCTGAATGTGGGTGTTAAAAGCAGAGCGGCCCACCGGGCATTGTCCCGGGTCTCCCTATGGCCAGAAGTGACTCCCTTTTCTCCTCCCTGGTAGTAGGGACTGTCTTCCCCTGAAGGGGTTAATGTGGAGGCTCCTGGAGATGATCCCTCTTATAAGGGCCCCTCTCTGTATCTGTAATATGTGGTTTCTGGAAGGCTCTCATGACTCACCCCGCCCCGGCCAATATTAATGATCCCATTCACTCAGGCTCCGAGGTGAACAAACCACATCTGGATGAAATTTGGCCACTTTGCCGCCGAGAAATATCCAGCCAGAGAAAAACACCTCCACATGCGCGACAGCTCGCCCCCGCTAACGAAGAAGGCGAGCCCAACATGCGGAACGCGCCGGCTGGGCGGCCATACTTCTACAGCGCTGACAGTTTTTTACACCCAGGGGTGCACCTGCGTATCGCCCGAGAGAGACCGGGAAAGAAAAAGAGGGAATGCAGAAAAAGAAAGGGTGAGGGAGGGGGAAGAAAAAAGATGGGCAGGCTGATTCATCACTAACGCCAGGTAGCGACAGATGAGCGTCTGTAGCGGCATTTTCAGAGCGCCCGCTAGTAGTCACTGGGCTCGGCCGTGAGTCGCTACTTTATAGCGACTCAGCCGCTGTGCAGTAATGTTGAATACATTGTGATGAGTCACTATTTGACCAGTACAGCGCTGTATGGGAGCGCATGTTAGCGACTGCTCATAGCGACCGACTCACACCATATTCAGCAATAAAACAGCCTCACAAATCTCTGGCGCTGAAAAATGCTTCTCTGAAGCCCAGAGCGCAGGAGGCGGTGTGATTAAAGTCTGTTTTTCAGCATCTATCCACTAGTAACAAAGCGAAAACATATGGAATTACATTGTAACAACATTGTAACATGAACACTTTAATGGCAGACCTGTAATGTCATTTCTGAGGAAATATATAAAAAATTTAAAAAATGTGAAAAAAAACTGCTTATTCAATGTCAGGAGAGGTCACAGAATTATTGGTGATTGATTAAAAAAAAAAAAAATAAAAAAAAAAAAAGAAGAAAAGGATCGTCCATTGAAATGTATGGGAGAGCGACAGGTAGCGAGAGGTCATACCTGGCGCTGTGCAAGGCTGAACGCTGGCGCTGTTCGCTGAGGCTGTGAAAATGATGAATCAGATGCTACATGGCGCTATCTCAGTCGCTAAACAGATTCTGCTTGATAAATGTGTAATTGCGTGCCGTGTCCGGCGTTCACCAGTCGCTACCTGTCGCTACCTGTCATTAACCAGGCGCTACCTGACGCTATCCCTTCTTAAATAAGAGCCAAAGAGGGAATGCAGAAAAAGAAAGGGTGAGGGGGGGAAGGAAAAAGAAAAAGAGGGAATGCAGATGAGGGTAGAGAAATAAGAGGAAATGTGGAAAAGAGACCTAGAGCAAGAAAAAAGGAATGCAGTATGAAGAGAAGGTGAGAGGGCGGAGGGAACGTGGAAAAGAGAAAGGAGGAGAAAAGCTAAAAAAGAGTAAATCAGAGAAAAGAGTGATAAAAAAGAAAGAATGAAAGAGAGAGAGAGAAAAGTAATAATGAAAAAGAAAAAAGAAGAAGAAGAAAGAGCTAAAAAAACTTAGGATGACATAGAAAATCAAAGAGAGAAGGGGAATGAAGGGATGTGCAAGATAGACGAATGAGAGAATGATAGAAAAACGATTCAAATGGGAGGAAAACAGGAGAGTGGAGGAGAAAGAGAGAGAAAGCACAAGAGTTAAATAGGGATAGAAAAGGAGTGGGGAAAAGAATAGGAATTCAGAGAATGAAAGAGAAAAGAAGAAATAATCGAAAAGAGAGAGAGAGAGAAAAAGAAAGAATGAAAAAAGAGAGCGAGAGAAAAGAAATGATGAAAAATGAGTGATAAAGAAAGAATGAAAAAAGAGAGAGAGAGAGAAAAGAAATAATGAAAAAAGAGAGATAAAGAAAGAATGAAAAAAGAGAGAGAGAGAGAGAAAAGAAATGATGAAAAAAGAGAGATAAAGAAAGAATGAAAAAAGAAAGAGAGAGAGAAAAGAAATGATGAAAAAAGAGAGATAAAGAAAGAATGAAAAAAGAAAGAGAGAGAGAAAAGAAATGATGAAAAAAGAGAGATAAAGAAAGAATGAAAAAAGAGATAGAGAGAGAGAAAAGAAATGATGAAAAAAGAGAGATAAAGAAAGAATGAAAAAAGAGAAAGAGAGAAAATAAAAAACAGAAAAATAAAAATAAAGAAAGAATGATGGAGAGAGAAAAAAAAAGTGGAGAAGATGGATGAAAATGTGAAGAATATGAAAAGAGAGGAAGACAGGAGAAAAGGGGAGAAGAGAAAAATGGAGGGAATGTAGAAACGGCATGAAAAAGAGGGGGAGGGGATACAAAGAGAAGAAAATGGATGGATCATGAAATGAAAGAAAAAAGGAGAAAGGGATAACGTAGATGTTGGACCGGAAAAGAAGGTGAGTTTCCGGGCGATCTGGGGGGTTCCACGCAGTGGGGAATTCCGATTCCGGATACCCCGGGGTTAGGGAGTATGTTTTGGTCCACTTTAAGTAAAAACACACGTAAGCGTCACTAGACCACACTTTGCCTGCATCAGACTTCTATGGGGCTGTTGTTGCGCTTGCGCTGATTTTTCTAAAGCGCCACAGAGACGTCAAAAGAACCATAGAGTAAAAAATGTGATGTTTTTATTGGCCGGGCAGGCGCGACAAGGCGCTGTAAAATCAGTGTAAAAGAGACCTCCTCATATTTCCATACATGATCTGTGAAAATATTATTATAATATATATATAAATATATATATATATATATATATATATATATTTATATATTTTTATATTTATTTATAATATATATATATATATATATATATATATATTTATATATTTTTATATTTATTTATAATATATATATATATATATATATATTTATTTATAATATATATATATATATATATATATATATATATATATATATATATGTATATATATATATATATATATATATATATATATATATATATATATACATATTTATTTATAATATATATATATATATATATATATATATATATATATATAATCCCAAAATTGGGGGTTACCTCTACCTCCACCTCCCATGAGAAGCCCCGGGGACTAACAATTGCACTCACCACAAAAGTAATATCAATGTTAGAACTTTTATTTTCAATGCAGCAAAATCCATAGGCCTTTATTTAAGAAGGGATAGCGTCAGGTAGCGCCTGGTTAATGAGAGGTAGCGACAGGTAGCGACTGGTGAACGCCGGACACGGCACGCAATTCCACATCTGTTTAGCGACTGGGATAGCGACATGTAGCGTCTGATTCATCATTTTCACAGCCTCAGCGAACAGCGCCGGCGTTCAGCCTTGCACAGCGCCAGGTATGACCTCTCGCTACCTGTCGCTCTCCCATACATTTCAATGGACGATCCTTTTCTTCTCTTTAAACAGGTTTTTTTTTTAAAAAAAAATCACAGATAATTCTGTGACCTCTCCTGACATTGAAAAAGCTGTTTTTTCATAATTTTTTAATTTTTTAAATTTTTCCTCAGAAATGACATCACAGCTCTGCCGTTAAAGTGTCATGTTACAATGTTGCTACAATGTAATTCCATATGTTTTCGCTTTGTTACTAGTGGATAGATGCTGAAAAACAGACTTTAATCACACCGCCTCCTGCGCTCTGGGCTTCAGAGAAGCATTTTTCAGCGCCAGAGATTTGTGAGGCTGTTTTTTTGCTGAATATGGTGTGAGTCGGTCGCTATGAGCCGTCGCTAACATGCGCTCCCATACAGCGCTGTACTGGTCAAATAGCGACTCCTCACAATGTATTCAACATTACTGAACAGCGACTGAGTCGCTATAAAGTAGCGACCCACGGCCGAGCACTGCGACTACTAGCGGGCGCTCTGAAAATGCCTGCTACAGACGCTCATCTGTCGCTACCTGCCGCTAATGATGAATCCCGCCTCTTAAAAACACATAAAATTATTTCTTACTTAAAAAATGCGCCACAAGGGGGAGCCATTCTATGCATTTATACCACCATATATAATGTAATCAATCCTACTAACCCTCCTTAATGAATTCCTAAATTTTCTAAAGTGCACGTGCCTAGTAGACAGTGCATCGCTATCCAACACATGAGCCTCGATTCAGAGACACATTCGTCCGGACTTCCGTAGCTGTCTGTGAAAGTTTTGGTGGGTGTTTGTCATTTTTTTGCTTTTTTTCGTTCATTTTTCATTCGTACGAACGTTCGGGAAAATGCGTATATGCGCTTTTGATGAACGGAAGCAAATCGGAACATTTCCGTTAGTTTGGATCATTTTCCAAACAAAATCGGAAATTTTCCGTCCGTTCAGATAACTTCCGTTGCTGGGATGGTTTCTGTCTGATTCAGAGAGCTGATTTCCGACGGACCCCCACCCTATAAATCCGTTTCATTTCCGATCCACTTACGGGACCTTTGAGGGCTCGGATTGCTATTGTTGAACATGTTTTGCGCTATGTGGAGGAGTCCGCGCGCCTTTAGCACCAAGGCATTGCATGTATCAGCATGGCCGAGGCCATAAATTGTATAGCAATGCATACCTGAATCAATACATTTCATGTATGCCTTATAGAAGCATTTTAATGCTGACCTTAATTAGTCCTTAGCATGTAAACCTTTATTTTCCCACACATCCATATAATTACTATATTTTTTTAGACTTATGTCCTTTGTGAATTATATTTGGATTGTTGAACTTGAATCTTAATTTGTTGTAGGAGTTATTGTTTGAGTCGGTTACCTTTGCTTTGTGTAATTATTTTATATTTGGTTGCAGGAACCGCAAGATGTGACACTCGCACAACATACAAGCAGTGTTTGGTCCAGCTATGCGATTCCTCAGTGTTCTTGCAGGGCATCCAGGGTCGTCCCATGATTCTTATATATTGCGGAGCTCCGGCTTATTTCTTCAGTTTGAGTCAGGAGAATTATCTGGTGGATGGCTCCTGGGTAAGTTTGCTCACATTCCATCAATCCATTTTCACTGTATGGCAATGAATATAGTTGATGACTCATGTCTTAACCTATGGCTGTTTTTAGCCCTTGATGACATGTTAAACAATATTGTAGCTTAGAATGTGTATTATATGTTAGTATTTTTTAATTCTTTCAGGGGATTCTGGATATCCGCTCCTGCCCTTGCTCCTGATGCCCGTTCTTTGCCTGCAGAATGCGGGCCAGGGGCACTATGCAAAACCCGGCCCGTGGTGGCGAGGACCCTCTGGCTTTTGAAGTCCAGATTTAGGTGTTTGGACCATACGGGGGGGGGGCACTGCAGTATGACCCCAACAAGGTTATACCAATATTTTAATTTACGTTTTTTAACAGGGACCACACGTGCCAGAGTGGCACAACTGAGTGTCAGGGTCCTTCAGTTGGTGGGCGAGATGCAGGAGCTGCGCAACTCGTTGGGGACCACAGATGAAGAATAATGTTCTGTGGCCTGCCATTGCTATGTATTTTGTTTATTATAGTTGTAAAAATTAGAAATTTTCAAAAATTTTAAAAATTTAATTATCTATGATGGAATCCCCCCCAAAAAAATTTTACAGTGTCATTTCATTTACAAAATACATTAACACAAAACTAATGGGCCCAGAAATATTTAAAGATGAATATTCACATGACCGAGAAGTGATTTGGGTAAGTTTTAGGGGGCTAAAATGGAAGAAAAACCTAACCGAGAAGTGGTTTGGGTGAGCTTTAAGGGTCCAAAAAGGAAGATGGAGGATAGTGCTAAGTGATTTAGCTAAACATTGTAGTAGAAGTGAGGGTGGCAAATATGTAGGCGAGCACTTTAATGAGTTAAGTTTATAGTGCGCAGGCGCAAGATCGTAAGGATTTCCGTCTGGACGAATATTTATTGGAAAAGGGAAACAGAATCTATCGGGAAACGTAAAGGATTCGTGGGAGGATACGATGGGAAAAGGGCAAAAACTAAAGCCTACGTTGTAACATGTGAAAATGAAACGGAAAAGTCTGGATGGAAAATGACATCCTCGTAATTCGTAATCTGCCGTACGAACGGACGGAAACTTTACAGAAGGATTGCAATGCATGCATAGAATCGCTCGCACACTCATACGAGAATGGAAACATTTCACAAAAAAAACGAAGAAACGAAAAAAGAAGTTTTTTTGTCTCTCTGAATCGAGCCTAATGTGCAAAATATATACAAAAGTCCAAGGTATCAGCATAAAGTGCAGTAAAAGTAAAACCACAAAACAGCACAAGATCTTTCCTTACTATTAGAAGAATGGCGACCCCGCGGCTATTGAAACCCACGCGTTCCGAGACCTCCAATGGGTCTCTTTCTCAAGGCATAAGGTTTTGGAGAGCTGTGTAGGGGCAGTGCACCACATTATTAAGGTCGTTGGTTGGTGCCACCCACACTTTGACCCTTATTTAACAAGGGATAGCGCCAGGTAGCGAATGGTGAGCGAACGGTAATGACGCTCACCGCCACGAGAACACCGGCTCCCCTCCGCAATCACACATTTATGAAGCCGATCCTGCTTAGCGACTGACAGAGCGCCAGATAGCGAATCATTCATCATTATTCCAGCCTCAGCCCACAGCGCCAGCGAGCGACCTTGAACAGCGACAGGTATGACCTCTCGCTACCTGGCGCTCTCCAATGCATTTCAATGGAGCAATCTTTAAATATTCATAATTAATTGCTATTATTTATTTATTTATTTTTTTTTTATGTCAAAAATTCTGTGACCACTTCTGCAATGTTAGATTTTTTTTTTAAGCTAAAAAAAAAAAAAAAATTGTGCAGAATTGATATTACAGGTCTGATATTAATGTATTCATATTACAAAATGTTTTTAAAAACATGTTTTTTTTTTTTTTTCTAAAAATATGGTTGTTTGGGGGTTAAAAAAACTACTTTCAACACATCGCCGCCAGCGCTCTGGGGTTTAAACAAGCATTTCACAGCGCGAGAATTTTTGGAGCGTGATTTGTTAATGAATATGCTGGGAGCCGTTCGCTATGGCCGTTCGCTGTCATGCGCTCCCATACAGCGCGGAACCTGTCAAACAGCGACTCCTAACCCCGTATTCAACATTACCGCACACCGACTGAGTCGCTGTCAACAGCCGAACAACGGCCAAGCACAGCGAATACTAGCGGGCGCTGTGAAAATAACGCTACTGTCGCTCACTCATCTGTCGCTACATGGCGCTATTAATGAATCAGCCTGTTTGTTTTATATATATATATATATATATATATATATATATATATTTATTTATTATATATATATATATATATATATTTTTATATATATATATATATATATATATATATATATATATATATATATATTATTATATATATATATTATTATATCATATATATATATATATATATATATATATATAGATATATATAGATATATATATATATATAACATATTTCCCCCTAAATCATCCAGTAACTCACCTATTGCGCTCTCTTTTCAGCTGCAGCTCATGCCAAGTGCTAATGATTTATTACAGTCAGGATGCAGAACAGATGGAGGAGAGGGGCCCTCGCATGACAGATTTTGGCAGGAATTCCATAGAAGAAAAAAAAAAAAATCAGACCTTTAATGGAAATGGGAAGCATGTATTCATATATACTGTACAATTGTGTATATTATGTTCCCTGCTTAAAGCGGAACAAAAGCCAGGAGTTTCACTATCCTGGGTCTTGATTCTTGCCCTGGGGGCATCCCAATTTGAGATGTCTTGCTAAGTAAAAAAAAAAACCCAGATTGCCCAGGTCCCTGGTCCTATGACGCATGTGCGGACTCTCATCCAATCAGTGCTGTATGCCGTGCATATTAAAGTGGACCAAAACCTACAGAGACCTGCCCGGCTGTATGAAACCCCCCAGGTCGCCCAGAAACTCGCCTCCTTTCCCGGTCCAACGGCACTTGCGCAAGCACCACCGCATCCCCGCTATCCCTTCAGCAGGGCGCGTGCCTGTGCCAGGCATTTGTGAATGGCCAACGCAGACACGCTCCCTGTAGAGGGTAGCGGGAAAGCGGCTGCCAGCGCGTTTCGATCCACTCACCTTAGATGAAAAGATGGGAACGGATCGAGTGCACTGATTGGACGAGAGGCCGCGCATGCGCCATAGGACCGGGCAGTGATGAGTTAGTTCGGGTGACCTGGGGGGTTCCACACAGCGGGGCATCCCCAATCCGGGGGTAGGAACTGAAGCCCAGGCTAGTCAAAATCCTGGATTTTGGTCCACTTTAATGATCGCACGCAGAGCTTGGCGATAGGGAGCGGCTGCGTCCCTAGTTTCCCTTTAGACGAGGGCATGTGGCATCCCACAGCCTGATTGGCAGCTTTTCTTGCTGCTGTAGCCACGCCCAGCCGGAAGACTTGAGATCGGCGATTGGTTGATCTCAACTGTGGTGGCTGACGTGTACAAGCCTGCTGGCCGCATCCCCAGCTTCCCTCTAGTCTGAGTCCTACAGCCACAAAAACAGTTGTGGGAGCCCAGGGAAAGGTAAGTCTTGCGGGTGACGTGCAGGGGTTTCACTCACTGGGGTATCCCATATCGGGATGCTCTGGGGACAGCCAGAAGCCCAGCCCCCGGGGTCCTTTAAACGTCAGGGCCAGCCCCATAAGATTTAAATCTGGGGACCAACAACTTGAGGTCTATAAGCCTTTTGAGGGTTGGTCTTCCTATTTATAGGGCATCCCGAATTGGAATGCCTCCTGTGTGAAACCCTGGGAGTTGTTCGATCGACCCACCTCTACCCTGAGCCCCCCACTACATCTTGGGGCCTTGGGAAAGGTGGGTGCTGCGGGTGATCGGCGGAGTTCCACACAGCAGGGCATCCCAAATCCGGATTCCCCAGGCGGCATCCAAGCGGCTGGCCTTGGAGTCTCTTAGATTCCGGGGCCGGATCTATAGTGTCTAAATCCACTTCAAAGAGGACCATAACCCTCCTTGCATTTCCTTTAAGACTCTTGAGGGGGGTTGGTTCACCTCTCTATGGGGCATCCCAAATTTGAATGTGTGTGAAATGCCAGGGGTGGCCCTTGGCACAGCTGCTGTGGCCGCATCCCTCTAGCTAGGCACACACCTGCCCCAGGCCTTTCTGAGTCTGGCCACGCCCACAGCTAGAGGTGAGGCGGGGATGCGGCCGGCCATTCAGCTCTGAGCTCAGTGCGGCAAAGGACATCAGAATGGGACGGGTGCCGCTGATTGGCTGCATGCACAATGGAGAATCCTACTCTAACACGGCCTCTTCTTCCCATTCTCTCTCTGTCGTTGTGTCACAAGGATCTGTCCTAGGCCCCCAACTCTTCGGGCAGGCTGATTCATTACTAGCGCCAGGTAGCAACAGATGAGCGTCTGTAGAGCGGATTTCAGAGCGCCCGCTAGTAGTCGCTGTGCTCGGCCGTGGTTCGTCGTTTCAGAGCGCCTCAGTCGCTGGTCGGTATTGTTGAATACGTTATGTGAGTCGCAGTACTACGCTGTATGGGAGCGAACGGTAGCGCCAGCTCAGTGCGACTGAATCACACCACATTCATCAAAAAAACAGCCTCACACATCGCCGGCCCTCAAAATTGGGTCGATGTAGCCCATAGCGCCAGAGGCTGTGTGATTAAAGTCTGTTTATGAACATGTATCCACTAGTAACAAACCCGAAAACATATTGAATGACATTGTTATTACATTGTAACATGAACACTTTAATACCAGACATGTAAGGACAATTCTGAATAAAAATATTATTAATCAAAAAAGTTTTCAAAAATGTCATTTTCTAGGCCAGGATTCATGTCTGAAAGATTTGAGTTTTAAAAAAAAAAAAAAATTGGGATCAGGAAATGGATTTAAGGATTGTCCATAGAAATGTATGGGAGAGCGCCAGGTAGCGACAGGTAAGACGTGGCGCTCTGCAAGGCTGAACGGTGGCGCTGTACGCTGAGCCTGGGATAATGATGAATCGGACGCTACATGGCGTTGTTCCAGTCGCTCACCAGATTCAGCTTCATAAATGTGTAATTGCTGCCGTGTCCGGAGTTCACCTGGCGCTACCTGCCGCTTACAAGGCGCTACCTGGCGCTATCCCTTCAAGAATGAGGCCCTCAGTCTACACCTATGGCCTTGGCAAACTCATAACTTCACTAGGCTTTCAATACCACTTTTATGCGGATGACACTTTGGGGTTTATTCATCAAGGGATAGCGCCAGGTAGCGCCTTGTAGCGGCAGGCAGCGTTTGGTGAACGCCGGGTGCTGTACGCGAAACCACATTTATCAAAGCGATTCCGGTGAGCGACTCTAACAGCGCCATGTAGTGTTCGATTCATCATCACAGGCAACTCAGTGTATAGCGCCGGAGCTCTAGCTTCCAGAGCCAGGTATTACCTGTCGCTACCTGTCGCTCTCCCATACATTTCAATGGACGATACTGTTCTTCTCTTTAAACAGGGTTTTTTTATTTTATTTGTTTATCTTTTTTAATGAAATCATTGTGTGACGTCTCCTGGCCTAGAAAAAAGTCATTTTCGAAAACGTTTTAGATTTTTTTATATTTTTATGCAGAATTGTCATTGCAGAATTGTTACTGGTGGATATGTGTTCAAAAACAGACTTTAATCGCACAGCGTCTGGCGCTCTATGCTAAAGCGCCCAGATGCAGAGCGCCGACGCTGTGTGTGTGTGGATTTTTGTTGAATATGATGTGAGTCGCTGAGAGTCGGTCGCACAGAGCTGGCGCTACCTCTCGCTCCCTGCAGCGCTGTACTGGTGTTAGAGCGTCCAACATACATCTCATTCATCAATGCCGGCCAGGTTGCTACAGCGACTGAGGCGCTATGTTACAGTGCCAGATAGCCGATCACAGCGTCTACTAGCGATCTCTCTAAGCGCCGCTATACAGATGCTCATCTGCCGAGACCTGGCGCTAGTAATGAATCAGCCTCTTATATATCTCTCAGGCCCCAATCTCTCCTCTCTCCTATCTCTTCTCCCCAACTGCCTGGCAGCTATTTCCTCTTTCATGTCACCTCGCTACCTCCAGCTAAACATGGACAAGACAGAACTGGCCATTTTCCCACCATGTAACTCCCCTCCCCTCTCTAACACATCCAATTATTATTATTATTATACAATAACTGCAGGGCCGCAAGCTCGGTGCCTGCGCGTCATTCTGGACTCTTTCCATATAAAACTCACTCCCTAGCCCCACCTCATGTTGTCTCCAACGTATAAAGCATCTCCCGAATCCGTCCCTTCCTCTCACCTGACACCACTAAAATGTTAGTAGACGCCCTGGTCATATCCCGACCAGCAGGGCAGGCTCCAGGTTTATGTGGGCCCTTGGGCGGCATGGTCTCAGTGGGGCCCCTTTGCGCGTCACATCACCGAGGGACGTCCCAAATCTGGATGCCCCCTAAGAATCATGTTATTTGGACCAAAACTCTAGTTTTGGTCTACTTTGAAGCGCACCAAACCCCTTTAAACCTGACCTCGGAGCAGGGGCGGACTGGGGCTAAAAAATGGCCCGGGACTTTTTGGGGCACACCGGCCCTGCTGTACTGTTCCTGGCCCAGTATAGTATCTTAATGTAACACATATATATATATTATTTTTCATTCCATAACACGCGCCCAGGGTTTAGAGGACAAAAATTGGAAAGAAAATATTCTGAACCAAATAGAGCCGAAAATCCCCCCATTACAGTGCGCAGAATCATCCCATTACAGTGCGCAGAATCATCCCATTGCAGGCTGTAATTGGTATTCCTCATGACAGCGAGTGAGGGGCATCCCACTGAGGCACCATCGCCCATTACAGGCAGTGAAGGACATTCCTCATTACAGCCAATAAGTAGCAGGCCTCATTACAGCGAGTGAAGAGCATCCCGCGGAGGCATGTTGCGGCGTCTCCCATTACAGCCACTGGGGGGCATCCCTCAGTACAGCCAGTGGGGGCATCCCTCAGTACAGCCAGTGGGGGGCATCCCTCAGTACAGCCAGTGGGGGGCATCCCTCAGTACAGCCAGTGGGGGCATCCCTCAGTACAGCCAGTGGGGGCATCCCTCAGTACAGCCAGTGGGGGCATCCCTCAGTACAGCCAGTGGGGGCATCCCTCAGTACAGCCAGTGGGGGCATCCCTCAGTACAGCCAGTGGGGGGCATCCCTCAGTACAGCCAGTGGGGGGCATCCCTCAGTACAGCCACTCACACACAGAAAGAGAGAAAGAAAGACACAGAATGAGACACACACAAAGACACACACAGAAACACACACGCTTAGCACACTGGCCCCGATATACAATCAGTGGCTATCTCTCCAGCCACGCCTGCATATCCTTCCAGCCTGGTTCTGGGGCCTCCCGAGCCCGATACCGCCCATCTCCAGCTACCCCGCTCACCTCAAGCCGCCTGTCCGCCATGTTCACGCCAGGAACATAGAGAAGGGAACTCCCCCGGATGCTGCCATTATCCGCAGGGGGGTGTTCCCACTCTACAGCTGGGGCGGCGCCATCCAAATGACAAGATGTGTAATCGCCTCCGGCCTTGACTGCGGCCTGTCAGGTATCGCCGCTCTGCCGCCATTCCTCCCCACATTTCTGGTCGCACCACTGCATTAGTCTGGGTGGCAGCCGGGGAACAGCAGTGACTGGCAGACCGGCCGCCACCCACCCTCTCACATCCTATCATTCACTGGGTTGCAGCCTTCCCTGCCATCGGCCTACCGGGATTTTGCCCGGTATGCCCTATGGCCAGCCCGCCCCTGCCTCGGAGTCTAAATGAATCTAGATGCCCCTGTGGGTGACCCTTTGTTCATTACTTTCCTGGATCTGGTGAATGCACTGTGGGATCCCCAGTTTGAGTTAAGGCCAAACACAGACAGGGGCATCCCAGATTGAGATGCCCCTGTAAAGCGGCCCAAACCCAGGGGTGGGATTGCTTGCATAGTGGGTATGCCAGAGATTCCAGGGGGTGTCACACAGTAGGGTATCACAGATTGGGATGCTCCATGGATAGGAAATCAGCTGGGGTGGGCAACTTAAAAGCAGAACAAAACCCGGCACTTCCTCCCCTGGAATCTAACCCGTTGTGTGGAACCCTGAGGAGATGTGGGCACCAGCTGTGGCGGTGTCCTCCCAGTCCGCCGCCGGTGAAGCGCCATCGCACACCCCAAAGGCCGGCCCTGGAAGCGGGCCCCCCCCCCACCTTTGCCGGGTGCTGACGCCGTCCCTGCCGACCAGACTATTGCAACACCCTCTTCTGTGGTTTACCAGCTGACAGACTGTCTCCCCTCCAATCTATCCTGAGCTGCTCGCCTCATCCATCCCTCCAGCTCTGCTCCCCTCTGCCAATCCCTACACTGGCTGCCAGTCCCACAGCAAATCCTGTTCAAAACGCTAACCCTCACCTACAAAGCCCTCTCCAGCCGCACCCCCCCTATCCCTCGTGTGCCCACGCCAGGCGTTTGTGAATGGCCGACATGGGCACGCTCCTTTTTAGAGGGAGGCTGGGTATGCAGCCGCCAGCGCTCTCTGAGCCACTGGCCTTAGACAAAGGCTTAGATGACGTGATGCGCGGATTAGACAAGTGGCCGCGCATGAGCCATAGGACTGGGAAGAGGTGAGTGGCGCTCAGCGATCTGGGGGGACCAAAACCCAGGATAGTCAAGGTGGGAGGGGCCATCAATCCCGAGCTGATTGGGGGACGGGATGAAAAAGAGAATGTCATTGGCTGAACATGTAAACCTCGATATCTCGGCCATTTCTGCTTAAACCGGACCAACAGCCCGGCACAGTTGGAAAAGAAAGGTAGCGGCCATTATAGAGCTTCCTCTCTCAGCATCTCAGCCATGCCGCTGCCTGGATTCAACTGACATAACTGACAATAGACAGTAACAGGAAGCCCAGCAGCACTTCCTGTTTGCAGGCGGCCTGCAGATTCATGATCCGCCATTTTGTTTCTAATATTTACTATGGCAGGAGTTAGAAAAAGGTAAATTAATTTGTATGTGCAGCAATCTAAATTGCCCCGGGGAGGGATGTATATGAGCACTGCTTGCTGTGTTGGTCTGGTTTAAAGTGGACCAAAACTGGGTTTTGGTCTTTGCCCCCGGGGGCACCCCGACCGCTGCCGCTCGTTTTCTCAGCTCATTGGATCTGCTGACGTCACATCGTATGAGCCTTCGTCTAAGGTGAGCGGCCCGAGCGCTGGCAGCCACATCCCCCGCTACCCTCCAACAGGGAGCGTGCCCACATCAGCCATTTACAAATGCCTGGTGCGGGCACTTCCCTGCTAAAGGGAGAGAGGGGATGCGGCTGCCGCCCGCACATGCGCGTTTGGACCAGGAAAGAAGGTAAGTGTATGGGTGACCTGGGGGGAGGGAATCAAACGGCCCAGGAATCTTATAGATTCCAAGGCTCATCGCCATGGGGTTTGGTCCATTTAAGTCATTTTTGACTGTTGGTCCACTTTAAATTTAAAAACAGAAAGCAGTTTAGGACAGCGACAAATGTAGGCCGACGCAATGGTGTAACAATTACCAGGACCTCGGAGGAGAGAGATTTAGGGATACTGATTACTGAAAGCTGCAAGATGATTGGACAGTGTAGCCAGGCAGTGGGAAAAGCAAGCAGGATGCTCGGCTGCATAGCTCGAGGCATCACCAGTAGGAAGAGGGAGGTTGTGATGCCGCTGTATAGAGCCCTGGTGAGGCCACAGCTAGAATACTGTGTGCAGTTCTGGAGACCTCCCCTGCAAAAATACATCATTCAATAGAAAGGGTCCAAAGGCCGGCAACGAAAATGGTGGAAGGACTTAAACTTAAAACTTATCAGGAGAGACGTAAAGAACTTAATCTGTACAGTCTGGAGGAAAGAAGGGAGAGGGGGGGACATGATTGAGACCTTTAAATATGTGAAATGATTGAATAAGGTTCAGGAGGGAAGTGTTTTTAAGAAGAAGCTTAATGATAGAACAAGGGGCCCAACCTGAAGCTAGTCGGGGGGAAGATCAGGAGCAATGTTAGAAAATATTATTTTACAGAAAGAGTAGTAGATGCTTGGAACAAACTTCCAGCAGAGGTAGGTGAAAAAAATCAACAGCCAGTGAATGAGGACATACCTGGGATAAGCACACATCTATCCTAAGATAAAGAGAACATACAGTATATACATAAGATACAGAGAACATACAGTATATACATAAGATACAGAGAACATACAGTATATACATAAGATACAGAGAACATACAGTATACACATAAGATACAGAGAACATACAGTATATACATAACATAAAGAGAACATACAGTATACACATAAGATACAGAGAACATACAGTATACACATAAGATACAGAGAACATACAGTATACACATAAGATACAGAGAACATACAGTATATACATAAGATACAGAGAACATACAGTATACACATAAGATACAGAGAACATACAGTATACACATAAGATACAGAGAACATACAGTATACACATAAGATACAGAGAACATACAGTATATACATAAGATACAGAGAACATACAGTATACACATAAGATACAGAGAACATACAGTATATACATAAGATACAGAGAACATACAGTATACACATAAGATACAGAGAACATACAGTATACACGTAAGATACAGAGAACATACAGTATACACATAAGATACAGAGAACATACAGTATACACATAAGATACAGAGAACATACAGTATACACATAAGATACAGAGAACATACAGTATATACATAAGATACAGAGAACATACAGTATACACATAAGATACAGAGAACATACAGTATACACATAAGATACAGAGAACATACAGTATACACATAAGATACAGAGAACATACAGTATATACATAAGATACAGAGAACATACAGTATATACATAAGATACAGAGAACATACAATATACACATAAGATACAGAGAACATACAGTATATACATAAGATACAGAGAACATACAGTATATACATAAGATACAGAGAACATACAGTATACACATAAGATACAGAGAACATGCAGTATACACATAAGATACAGAGAACATACAGTATATACATAAGATACAGAGAACATACAGTATACACATAAGATACAGAGAACATACAGTATACACATAAGATACAGAGAACATACAGTATACACATAAGATACAGAGAACATACAGTATATACATAAGATACAGAGAACATACAGTATATACATAAGATACAGAGAACATACAATATACACATAAGATACAGAGAACATACAGTATATACATAAGATACAGAGAACATACAGTATATACATAAGATACAGAGAACATACAGTATACACATAAGATACAGAGAACATACAGTATATACATAAGATACAGAGAACATACAGTATACACATAAGATACAGAGAACATA
Organism: Gastrophryne carolinensis; assembly: GCA_027917425.1. Taxonomy (NCBI): domain Eukaryota; kingdom Metazoa; phylum Chordata; class Amphibia; order Anura; family Microhylidae; genus Gastrophryne; species Gastrophryne carolinensis. The sequence goes on along the minus strand of CM051234.1, from coordinate 641,506,640 downwards.
CAGTATATACATAAGATACAGAGAACATACAATATACACATAAGATACAGAGAACATACAGTATATACATAAGATACAGAGAACATACAGTATATACATAAGATACAGAGAACATACAGTATACACATAAGATACAGAGAACATACAGTATATACATAAGATACAGAGAACATACAGTATACACATAAGATACAGAGAACATACAGTATACACATAAGATACAGAGAACATACAGTATACACATAAGATACAGAGAACATACAGTATATACATAAGATACAGAGAACATACAATATACACATAAGATACAGAGAACATACAGTATATACATAAGATACAGAGAACATACAGTATACACATAAGATACAGAGAACATACAGTATATACATAAGATACAGAGAACATACAATATACACATAAGATACAGAGAACATACAGTATATACATAAGATACAGAGAACATACAGTATATACATAAGATACAGAGAACATACAGTATACACATAAGATACAGAGAACATGCAGTATACACATAAGATACAGAGAACATACAGTATATACATAAGATACAGAGAACATACAGTATACACATAAGATACAGAGAACATACAGTATACACATAAGATACAGAGAACATACAGTATACACATAAGATACAGAGAACATACAGTATATACATAAGATACAGAGAACATACAGTATATACATAAGATACAGAGAACATACAATATACACATAAGATACAGAGAACATACAGTATATACATAAGATACAGAGAACATACAGTATATACATAAGATACAGAGAACATACAGTATACACATAAGATACAGAGAACATACAGTATATACATAAGATACAGAGAACATACAGTATACACATAAGATACAGAGAACATACAGTATATACATAAGATACAGAGAACATACAATATACACATAAGATACAGAGAACATACAGTATATACATAAGATACAGAGAACATACAGTATATACATAAGATACAGAGAACATACAGTATACACATAAGATACAGAGAACATACAGTATATACATAAGATACAGAGAACATACAGTATACACATAAGATACAGAGAACATACAGTATATACATAAGATACAGAGAACATACAATATACACATAAGATACAGAGAACATACAGTATATACATAAGATACAGAGAACATACAGTATATACATAAGATACAGAGAACATACAGTATACACATAAGATACAGAGAACATACAGTATATACATAAGATACAGAGAACATACAGTATATACATAAGATACAGAGAACATACAGTATATACATAAGATACAGAGAACATACAGTATACACATAAGATACAGAGAACATACAGTATACACATAAGATACAGAGAACATACAGTATATACATAAGATACAGAGAACATACAGTATACACATAAGATACAGAGAACATACAGTATATACATAAGATACAGAGAACATACAGTATACACATAAGATACAGAGAACATACAGTATATACATAAGATACAGAGAACATACAGTATACACATAAGATACAGAGAACATACAGTATACACATAAGATACAGAGAACATACAGTATATACATAAGATACAGAGAACATACAGTATACACATAAGATACAGAGAACATACAGTATATACATAAGATACAGAGAACATACAGTATACACATAAGATACAGAGAACATACAGTATATACATAAGATACAGAGAACATACAGTATACACATAAGATACAGAGAACATACAGTATACACATAAGATACAGAGAACATACAGTATATACATAAGATACAGAGAACATACAGTATACACATAAGATACAGAGAACATACAGTATATACATAAGATACAGAGAACATACAATATACACATAAGATACAGAGAACATACAGTATATACATAAGATACAGAGAACATACAGTATACACATAAGATACAGAGAACATACAGTATATACATAAGATACAGAGAACATACAGTATACACATAAGATACAGAGAACATACAGTATATACATAAGATACAGAGAACATACAATATACACATAAGATACAGAGAACATACAGTATACACATAAGATACAGAGAACATACAATATACACATAAGATACAGAGAACATACAGTATATACATAAGATACAGAGAACATACAATATACACATAAGATACAGAGAACATACAGTATACACATAAGATACAGAGAACATACAGTATATACATAAGATACAGAGAACATACAGTATATACATAAGATACAGAGAACATACAGTATACACATAAGATACAGAGAACATACAGTATACACATAAGATACAGAGAACATACAGTATATACATAAGATACAGAGAACATACAGTATACACATAAGATACAGAGAACATACAGTATACACATAAGATACAGAGAACATACAGTATATACATAAGATACAGAGAACATACAGTATACACATAAGATACAGAGAACATACAGTATACACGTAAGATACAGAGAACATACAGTATACACATAAGATACAGAGAACATACAGTATACACATAAGATACAGAGAACATACAGTAGACACATAAGATACAGAGAACATACAGTATATACATAAGATACAGAGAACATACAGTATATACATAAGATACAGAGAACATACAGTATACACATAAGATACAGAGAACATACAGTATATACATAAGATACAGAGAACATACAGTATACACATAAGATACAGAGAACATACAGTATACACATAAGATACAGAGAACATGCAGTATATACATAAGATACAGAGAACATACAGTATATACATAAGATACAGAGAACATACAGTATACACATAAGATACAGAGAACATACAGTATATACATAAGATACAGAGAACATACAGTATATACATAAGATACAGAGAACATACAGTATATACATAAGATACAGAGGACATACAGTATACACATAAGATACAGAGAACATACAGTATATACATAAGATACAGAGAACATACAATATACACATAAGATACAGAGAACATACAATATACACATAAGATACAGAGAACATACAGTATATACATAAGATACAGAGAACATACAGTATATACATAAGATACAGAGAACATACAGTATATACATAAGATACAGAGGACATACAGTATACACATAAGATACAGAGAACATACAATATACATAAGATACAGAGAACATACAGTATATACATAAGATACAGAGAACATACAGTATACACGTAAGATACAGAGAACATACAGTATACACATAAGATACCGAGAACATACAGTATACACATAAGATACCGAGAACATACAGTATACACATAAGATACAGAGAACATACAGTATACACATAAGATACAGAGAACATACAGTATACACATAAGATACAGAGAACATACAGTATACACATAAGATACAGAGAACATACAGTATATACATAAGATACAGAGAACATACAGTATATACATAAGATACAGAGAACATACAATATACACATAAGATACAGAGAACATACAGTATATACATAAGATACAGAGAACATACAGTATATACATAAGATACAGAGAACATACAATATACACATAAGATACAGAGAACATACAGTATATACATAAGATACAGAGAACATACAGTATATACATAAGATACAGAGAACATACAGTATACACATAAGATACAGAGAACATACAGTATATACATAAGATACAGAGAACATACAGTATACACATAAGATACAGAGAACATACAGTATACACATAAAATACAGAGAACATACAGTATATACATAAGATACAGAGAACATACAGTATACACATAAGATACAGAGAACATACAGTATATACATAAGATACAGAGAACATACAGTATACACATAAGATACAGAGAACATACAGTATATACATAAGATACAGAGAACATACAGTATACACATAAGATACAGAGAACATACAGTATACACATAAAATACAGAGAACATACAGTATACACATAAGATACAGAGAACATACAATATACACATAAGATACAGAGAACATACAGTATACACGTAAGATACAGAGAACATACAGTATACACATAAGATACAGAGAACATACAGTATACACATAAGATACAGAGAACATACAGTATACACATAAGATACAGAGAACATACAGTATACACATACGATACAGAGAACATACAGTATACACATAAGATACAGAGAACATACAGTATATACATAAGATACAGAGAACATACAGTATATACATAAGATACAGAGAACATACAATATACACATAAGATACAGAGAACATACAGTATATACATAAGATACAGAGGACATACGGTATACACATAAGATACAGAGAACATACAATATACATAAGATACAGAGAACATACAGTATATACATAAGATACAGAGAACATACAGTATATACATAAGATACAGAGAACATACAGTATATACATAAGATACAGAGAACATACACTATACACATAAGATACAGAGAACATACAGTATACACATAAGATACAGAGAACATACAGTATATACATAAGATACAGAGAACATACAGTATACACATAAGATACAGAGAACATACAGTATACACATAAAATACAGAGAACATACAGTATATACATAAGATACAGAGAACATACAGTATATACATAAGATACAGAGAACATACAGTATACACATAAGATACAGAGAACATACAGTATACACGTAAGATACAGAGAACATACAGTATACACATAAGATACAGAGAACATACAGTATACACATAAGATACAGAGAACATACAGTATACACGTAAGATACAGAGAACATACAGTATACACGTAAGATACAGAGAACATACAGTATACACATAAGATACAGAGAACATACAGTATACACATAAGATACAGAGAACATACAGTATATACATAAGATACAGAGAACATACAGTATACACATAAGATACAGAGAACATACAATATACACATAAGATACAGAGAACATACAGTATATACATAAGATACAGAGGACATACAATATACATAAGATACAGAGAACATACAGTATATACATAAGATACAGAGAACATACAGTATATACATAAGATACAGAGAACATACAGTATACATAAGATACAGAGAACATACAGTATATACATAAGATACAGAGAACATACAGTATATACATAAGATACAGAGAACATACAGTATATACATAAGATACAGAGAACATACAGTATACACATAAGATACAGAGAACATACAGTATATACATAAGATACAGAGAACATACAGTATACACATAAGATACAGAGAACATACAGTATACACATAAAATACAGAGAACATACAGTATATACATAAGATACAGAGAACATACAGTATATACATAAGATACAGAGAACATACAGTATACACATAAGATACAGAGAACATACAGTATACACATAAGATACAGAGAACATACAGTATATACATAAGATACAGAGAACATACAGTATACACATAAGATACAGAGAACATACAGTATACACATAAAATACAGAGAACATACAGTATATACATAAGATACAGAGAACATACAGTATACACATAAGATACAGAGAACATACAGTATATACATAAGATACAGAGAACATACAGTATACACATAAGATACAGAGAACATACAGTATATACATAAGATACAGAGAACATACAGTATACACATAAGATACAGAGAACATACAGTATACACATAAAATACAGAGAACATACAGTATATACATAAGATACAGAGAACATACAGTATACACATAAGATACAGAGAACATACAGTATATACATAAGATACAGAGAACATACAGTATACACATAAGATACAGAGAACATACAGTATATACATAAGATACAGAGAACATATAGTATATACATAAGATACAGAGAACATACAGTATACACATAAGATACAGAGAACATACAGTATATACATAAGATACAGAGAACATACAGTATACACATAAGATACAGAGAACATACAGTATATACATAAGATACAGAGCACATACAGTATATACATAAGATACAGAGAACATACAGTATATACATAAGATACAGAGAACATACAGTATACACATAAGATACAGAGAACATACAGTATACACATAAGATACAGAGAACATACAGTATACACATAAGATACAGAGAACATACAGTATATACATAAGATACAGAGAACATACAGTATACACATAAGATACAGAGAACATACAGTATACACATAAGATACAGAGAACATACAGTATACACATAAGATACAGAGAACATACAGTATATACATAAGATACAGAGAACATACAGTATACACATAAGATACAGAGAACATACAGTATATACATAAGATACAGAGAACATATAGTATACACATAAGATACAGAGAACATACAGTATATACATAAGATACAGAGAACATACAGTATACACATAAGATACAGAGAACATACAGTATATACATAAGATACAGAGAACATATAGTATATACATAAGATACAGAGAACATACAGTATACACATAAGATACAGAGAACATACAGTATATACATAAGATACAGAGAACATATAGTATATACATAAGATACAGAGAACATACAGTATACACATAAGATACAGAGAACATACAGTATATACATAAGATACAGAGAACATATAGTATATACATAAGATACAGAGAACATACAGTATACACATAAGATACAGAGAACATACAGTATATACATAAGATACAGAGAACATACAGTATATATAGGGGCAGACTAGATGGAGCGTATGGTCACCCTTCTTTGTTTCTATGTTTATAATCACCTTTTCCGTCTGTATCTCTTTAAATAGCAGCATTCCATTCGCATGGCACCATGGTGATGGCTATCCCAGCAGTGGCCATTAGGTGGCGCACACATCGCCTCTATTAGCTTCACCTTTGCAGCTGCTGTAGAAAGGCATCGGAAACATGAAGCAGAGAAGTCGCAGCCCAGGCAATGAAAAGATAAAACACACCTACAGTAGCTCTCCATCTGGAGGGCTCAATCCCAGGGAGTACTGCGAGCTGCAGCGGTCCTGTGTCAGAGCTGTCATCTCTAGCACACTCCCTGCCCGGCCTCAGTGCCTGGCCCTGCTTCCAGTCACAAGGAAGCACAATGATTGGCTGCAGGGGGCGCACCACAGAATGTGGAGAAGAGACGTGGGGAAAGAAAACTGGAAAGAGAGAGAAAGAGGGAAGGTAGAATAGCAAGAAGAGATGTGAAAGAGAGAAGGGAAGGTAAAAAAAGGGGACAATAGAAAGTATGTGATAAGAGAGAGCGAAGAAGGGAATGTGGAAGAGAGAAGGAGGAAGGAATGTGGAAAATAGGTGAAAAGGAAGGTGAAAGGAGAAAGAGAGAGAGATGAAATGAATGTGAAAGATAGAGAAGGAGGGAATGTACAAGTGTAGAAAATGTGAGAAGAAGAGAGGGCGATGGGAGGAATGTGATAATAGAGCAGTGAAATGAATGCTAAAAAGTAGAACAGAAAGGAAATGAAAGAGAGAGAGAAGGAAGCAATGTGGAGGACATGTGGAGGAGAGAAGGAGGGAATATATAAATGAAAGAGAAGGCAAAAAGAGACAGAGAGGGTGATGTTGGGAATTTGGAAAGAAGAAGGAGGAATGAATGTCAAAATGAGAGACAGGGGATGGAAAAGAGAGAGAGAGAGAAAAATGGATGTGGAAAGAAATAGAAGGAGAGAAAATAAAATAAAGAAGGTGAAAGGAGAAAGAGAGAGATGAAATGAATGTGATGAGAGAATGATAAATAGAATGTGGAAAAGAAAAGGAGGAAGGCATGTGGAAAAGAAAGAAATTGGGGGTGCTAAGGAGAGGAGGAGGGAAGGTGTAAAGGAAATAGAAGATGAAAATAGACAGAGAGGTGATGTTGGGGAATGAATGTCGAAATGAGAGAGAAGTTGGAATGTGGAAGAGAGGAGGGATGGAAAAGAGAGAGAGAGAGAGAGAGAGAGAAATGGATATGGAAAAGAAAGAGAAGTAGAGAATATAAAAAAAATATAAAAAAATAGGGAAGGTGAAATGAGAAAGAGAGAGAGATAAAAATGAATGTGATGAGAGATCGATAAAGAGAATGTGGAAAAGAGAAGGAGGAAGAAATGTGAAAAGAGAGAGAGAGAGAGAAAGTAAAAAGGTAGAGCTAGATGGAGGGAATGTGGAGAAGAGATTAAAAAAGGGAGAATGTAGAATTTTTTAAAAAATAACAAAGAAAAAGAGGAGCCCTGAGAAAAGGGGAGAAGGGGAAAAAACAAATGCTGGAGATAAAGAAAGAATGAGAGAATGTACAAAAGTGAGAGAGATAAAAATGATTGTGATGAGAGATCGATAAAGAGAATGTGTAAAAGAGAAGGAGGAAGAAATGTGAAAAGAGAGAGAGAGAAAGTAAAAAGGTAGGGCTAGATAGAGGGAATGTAGAGAAGAGATTAAAAAAGGGAGAATGTAGAATTAAAAAAAAAAAATGGCCTTAGTGCGAAGAAAAAGAGGAGCCCTGAGAAAAGGGGAGAAGGGGAAAAAGCAAATGCTGGAGATAAAGAAAGAATGAGAGAATGTACAAAAGTGAGAGAGAGAGAGAGAGAGAGATAAAAATGAATGTGATGAGAGATCGATAAAGAGAATGTGGAAAAGAGAAGGAGGAAGAAATGTGAAAAGAGAGAGAGAGAGAAAGCAAAAAGAGAGTAGAGCTAGATGGAGGGAATGTAGAGAAGAGATTAAAAAAGGGAGAATGTAGAATTAAAAAAAAAATGGCCTTAGTGCGAAGAAAAAGAGGAGCCCTGAGAAAAGGGGAGAAGGGGTAAAAGCAAATGCTGGAGATAAAGAAAGAATGAGAGAATGTACAAAAGTGAGAGAGAGAGAGATAAAGGAGAGGCAAGTGGCCTAGGTAGGAGCAGTTACATATAAGCGTTGTCTGAATGGCACCCCCTACAGAGAGATCCCAGCTGTGTCATCCTTGGTTTCCGGTCCCCCTGCTCTGATTGGACCAGGCCCCTGTCTATATATATATATATGTCTATATAGGGGACACTTGTAAGTGATGCTGGGTAACTATAGTTTCTAATCTGGAGCCATTGTGTAACACATAAGCCGGATTCTGATTGGTCGGATTTTCCCTGCTTCCCAATCTCCGGACTGATGGAGATTAAAGTGGACCAACACCCAGGATTTTCACTGTCCTGGGTTTTGGTGCACTTCCGCGGGGCACCCCGCTGTGTGAAACCCCCCCGATCGCCCTAAAAAACTCACCTCACCCCGCTCCTACGCGGGCGCTCGTCCAATCAGAGCGCTCAGAGCCGCTGTGGTATGTACGTACAAGCGACGGACAACCACAGCGTCTCTGAGCGCTGGAGGCCGCATCTTGCGCTTCCCTCTAACAGGGAGCGCTCCCGCGCCGGCCATTCACAAACGTGCGCCCTGCTAGAGAGAAGCGCGAGATGCGCCCGCGGCCCGCGCATGCGCCGTTGGAACGGGGTTAAGGTAAGGCTTCTGGGCGTCCCAATTTCGGATGGAGGGATCTGATCGGCTGATCCCTCCTGGGTGTTGGTCCACTTTAAAGTGGAAGCGCACACAAAGAAAACACAAAAAAGCAGAGACAGTATCGCTTCAGGACCTCATGTCTGCATCCCTGATTGCGGCCAAGGACCCCAAAATCCTGGGTTTTGCTCTACTTTAAAGGGGATCGGCCCAGTAATCTATACGATTCTTGGGCTGATTGATTCTCTCCCCCCGGGGCATCCAGAATGGGGATACCCGCTGTATGAAACCCCCCAGATCACCCCGTACAATTATCTTCTTTCCCGGTCCAACGGCGCATGCGCAATCCGCATCCCCGCTATCCCTCTAGCAGGGCTCGTATCCGCGCCAGGCATTTGTGAATGGCCGGCACGCTCCCTGTTAGAGGGTAGCGGGGGGAAGCGGCCGCCAGCGCGTTCGACTTAGACCCCCGCAGGTCTCGAAACGTGTGGGCTTGGCCGCCGGGGGGCGCTGTCACCTAATTGCTGCACGTAAGGATAATATCATTAGATGTTGGATGTTTACCTTTGTTGCGCTTTATTGCTTTGACCTGGGTATAATCTTTGCACACGCTCTTTATGGAGTCGATGCACTTTTTTGTAGCACTAGCACTTTAGATTTGTACATTTATTATACGAATTATAAAAAGGTATTGAAAGCGCTGTAATCATGAATTAGGTAAACAGCTCCCCCTTGTGGTGTATTACGCAAATGGCATTAGGACTTGTTTTAAATGGATTTTAATGGCTACATTGATTAATAAATGATATGTGTAAGACCAGTATTGTAGTGAGTGCAATTGTTAGTCCCCTGGGACCATCAAGGGGGGTTTGTGGAGGTAACCCCCACTTTGGATTGACTTACGAAGGGGCAGGAGTGGATCCAAGAGCGCTGATTGAATGAGAGGCGGCACAGGCGCTGTAGGACCGGGTAGAGGTGAGGGCGACCTGGGGGGGCTTCACACAGTGGGGCATCCCTAATTGGGTTACCCCGGAGGGGCAAAGACCAAAATCCCAGGATAGTCAAAATCTTGGGTTTTGGTCCACTTCATTGGATGCAGCTAGATAAGACTGAAACAGCAGAGACACACGGAGCTTCCTTTCTCTAAATGATGCCAAGTGAGCACAAATAAGATAAATAAGGAGCAACAATCATGGGCCCCCCTGACCTTCTGGGTCCTGTTGAGGTTGCGCTCCTGCACCCCCTCAAGTTACGCCGCTGTTTTCAACCTCTCCAGCCTGATATGCATCAACATTTCTTCTTCTGAGCTCCTTGGGTATCTCTTTTGTCCATGCTACACGTCCGCAAACATGTGACACTTGGGAGGCATGGCAGTGCTTGTGGTTGGTTGGGGGAGCAGTGTGTGTGTTAGAAGTATCTGAGTAGTTGGGATGATAGTGGTTGTATTAGCAGCAGTGTGCATACCTCCCAATTGTCCCTGATTTGGAGGGACTGTCCCTCTTTTGAGTCCATGCCCCCCTGTCCTTCGTTGTTCTTATTTGTCCCTCTTTGAAGTGTAACATGCAGATCTGAAGCAATAAAATATTAATTTGCCTATTCAAAGTGTTTATATTGTTGTAACTATTTATAGGTATTTCTATTTATTGTTTATTGTTGTAACATCCTATCTCCTATCCATCAATCAATAAGGGGGCGTGGCTTCATTTATTAATTGTCCCTCTTTCCCACCCTGAAAAGTTGGAAGGTATGTGATGGTGGTAGTAGCAGTGTGTGTGTGTGTGTGTGTGTTAGAAGGAGAGTAGTTGGGATGATGATGGTGGTAGTAGTAGTAGTAGTGTGTGGCAGTGTATGTAGCAGTGTGTGTAGCAGTGTGTGTGTGTGAAGCAGTGTGTGTGTGTGTGTGTGTGTGTGTGTGTGTGTGTGTGTGTGTGTAACAGTGTGTGAAGCAGTGTGTGGCAGTGTGTGTAGTGGGGTGTGTGTAGCAGTGTGTGTAACAGTGTGTGAAGCAGTGTGTGCAGCAGTGTGCTGGGGGACAGGCAGTGTGTGTGTGTAGCAGTGTGTGTAGCAGTGTGTGTGTAGCAGTGTTTGTAGCAGTGTGTATGTAGCAGTGTGTGTAGCAGTGTGTGTGTAGCAGTGTGTGTAGCAGTGTGTATGTAGCAGTGTGTGTAGCAGTGTGTGTGTAGCAGTGTTTGTAGCAGTGTGTATGTAGCAGTGTTTGTAGCAGTGTGTATGTAGCAGTGTGTGTGTAGCAGTGTTTGTAGCAGTGTGTGTGTAGCAGTGTTTGTAGCAGTGTGTATGTAGCAGTGTGTGTAGCAGTGTGTGTGTAGCAGTGTGTGTAGCAGTGTGTGTGTAGCAGTGTTTGTAGCAGTGTGTGTGTAGCAGTGTTTGTAGCAGTGTGTATGTAGCAGTGTGTGTAGCAGTGTGTGTGTAGCAGTGTGTGTAGCAGAGTGTGTAGCAGTGTTCCGGGGGGACAGGCAGTGTGTGTAGCAGTGTTCCGGGGGGACAGGCAGTGTGTAGCAGTGTGTGTGTAGCAGTGTTTGTAGCAGTGTGTATGTAGCAGTGTGTGTAGCAGTGTGTGTGTAGCAGTGTGTGTAGCAGTGTTTGTAGCAGTGTGTGTGTAGCAGTGTTTGTAGCAGTGTGTATGTAGCAGTGTGTGTAGCAGTGTGTATGTAGCAGTGTGTGTAGCAGTGTGTGTGTAGCAGTGTGTGTAGCAGAGTGTGTAGCAGTGTTCCGGGGGGACAGGCAGTGTGTGTAGCAGTGTTCCGGGGGGACAGGCAGTGTGTAGCAGTGTGTGTAGCAGTGCGTGTGTAGCAGTGTGTGTGTAGCAGTGTGTGTAGCAGAGTGTGTGTGTAGCAGTGTGTGTAGCAGTGTGCTGGGGGACAGGCAGTGTGTGAGTTGTAGGGGGAGGGGGGGGGGGGGGGAGTGCAGTGTTAGCTGGTGAGTCACTGGCATTATACAGGGAAGGGTCAGCAGCAGGAAGATCCCCCCTCCCATCCAACTCCACACTGCCTGTCCCAGCACCTGGACCCCGGCCTGAGCCCCTCAAACCACTGCCCAGGGGACCCGGAGACCCCCTGCACCACTATCCAGAGACCCCCCGGACTCTCCTCTACAACAGGACGCTGCGGAGGCACACTTCCAGACAGCGCACATGAGAGCACTGAACTTCAGAGAGAAGCCCCCTCCCCCAACTACACCAGAGAGCTGAAGAAGAGCGAGACTCCCATACACCTCAAACAGGGGAGAGACGCTCTCCATGCCAGCAAGGAAGAGTGAGACCCCCTCCATACCAGAGGAGCGAGAGCCCCTCCATACCAGAGAAGAGAAGTGAGACCCCCTCTATATCAGCAAAGAGGAGTGAGACCCCCCATACCAGAGAAGAGGAGAGAGACCCCCTCTATATCAGCAAAGAGGAGTGAGACCCCCCATACCAGAGAAGAGAAGTGAGACCCCCTCTATATCAGCAAAGAGGAGTGAGACCCCCCATAGCAGCAAAGAGAAGTGAGACCCCCTCCATAACAGCAAAGAGAAGTGAGACCCCCCATACCAGAGAAGAGGAGAGACCCCCCATACCAGCAAAGAGGAGTGTGACCTTACAGTATATCAACAAGGAGCAGTGTGACATCTTATATCAACAAGGAGGAGTGAGACCCCTCCCCACATAACAGCAAGAGGAGAGAGACCCCCATACCAGCAAAAAAGGTTAACACCCTGAAATGCTGGGGGACCCCATAGACTCAGAAGACGAGAGAGACCACCCATACACACTGAATTGAAGGGAGACCCCCCACTCATAAGAAGAGAGGCTCCCTATCAGCACAAATAAGAGAGAGACCCCCCATCCGGGAAACGAGACCGCTATACACGGGAGAGGAGAGAGCCAGACATCCAGGTCCCTGAAGAGGAGACCCCTGCAAGGGAGACCCACACCATGGAGGTTATAGCTGGGTGACCCCTGGGCACAGACTAAGGTAACAGCTCCTCTTTATGATCACACTCAATATAGAATTCCTATAGTAACCATCCAATGTAATTGTATGACATCTAATTAATCTTAATTAATCTAATTAATAAGTGACACCACTGATAAATCAAGTGCTAGAGCTTTATATCTTGATACATTTTCAGGTAGATCTGTATTAATACTGTACACAGGTTAACACTGACCCAAAGTCACCATCAGTGCACTACAGGAGACCCAAGGCCCGAACATAGAGTCTTAAGTTTGACCGAAATGTCCTGTTTATTATTATGTTATTTGTTTCAATTAATTAATAACCGTCACACTCTATATTGTGCAAAAACATGATTAGGATTGATCTTGCATTATTTGTTTATAACTGAACGGTGGGCCCCAAGAATGATTTTCATATGGTGGCTACAAAAAATGATTTCCTCTGGTGACCCCAAGAAGGATTTCCTCTGGTGACCCCAAGAATGATTTCCTCTGGTGACCCCAAGAATGATTTCCTCTGGTGACCCCAAGAATGATTTCCTCTGGTGACCCCAAGAATGATTTCCTCTGGTGGGCCCCAAGAATGATTTCCTCTGGTGGGCCCCAAGAATGATTTCCTCTGGTGACCCCAAGAAGGATTTCCTCTGGTGGCCCCAAGAATGATTTCCTCTGGTGGGCCCCAAGAATGATTTCCTCTGGTGGCCCCAAGAATGATTTCCTCTGGTGACCCCAAGAATGATTTCCTCTGGTGACCCCAAGAATGATTTCCTCTGGTGACCCCAAGAATGATTTCCTCTGGTGACCCCAAGAATGATTTCCTCTGGTGGCCCCAAGAATGATTTCCTCTGGTGACCCCAAGAATGATTTCCTCTGGTGACCCCAAGAATGATTTCCTCTGGTGACCCCAAGAATGATTTCCTCTGGTGACCCCAAGAATGATTTCCTCTGGTGACCCCAAGAATGATTTCCTCTGGTGGCCCCAAGAATGATTTCCTCTGGTGACCACAAGAATGACTACAGGTCATTGGAAGTGTAGTGTTGTCATGGTAACAAGGAAAGAATATTATAGTTACTCTTAAAGGAGTCCAATACCAAAAAGTGACCCTCTAGACAACTCAGGCCTTTGTAATGTTTCTGGGCATCGGGAGGCCTGTGTTTTCTGAGGTATCTGTACGGAGATGTATTGTTGTCAAGGTAACGAGGGCGGAATATTTGTGTCATGTCATTGTATTAGATGACCTCGGGTGATCGGCCCGGGAATCTATAAGATTCCTGGGCCGATCACCTCCCTCCCCGCGGGACATCCGAGATCGGGATGTCCCGCGGGGTGAAACCCCCCCAAAACCCCCAAAACCCCTTACCTTAGTTTCGGCAACGGCCGGCCGCCGCCGCCTCCCTCGCGCCCCTCTAGGCGTGCGCGCCCCCGCGCCAGCCGTCTGTGAATGGCCGGCGCGGGGGCGTGCGCGTCAAGAGGGACGCGCGGGAGGCGGCGGCGGAGGAGCCACGGACAAGCAGCTGTCAAATCGCTTGTCCGTCGGCGCTGGGAGCGGGGAGAGGTGAGTTTTCCGGGTGTTTGGGGGGGTTTCACACAGCGGGGCACCCCGTTCGGGGGTGCCCCACCGAAGTGGACCAAGACCCAGGATAGTCAAAATCCTGGGTGTTGGTCCACTTTAAAGCTGACCTATACTAAAAGTGGTGCTCAGGTGAGGCTGGGGAACCTATGGCTGGTTGAACGCCACTTCCTGTCAATATAAAACAGGCCATTATGGATTTCTAGGAGGGCTGTGTGTACTGTCTCCATGGTAACAGGTACAGAATATTTGTTTGGTGGCATCATGTTTAATTTGGAGTTTCCCTTAAAGCAGAACAAAACTCAGCATGGCTGGCCCTGGAAGCTAAAATATTCCAGGGACGGCCACTGGCCTTCCCCACAGGACATCCAAAATCCGGATGCCCCATGGTGTGAAGCCATTCCCCAGTTCTCCAGTGCGTGCACTGGCTTTTGTCCAATCAGAGCTGTTTGCTGTGCGCATGTCATTAGGCAATCCGGGGGCGGGGAACGTGCCGCAGATGGAAGGGAGGCCGGAGAGGTGTCCACTCTTACAGGCTGATTCATCACTAACGCCAGGTAGCGACAGATGAGCGTCTGTAGCAGGCATTTTCAGAGCGCCCGCTAGTAGTCGCAGTGCTCGGCCGTGAGTTACTAGTTTATAGCGACTCAGTCGCTGTTCAGTAATGTTGAATACATTGTGAGGAGTTGCTATTTGACCAGTACAGCGCTGTATGGGAGCGCATGTTAGCGACTGCTCATAGCGACCGACTCACACCATATTCAGCAAAAAAACAGCCTCACAAATCTCTGGCGCTGAAAAATGCTTCTCTGAAGCCCAGAGCGCAGGAGGCGGTGTGTTTAAAGTCTGTTTTTCCGCATCTATCCACCAGTAACAAAGCGAAAACATATGGAATTACATTGTAACATGAACACTTTAATGGCAGAGCTGTAATGTCATTTCTGAGGAAATATATAAAACATGGAAAAAAATTTAAAAAAACTGCTTATTCAATGCCAGAAGAGGTCACAGAATTATTTGTGATTTTTTGAAAAAAAAAAAAAAAAACCCGTTTAAAGAGAAGAAAAGGATCGTCCATTGAAATGTATGGGAGAGCAACAGGTAGCGAGAGGTCATACCTGGCGCTGTGCAAGGCAGAACGCTGGCGCTGTTCGCTGAGGCTGTGAAAATGATGAATCAGACGCTACATGGCGCTATCCCAGTCGCTAAACAGATTCTGCTTGATAAATGTGTGATTGCGTGCCGTATCCGGCGTTCACCCGTCGCTATCTGTCGCTACCTCATTAACCAGGCGCTCCCTGACGCTATCCCTTCTTAAATAAGGGCCTTAGTTCCCTATGCCGGGCTCTGTTCCGAGCCATATGCTGTGCATTAAAGAGGACCAAGACCCAGGATTTTTACTATCCTGGGTTTTGGTGCTTTACCCCGATCGGCGGTGCCCCGCTGTGTGGAACCCCCCAGATCGCCCGAAGAAACTCACCTCCTTCCAGTCCTATGTCGCGTGTGCCGCTGCTCACCCAATCACCTCGCTCAGAGCTGCTGACGTCACGCCATCTAAGATGGCGTCTAAGGCCAGCGGTTCCAAACGTGCTGGCAGCTGCATCCCCCGCTTCCCTCTAACAGGGAACGGCCGGTGTGGGCACGCGCATGCTCCGTTGGAC
The DNA here is from genome assembly GCA_027917425.1 of Gastrophryne carolinensis. Classification (NCBI taxonomy): domain Eukaryota; kingdom Metazoa; phylum Chordata; class Amphibia; order Anura; family Microhylidae; genus Gastrophryne; species Gastrophryne carolinensis. The sequence continues at coordinate 641,489,906 of CM051234.1, read as the reverse complement.
CAGGAAGCAAGTTAAGTGAACGGGGCGACCTGGGCGGATTTCACACAGCGGGGCAATTTTGGATGCCCCTGGGGGGGGGGGGGCGGAATCGATCGTCTTCCCGGGCCGATCAAGCTGGGTTTTGGTTCACCTTCAAGTGGTACAAAACCCAGGGCGGCCAGACTAGGGTCATTCCAGATCCCCAATATATTTACTTTAGCCAGGACCCTCCCAGGGAATACAACCCCGCGATTGTCCACCTGCGCTTGCGTTGCGCCAGGCGGCCAATTACGGTGCTGCATTCCTGTCGAGGATTAAGGCTAAGGTAAGAATATCAGGCATTCTGGGGGGTTATGTGAAGGGGGGGCTCCAGCATTCTGGATGCCCCCCCCCCCCCCAGCCTGTCTTATTGCACCGGGACCAACACCCACATCCGCATGGGTCTTGGTCCACTTTAAAGTGGAGCAACACCCTCCACTGATCGGCCCGGGAATCTATAAGATTCCCGGACCGATCAGCCCCCTGACTGCGGGCCCCCAGATCGGGGGTGCCCTGCTGTGTAAAACCCCCAGAAACCCCTAAATCCCTAGCTGCTCCTCGATCCAGCGGCGCCCGCCGCCGCCTCCCGCGCGTCCCTCTAGCAGGACGCGCACCCGCGCCGGCCGGTTGTGAATGGCCGTCGCGGGCGGGCGCCCTGTAAGAGTGACGTGCGGGAGGCGGCGGCGGCAGGCGCGCTCTCTTGTCCGTCGCTGCCTCCCGCTTGTCCATCGGCGGGGATTGGCTGCAGCGGACACGTGGGAGCGGGGAAAGGTGAGTTTTTGGGGCTTTCTGGGGGGTTTCACACAGCGGGATCGGGGTGCCCCACCGAAGTGGACCAAAACCCAGGATAGTCAAAATCCTGGGTGTTGGTCCACTTTAAGATTTTCTAGGATCCTCACTGCAGCTACAGCCTCTCCCTGTCTAACCTACAGTGCTGTGACAGCAGTGGCACATGTGACCCCACCTCTTATACAGCGGGGTCATGTGTCCTGCCTGGCCAATCACAGTCATGCCCAGTATGAATTTTATGTGCTAAAAGCTGCTTGATTATTTTATTTTATTATTGTATATTTATGGGGGGCCATCGCCATTTATTTATAGAGCACCAATTACACCGGACCTTCACCATGATTTAATGAAAAGCCCAAACCCTTATAAAGTGATTCCCCAGCATCTAAAGTTAATATATTTTAAGTTTTTAGTCACTTACTTATTATTCTTTTCCCCCACTGGGCTGCAACTCTGTTCAGGACTCTAAGATACGGGCACCACCATCTTTACTCAGAAGCATTACACATACTGAGGAGAGGAGAGCGTGATAAAGTGCAGGGGAACGGGGTTGTAGCTGTGCTTTGCTCAGACAGAGCAGAGCTGGGGTCAGGGAAAGGTCAACAATCCCAGAATGCAGAGCAGCACAGTCGGAAGACACTTCCTGTTTGCAGGCTGCCTGATGCTCCATGAGCCGTCATCTTGGTTGTTTAAAGGCTCAGAAAATGCAGTAGATGCAGGTAGGATGATTTTTAATGTGAGCAATCTGTATGTACAGGGTGTGGGAAACATATAAGATAGGCTCTTATTCAGGGTGAAGGTCCGGATTAATGTGGGCAATCTGTATGGACAGGGGGGAAACATATAAGATAGGCTCTTATTCAGGGTGAAGGTCCGGATTAATGTGGACAATCTGCATGTACAGGGGAAAACATATAAGATAGGCTCTTATTCAGGATGAAGGTCCGGATTAATGTGGGCAATCTGCATGTACAGGGGGAAACATATAAGATAGTCCCTTATTCAGGGTGAAGGTCCGGATTAATGTGAGCAATCTGCATGTACAGGGGGGAAACATATAAGCTAGGCTCTTATTCAGGATGAAGGTCCGGATTAATGTGGGCAATCTGTATGTACAGGGTGTGGGAAACATATAAGATAGGCTCTTATTCAGGGTGAAGGTCCGGATTAATGTGGGCAATCTGTATGTACAGGGTGTGGGAAACATATAAGATAGGCTCTTATTCAGGGTGAAGGTCCGGATTAATGTGGGCAATCTGTATGTACAGGGTGTGGGAAACATATAAGATAGGCTCTTATTCAGGGTGAAGGTCCGGATTAATGTGGACAATCTGCATGTACAGGGGGAAACATATAAGATAGTCCCTTATTCAGGGTGAAGGTCCGGATTAATGTGAGCAATCTGCATGTACAGGGGGGAAACATATAAGCTAGGCTCTTATTCAGGATGAAGGTCCGGATTAATGTGGGCAATCTGTATGTACAGGGTGTGGGAAACATATAAGATAGGCTCTTATTCAGGGTGAAGGTCCGGATTAATGTGGGCAATCTGTATGTACAGGGTGTGGGAAACATATAAGATAGGCTCTTATTCAGGGTGAAGGTCCGGATTAATGTGGGCAATCTGTATGTACAGGGTGTGGGAAACATATAAGATAGGCTCTTATTCAGGGTGAAGGTCCGGATTAATGTGGACAATCTGCATGTACAGGGGGAAACATATAAGATAGTCCCTTATTCAGGGTGAAGGTCCGGATTAATGTGAGCAATCTGCATGTACAGGGGGGGAAACATATAGGGGAGGCTCTTATTCAGGGTGAAGGTCCGGATTAATGTGGGCAATCTGTATGTACAGGGGGAAACATATAAGATAGGCTCTTATTCAGGGTGAAGGTCCGCTTTAACCAGCCTTCCTAATTTGGTGGCTGAAGTCTGTGTTCAGGGAACTTGCAAAGTTCGGCACGGACGCGGCCTTTGCGGTTTGGGTTCCGCTCATCACTAATTGTGCGCTCACAAGGTCCGGACCTCTCTCCCCGCATGTTTCTGTATAGCTGGGTGTTTGTTATTTGTATCACCCTGTTTGTAATTCCTCTTTGTACAGCGCCATGGAAGCTGATGGCGCTTTGAAATAACAATAATATTAATGGGGCAATGCACTAAAACACGGAAAGCTCAAGCTTGGCCCCCTCAGCACACAATGATTGGCTGTTGAGGTGGAGAAGCTCTCCTCCCCTATAGAGGGGTATTCACTGATGTGTGGAGTTTAGGGGCAGGCTGAGTCATTACTAGCGCCAGGTCCCGACAGATGAGCGTCTGTAGCGAGGCATTGAGAGCGACCGTTAGTAGTCGCTGTGCTCGGCCATGGTTCGCTGTTTCAGAGCATCTCAGTCGCTGGCCGGCATTGATGAATATATTGTGTGAGTCACTCCCAACACCAGTTCAGCGCTGTATGGGAGAGAACGGTAGCGCCAGCTCAGTGCAACCGACTCACACCATATTCATCAAAAAAACAGCCTCACACAGCACCGGTGCTCAAAATCGTGTCGTTGTATCCCAGAGCGCCAGACGCTGTGTGATTAAAGTCTGTTTTTGAACACGTATCCACCAGTAACAAAGTGAAAACATATGGAATGACATTGTTATTACATTGTAACATGAACACTTTAACACCAGACATGTCAGGACAATTCTGCATAAATATATTATTCATCCAAAAAGTTTTCAAAAATGTCATTTTCTTGGCCAGGATTCATGTCAGAAGGTTTGTGTTTATTTTTAGGGGAAAAAAAAGTAAATTGGGATCAGGAAAGTGATTTAAGGATCGTCCATAGAAATGTATGGGAGAGCGACAGGTAGCGACAGGTAAGACGTGGCGCTCTGCAAGGCTGAACGTCGGCGCTGTACGCTGAGCCTGGGATAATGATGAATCGGACGCTACATGGCGTTGTTCCAGTCGCTCACCAGATTCGGCTTCATAAATGTGGAATTGCTGCCGTGTCCGGCGTTCACCTGCCGCTACCTGGCGCTAGAGCTTCATGAATAAGGCCCTAAGTAAGCAGTGGATCTAGAGATGTAGTAAAATTAGGTGAGAGGAGCTCCTGGCTGACATTGTTGCTGTGGGGAGGGTGGAGCCCTCTGGAAGGACATTCGGGAGTTTTATAAATAGCACCGGAGCTGAGTGGCTGAGTGGCCGGAGTCCCACAATAATGAGGCTCTCCCGCAGCCCATAAAACGCCGGGACAATTGGCGAGCCGGCAAGAAGCGCCGCAATCCAGAAAAACAAGAGTGAGCTCAGCCAGAGGAGCGGCCAATCGTCACCTGACCCCATCCGGGACTGTTTTCCATATATATATATATATATATATATATATATATATATATATATATATATATAATGCATAATAAAGTATATAATACATAATAAAATAAAATATATAATGCATACTAAAATAAAACATTCAATACATAAAATAAAATATATAATGCATAATAAAGTATATAATACATAATAAAGTATATAATACATAATAAAATAAAATATATAATACACAATAAATTAAAATATATAATACATAATAAAATAAAATATATAATGCATAATAAAATAAAATATATAATACACATCAAAATAAAATATATAATACACAGTAAAATAAAATATATAATACACAATAAAATAAAATATATAATGCATACTAAAATAAAACATTCAATACATAATAAAATAAAATATATAATGCATAATAAAGTATATAATACATAATAAACTAAAATATATAATACACAATAAAATAAAATATATAATACATAATAAAATAAAATATATAATGCATAATAAAATAAAATATATAATACACAATAAAATAAAATATATAATACATAATAAAATATATAATACACAGTAAAATAAAATATATAATACATAATAAAATAAAATATATAATGCATAATACAATATATAATACATAATAAAATAAAATATATAATGCATACTAAAATAAAACATTTAATACATAATAAAATAAAATATATAATGCATAATAAAGTATATAATACATAATAAAATAAAATATATAATACACAATAAAATAAAATATATAATACATAATAAAATAAAATATATAATGCATAATAAAATAAAATATATAATACACAATAAAATATATAATACATAATAAAATATATAATACACAGTAAAATAAAATATATAATACATAATAAAATAAAATATATAATGCATAATACAATATATAATACATAATAAAATAAAATATATACCGTAATACATAATAAAATAAAATATATAATACATAATAATATATAATATTATATAAAATATATATGCTGGCCCCGCCTACCCCTCCATACATATCAGGAGCCTGCTTTAAATATGCTAATGAATCCGGCACCCCAATCAGGAAGAGGCCCCTCTGCCAGCAGCTGCTCCCGGGTTTATGATTCTCCGGGAAGGCCGGAAAAACCTCCTCCAGATGTACAGCTGGGCACGCCACGATTCCTGCGCTTTCACTTTATACACACGTGCCGTACAATCTAACGCCACATCGATCACCAGCATCAGCTGCTACACACTCCCGAGGAACCACAAGTCCAAGCATGCCGTAGCACTTTATATATTGCTAATGAGAATCCACTAGGGAGCAGGTGACACCACAATGCTCTGTATGTTACTACGGAATGTCCACTAGTGACTGTGACACTATAACTCTATATATTCCTATGGATGGTCCACTATGGGGCAATGACATCATAATAACATTCTATCTATTTCTATAAAGAGTTCACTAGGGGGCACTGACATCATAATGCTCTATATATTCCTATGGAGTTTCCACTAGGGGGCCAGTGACACCATAACGCTCTATTTCCTATGGAGTGTCCATTAAGGGGCCAGTGACCATAACACTCCATATCTCGCTATGAAGGAGTAGCTGACAAGGGGGCAATGAGAACCTAACCCTTTATATATTCCTATGGAGAGTCCACTAGGGGGCCGGGGACACCATAACATTCCATATATCGCTATGAAGGAGGCTCTTACAAGGAGATTACAACTTAACTTTTCATATATTCCTATGGAGGGGCAACTAGGGGGCCGGGGACACCATAATACTCCATATATTGCTATTGATAGGCCACTAGGGGGCCGGGGACACCATAATACTCCATATATTGCTATTGATAGGCCACTAGGGGGCCAGGGACACCATAATACTCCATATATTGCTATTGATAGACCACTAGGGGACCAGGGACACCATAATACTCCATATATTGCTATTGATAGACCACTAGGGGGCCGGGGACACCATAACACTCCATATATTCCTATGGAGGGGCCACTAGGGGGCCAGGGACACCATAACACTTCATATATTGCTATTGATAGACCACTAGGGGACCAGGGACACCATAATACTCCATATATTCATATGGAGGGGCCACTAGGGGGTCGGGGACACCATAACACTCCATATATTCCTATGGAGGGGCCACTAGGGGGCCGGGGACACCATAACACTCCATATATTCCTATTGATAGACCACTAGGGGGCCAGGGACACCATAACACTCCATATATTGCTATTGATAGGCCACTAGGGGGCCGGGGACACCATAACCCTCCATATATTGCTATTGATAGGCCACTAGGGGGCCGGGGACACCATAACCCTCCATATATTCCTATGGAGGGGCCACTAGGGGGCCGGGGACACCATAACACTCCATATATTCTTATGGAGGGGCCACTAGGGGGCCGGGGACACCATAATACTCCATATATTCCTATGGAGGGGCCACTAGGGGGCCGGGGACACCATAACACTCCATATATTCCTATGGAGGGGCCACTAGGGGGCCGGGGACACCATAACACTCCATATATTCCTATGGAGGGGCCACTAGGGGGCCGGGGACACCATAACACTCCATATATTCCTATGGAGGGGCCACTAGGGGGCCGGGGACACCATAACACTCCATATATTCTTATGGAGGGGCCACTAGGGGGCCGGGGACACCATAATACTCCATATATTCTTTTAAAGCGGTACAAAACCTGGGATTTTGAATATGATCCCGGATTGGAATGCCCCATTGTGTGAGACCACCCAGATACTTGTATGGAAATGTGGGGTTGGGCCCCCAGAGCCAGTTCTACTGATGGGCCCCTCCCCCAGTGTAATCTGATGGTAAAAAGGAAAGAAACACCTCGGACGCTGGTACAGGAAGGGGTTAATGGTCTGCTTTCACTTTCATGATGAGTCACTGTCTGACTCCAGGGGCTGAGCTGAGCAGATGGGGCCCTTTGATGGTGGGGGGCCCCTGTGGCTAATGAAAAGGAATGCGTTCCCTCCTTCCCATAATGATCTGGGTCGTTAGATCAGATTGATATAATGCGTTAGCTCAGATTGATATAATGCGTTAGATCAGATTGATATAATGCGTTAGATCAGATTGATATAATGCGTTAGATCAGATTGATATAATGCGTTAGATCAGATTGATATAATGCGTTAGATCAGATTGATATAATGCGTTAGATCAGATTGATATAATGCGTTAGATCAGATTGATATAATGCGTTAGATCAGATTGATATAATGCGTTAGATCAGATTGATATAATGCGTTAGATCAGATTGATATAATGCGTTAGATCAGATTGATATAATGCGTTAGATCAGATTGATATATTGCGTTAGATCAGATTGATATAATGCGTTAGATCAGATTGATATAATGCGTTAGATCAGATTGATATAATGCGTTAGATCAGATTGATATAATGCGTTAGATCAGATTGATATAATGCGTTAGATCAGATTGATATAATGCGTTAGATCAGATTGATATAATGCGTTAGATCAGATTGATATAATGCGTTAGATCAGATTGATATAATGCGTTAGATCAGATTGATATAATGCGTTAGATCAGATTGATATAATGCGTTAGATCAGATTGATATAATGCGTTAGATCAGATTGAATGCAGTGGAAAGTGATGCAAGTGACGCATTAAAAAGATACCTATAGAGAATATATAATTATTCATGAAGGGATAGCGCCAGGTAGCGCCAGGTGAACGCCAGACATGGCAGCAATTACACATTTATGAAGCTGAATCTGGTGAGCGACTGGAACAACGCCATGTAGCGTCCGATTCATCATCAGCCTCAGCGTACAGCGCTGGCGTTCGTCCTTGCAGAGCGCCACGTTTTACCTGTCGCTACCTGGCGCTCTCCCATACATTTCTATGGACGATCCTTATAATGTCTTTCCTGATCCCATTTTTTTTTATTTTTTTAAATAAAAGCTCAAATCTTTCTGACATGAATCCTGGCCTATAAAATGACATTTTTGAAAACTTTTTTAATTAATAATATTTATCTGCAGAATTGTCATTACATGTCTGGTATTAAAGTGTTATCACATGTTACAATGTTATAACAATGTTTTCGCTTTGTTACTAGTGGATACATGATCATAAACAGACTTTAATCACACAGCCTCTGGCGCTATGGGCTACAATGACCCGATTTTGAGCGCCGGCTCTGTTTGAGGCTGTTTTTGTGATGAATGTGGTGTAAGTCGGTCAAACTGAGCTGGCGCTAACGTTCGCTCCCATACAGCGTAGCACTGCGACTCGCACAACATATTCATCAATGCCGGCCAGCGACTGAGGCGCTCTGAAATAGCGAACCGCGGCCGAGCACAGCGACTACTAGCGGTCGCTCTAAAATCCGCACTACAGACGCTCATCTGTCGCTACCTGGCGTTGGTACTGAATCAGCCTGTCAGTTCTCCTCATCAGACATGGTGAGCTTTGGGAATACTAACAGGCTGATTCATCACTAACGCCAGGTAGCGACAGATGAGCGTCTGTAGCAGGCATTTCAGAGCGCTCGCTAGTAGTCGCTGTGCTCGGCCGTGGGTCGCTAGTTCATAGCTGTCGCTGTGCTGCAATGATGAATACATTGTGAGGAGTCGCTATTTGACCGGTACAGCGCTGTATGGGAGCGCATGTTAGCGACTGGTCAGTGCGACCGACTCACAATATATTCATCATAAAAACAGCCTCACGCACCTCCGGCGCTCAAAAATGCTTCTCTGAAGCCGGAGGCGGTGTGATTAAAGTCTGTTTTTCAGCATCTATCCACTAGTAACAAAGCGAAAACACATGAATTACATTGTAACAACATTGTAACATGAACACTTTAATGGCAGACCTGTAATGTCAAGTCTGCATAAATATATAAAACTTGAAAAATATTTGGAAAAATGGCTTTTTCTAGGCCAGAAGAGGTCACAACATTATTTGAGTTTTTTTTAAAAAAAAGAAAAAATAACAAAAACCCTGTTTAAAAATAAATAAAAGAACGTCCATTGAAATATATGGGAGAGCGCCAGGTAGCGAGAGGTGATACCTGGCGCTGTGCAAGGCTGAACGCCGGCGCTGATCGCTGAGGCTGGCATAATGATGAATCGGACGCTACATGGCGCTATCCCAGTCGCTCAACAGATTCTGCTTGATAAATGTGTAATTGCGTGCCGTGTCCAGCGTTCACCTGTCGCTACCTCACATTAACAAGGCGCTACTTGGCGCTATCCCTTCATAAATAAGGCCCTTAGTTCTCTCCCAGAATTCTCGGCAGAGATGAAGACACAGCTGTAGGCCACCAATCGGATTGAACCTGTTAGCCATATAGTAGCCATATAGTGGAGGCCAGTGACCCGAGCACACCTGGGTCATGTGACCTGACGTCCTCTCTATTACACAGGCTGCCTCCCAGCATACGGCCGCTTCCTCCTATGGAGGACATTGTTCTATCAGTGTAGAAAGAGGGGCAGGAGAAGCTTCTAGCTGACAGAGGTTGTATTGGAAAGATGGGTGAGGGGTGGTGGGTGGTGACCCCGGTGATCGCGCTGTCAGGCTGGGTGACATTTTTTGCCTGTACATGGCGCGCGCCGGTCGCTTGTCCCTACATGGAAGCGGGATTAGAAACACTGCAGAGGATTTATCATGACACACACAGCGGCGCCGCTCCTACTGCCGGGGCCCCTCATACCTGCACTGCTCCTATACACACATACACCAAGGGGGGCCCTAACCCCTCCTGTGCCGGGGCCCCTCATACCTGCACTGCTCCTATACACACATACACCAAGGGGGGCCCTAACCCCTCCTGTGCCGGGGCCCCTCATACCTGCACTGCTCCTATACACACATACACCAAGGGGGACCCTAACCCCTCCTGTGCCGGGACCCCTCATACCTGCCCTGCTCCTATACACACATACACCAAGGGGGGCCCTAACCCCTCCTGTGCCGGGGCCCCTCATACCTGCACTGCTCCTATACACACATACACCAAGGGGGACCCTAACCCCTCCTGTGCCGGGGCCCCTCATACCTGCCCTGCTCCTATACACACATACACCAAGGGGGGCCCTAACCCCTCCTGTGCCGGGGCCCCTCATACCTGCCCTGCTCCTATACACACATACACCAAGGGGGGGCCCTAACCCCTCCTGTGCCGGGGCCCCTCATACCTGCCCTGCTCCTATACACACATACACCAAGGGGGGCCCTAACCCCTTCTGTGCCGGGGCCCCTCATACCTGCACTGCTCCTATACACACATACACCAAGAGGGGCCCTAACCCCTCCTGTGCCAGGGCCCCTCATACCTGCCCTGCTCCTATACACACATACACCAAGGGGGGCCCTAACCCCTCCTGTGCCGGGGCCCCTCATACCTGCACTGCTCCTATACACACATACACCAAGGGGGGCCCTAACCCCTCCTGTGCCGGGGCCCCTCATACCTGCCCTGCTCCTATACACACATACACCAAGGGGGGCCCTAACCCCTCCTGTGCCGGGGCCCCTCATACCTGCACTGCTCCTATACACACATACACCAAGGGGGCCCTAACCCCTCCTGTGCCGGGGCCCCTCATACCTGCACTGCTCCTATACACACATACACCAAGGGGGCCCTAACCCCTCCTGTGCCGGGGCCCCTCATACCTGCCCTGCTCCTATACACACATACACCAAGGGGGGCCCTAACCCCTCCTGTGCCGGGGCCCCTCATACCTGCACTGCTCCTATACACACATACACCAAGGGGGGCCCTAACCCCTCCTGTGCCGGGGCCCCTCATACCTGCCCTGCTCCTATACACACATACACCAAGGGGGGCCCTAACCCCTCCTGTGCCGGGGCCCCTCATACCTGCACTGCTCCTATACACACATACACCAAGGAGGGCCCTAACCCCTCCTGTGCCGGGGCCCCTCATACCTGCACTGCTCCTATACATACATACACCAAGGGGGCCCTAACCCCTCCTGTGCCGGGGCCCCTCATACCTGCACTGCTCCTATACACACATACACCAAGGGGGGCACTAACCCCTCCTGTGCCGGGGCCCCTCATACCTGCCCTGCTCCTATACACACATACACCAAGGGGGGCACTAACCCCTCCTGTGCCGGGGCCCCTCATACCTGCACTGCTCCTATACACACATACACCAAGAGGGGCCCTAACCCCTCCTGTGCCGGGGCCCCTCATACCTGCACTGCTCCTATACACACATACACCAAGGAGGGCCCTAACCCCTCCTGTGCCGGGGCCCCTCATACCTGCACTGCTCCTATAAATACATACACCAAGGGGGCCCTAACCCCTCCTGTGCCGGGGCCCCTCATACCTGCACTGCTCCTATACACACATACACCAAGGGGGGCCCTAACCCCTCCTGTGCCGGGGCCCCTCATACCTGCACTGCTCCTATACACACATACACCAAGAGGGGCCCTAACCCCTCCTGTGCCGGGGCCCCTCATACCTGCACTGCTCCTATACACACATACACCAAGGGGGCCCTAACCCCTCCTGTGCCGGGGCCCCTCATACCTGCACTGCTCCTATACATACATACACCAAGGGGGCCCTAACCCCTCCTGTGCCGGGGCCCCTCATACCTGCACTGCTCCTATACACACATACACCAAGGGGGCCCTAACCCCTCCTGTGCCGGGGCCCAGCTTTATAAACAGTGGCTCGGGATGGCACTTTAACCCTTTACACTCCAATTCCCCCAAAACAGTTTCCAGTCTCAAGTTGGGATCTCTTATCCTGTCTTCTTTTCTCTTTCATTCTCATGTCCTCTCTTCCCTCTGCTCTCCTCCAATCTCTTTCCTCTTTCTCTCCTCTGCTTATTTCCGGTCTCTTCCTTCCTCATTTCCCTTTCTCTTCTCTTCCCTTCTCCTTTCCTATCTTCTCCCCTCTCCTCTCTTCTCCTTTTCCCTCCTCTTCCTGCCTCTACTCCCCTCTGCTCTTCTTCCTCTCCATCCTTCCTCCTTTGCCTGCCACCCCCCTCTCCTCTCTCCATTTCTTTTTTACTTCTTTCCTTTCCTTTGCTCTCCTCCTTCTCTCTCCTTCTTTTCTTTTCTGCCCTAATCTTCCCTATTTCTTCCTCTCTCTGTCTTTCATTCTCTCTTAAAGTGGACCAAGACCCACATAATTACCTGACATCCTCTGAGTTGCTCCCCCTATGAAGAGAACCTTTTGCCATTTTTTACTGCTCCTGCTTCCCTCTAATCCCAGATAATGGCGCCTGTTTTAGCTGTAAAGCTCCGCCTCCTCCATTCATTGCCACGGCTGTGTGTGATGTCATTGCCGCACTTATGCAATGACTGATCGCCTGACATCTCACACTAAGAGGCCGATTCATTAATAGCGGCAGGTAGCGACAGTTGAGCGACTGTAGCGCCATTTTCAGAGCGCCTGCTAGTAGTCGCTGTGCTTGGCCGTTGTTCGGCAGTTGATAGCGACTCAGTCGGTGTGCAGTAATGTTGAATATTGGGTGAGGAGTCGCTTTTTGACAGGTTCCGCGCTGTATGGGAGCGCATGATAGCGACTGGCCCTAGTGACCGGTTCCCACCATATTCATTAACAAATCACGCTCCAAAAATTCTCGCGCTGTGAAATGCATGTTTAAACCCCAGAGCGCTGGCGGCGATGGGTTAAAAGTAGTTTTTTACCACCAAACAACCATATTTCTGGAAATATATAAGTTTTTTAAATAATTTAGTAATATGAATACATTAATATCAGACCTGTAATATCAATTCTGTACAATTTTTTTTAATTTTTTTTCCCTTAAAAATGCTTCACATTTAAAAAAACAAAAAAAAAAAACATTAATAACAATCAATTATGAATATTTAAAGATTGTTCCATTGAAATGCATTGGAGAGCGCCAGGTAGCGAGAGGTCATACCTGTCGCTGTTCAAGGTCGGACGCTGGCGCTGTGGGCTGAGGCTGGAATAATGATGAATGAGTGGCTATCTGGCGCTATCTCAGTCGCTAAGCAGGATTGGCTTGATAAATGTGTAATTGTGGTGGGGAGCCGGCGTTCTCGTGGCGGGGCCCGTCATTACCGGCCGCTCACCAGTCGCTACCTGGCGCTATTCCTTCATGAATAAGGCCCTAAATAAATCAATGTTCCAGGACAATTTGAAAAGCAAAACTCTCCATTTCTAGTTCTACACACTAATAGAGGAGCATTGGCGGGGGCTTCAGCCAAATATTTTTCACAAACTCAGAGGGTGTTGGTCCGCTTTAAGAAGTAACGGTTGTATCTAATGCTGATGCGTTTCATCTGAAGAGGCGTCATCAGGGGATCTCAGCTTTCTCTTCCTTTATCTCATTGGCTCTTCTCTCCCCTGATCTTCTCCCTCTGTCCTCCCCCTTCCTTGCCTGTCTCCCTCTCCTCTCCTCTCTCCTTTTCTCTTCGTTTCTGCTCTCTTCCCTGCTCTTCTTTGCTCTCCTCATTCTTTTCTTTTCTCTTCTCCCTTCTTTCCCTGTCTCCCTCCTTCCTCTTGTCTACTTTTCTTTCTCCCTCCTCCCTTCTCTTTCTCTTCTCTTCAGTTTTCCCCATCCCCTGTTTCCTTTGGCCTGTGTCACTGCTGCTCCTTCTTTAGGCTGATGATGCTTTCATCTGCTCTCTCCCCCTCCTCTTCTTTGCTCTCCTCCTTCTTTGTTCTTCTCCCTGTCTCTCTCCCTGTCTCCCTCCTTTCTCTTGACTCATTTTATTTCTCCCTCCTCCCTTCTCTCTCTCTCTTCTCTTCAGTTTTCCCCATCCCCTGTTTCCTTTGGCCTGTGTCACTGCTGCTCCTTCTTTAGGCTGATGATGCTTTCATCTGCTCTCTCCCCCTCCTCTTCTTTGCTCTCCTCCTTCTTTGTTCTTCTCCCTGTCTCTCTCCCTGTCTCCCTCCTTTCTCTTGACTCATTTTATTTCTCCCTCCTCCCTTCTCTCTCTCTCTTCTCTTCAGTTTTCCCCATCCCCTGTTTCCTTTGGCCTGTGTCACCGCCGCTGTGCCTGCTCCTTCATTAGGCTGATGACGCTTTCATCTGCTCTCTTCCCTCCTCTCTTTTGCTCTCCTCCTTTATTTATTTTCTGTTCTCCCTTCTCTCCCTGTCCCCCTCCCTACTCTTGTCTTCTTTTCTTTCTCCCTCCTCCCTTCTCTTTCTCTTCTCTTCAGTTTTCCCCATCCCCTGTTTCATTTGGCCTGTGTCACCGCCGCTGTGTCTGCCCCTTCTTTAGGCTGATGATGTTTTCATCTACTCTCTTCCCTTCTCTCCTTTGCTCTCCTCCTTTTCTTTTCTCTTCTCCCTTCTCTCCCTGTCTCCCTCCTTCCTCCCATCTTCTTTTCTTTCTCCCTCCTCCCTTCTCTTTCTCTCTCTTCTCTTCAAGTTTCCTTTGGCCTGTGTCACCATCGCTGTGTCTGCTCCTTCTTTAGGCTGATGACGCTTTCATCTACTCTCTGCCCTCCTCTTCTTTGCTCTCCTCCTTCTTTTCTTTTCTCCCCTCACTCCCTGTTTCCCTCATTGTCTTCTTTTCTTTCTCCCTCCTCCCTTCTCTCTCTCTTCTCTTCAGTTTTCCCCATCCCCTGTTTCCTTTGGCCTGTGTCACCGCTGCTCCTTCTTTAGGCTGATGACGCTTTCATCTGCTCTCTTCCCTCCTCTTTTTTTCTCTCCTCCTTCTTTTCTCTTCTCCCTATCTCTCTCCCTGTCTCCCTCCTTTCTCTTGACTCATTTTATTTCTCCCTCCTCCTTTTTCTTTCTCTCTTCTCTTTAGTTTTCCCCATCCCCTGCTTCTTCTGGCCTCTGCTCCTTCTTTAGGCTGATGACGCTTTCATCTGCTCTCTTCCCTGCTCTTCTTTTCTCTCCTCCTTCTTTTCTATTCTCCCTTCTCTCCCTCTCTTTCTCCCTACTCTAGTCTTATTTTCTTTCTCCCTCCTCCCTTCTCTCTCTCTCTTCTCTTCAGTTTTCCCCATCCCCTGTTTCCTCTGGCCTCTGCTCCTTCTTTAGGCTGATGACGCTTTCATGAGTCAGTAAATCTGTCAGTAGCAGAATTCATTGTATCTGCAGCTGCTGTGTGCTCTCCAAACACTGCGGAGAGCCTCCCCCGGCCTGCGCTGACCTTCCAGAGAGGAGGCCATGGAGAGGGGAGACCCGCCCGCAGCCCGGCTACTGATCTCTGATGGATTCATTGGGGCACAGAAAAGGCGGCCATCACCCAGCACCCCCCCCCCCCCCATCATCACCTCTCCACTGATTCTTCATAACAAGCTAATTAGGGAAGTTCCTGTTTATTAAATATTTGTCGGGATTCAACTGACCTCCCCTGACCCGCCTTCCACTTCTGTACACCGCCCGACTAAACTTGGCTGCAACACACCTCCAGCAGTCATTCTACATTAATATAGCTCTGACACATTCCACAGCGATGTACACAGAGCATTGAGTCACCCCTAAGTGGTAGAGGAGCTTACACTCTAATGTTCCCCCCTCATTTTCAAGTATTAGGAACCATAGAGAGCTTACACTCTATTATGGTATAAGGGAGGATACAGGAGGAGAAGAGCTTACACTCTATTAGGGTATAAGGGAGGATACAGGAGGAGAAGAGCTTACACTCTATTAGGGTATAAGGGAGGATACAGAAGGAGAAGAGCTTACACTCTATTAGGGTATAAGGGAGGATACAGAAGGAGAAGAGCTTACACTCTATTAGGGTATAAGGGAGGATACAGAAGGAGAAGAGCTTACAATCTATTAGGGTATAAGGGAGGATACAGGTGGAGAAGAGCTTACACTCTATTAGGGTATAAGGGAGGATACAGAAGGAGAAGAGCTTACAATCTATTAGGGTATAAGGGAGGATACAGGAGGAGAAGAGCTTACACTCTATTAGGGTATAAAGGAGGATACAGAAGGAGAAGAGCTTACACTCTATTAGGGTATAAGGGAGGATACAGAAGGAGATGAGCTTACACTCTATTAGGGTATAAGGGAGGATACAGAAGGAGAAGAGCTTACAATCTATTAGGGTATAAGGGAGGACACAGAAGGAGAAGAGCTTACACTCTATTAGGGTATAAGGGAGGATACAGAAGGAGAAGAGCTTACAATCTATTAGGGTATAAGGGAGGATACAGGTGGAGAAGAGCTTACACTCTATTAGGGTATAAGGGAGGATACAGAAGGAGAAGAGCTTACAATCTATTAGGGTATAAGGGAGGATACAGGAGGAGAAGAGCTTACACTCTATTAGGGTATAAAGGAGGATACAGAAGGAGAAGAGCTTACACTCTATTAGGGTATAAGGGAGGATACAGGTGGAGAAGAGCTTACACTCTATTAGGGTATAAGGGAGGATACAGAAGGAGAAGAGCTTACAATCTATTAGGGTATAAGGGAGGATGCAGAAGGAGAAGAGCTTACACTCTATTAGGGTATAAGGGAGGATACAGGTGGAGAAGAGCTTACACTCTATTAGGGTATAAGGGAGGATACAGAAGGAGAAGAGCTTACAATCTATTAGGGTATAAGGGAGGATACAGGAGGAGAAGAGCTTACACTCTATTAGGGTATAAAGGAGGATACAGAAGGAGAAGAGCTTACACTCTATTAGGGTATAAGGGAGGATACAGAAGGAGAAGAGCTTACACTCTATTAGGGTATAAGGGAGGATACAGAAGGAGAGGAGCTTACACTCTATTAGGGTATAAGGGAGGATACAGAAGGAGAAGAGCTTACACTCTATTAGGGTATAAAGGAGGATACAGAAGGAGAAGAGCTTACACTCTATTAGGGTATAAGGGAGGATACAGAAGGAGAAGAGCTTACACTCTATTAGGGTATAAGGGAGGATACAGGTGGAGAAGAGCTTACACTCTATTAGGGTATAAGGGAGGATACAGAAGGAGAAGAGCTTACAATCTATTAGGGTATAAGGGAGGATACAGAAGGAGAAGAGCTTACAATCTATTAGGGTATAAGGGAGGATACAGAAGGAGAAGAGCTTACACTCTATTAGGGTATAAGGGAGGATACAGAAGGAGAAGAGCTTACACTCTATTAGGGTATAAGGGAGGATACAGAAGGAGAAGAGCTTACAATCTATTAGGGTATAAGGGAGGATACAGAAGGAGAAGAGCTTACACTCTATTAGGGTATAAGGGAGGATACAGAAGGAGAAGAGCTTACACTCTATTAGGGTATAAGGGAGGATACAGAAGGAGAAGAGCTTACAATCTATTAGGGTATAAGGGAGGATACAGAAGGAGAAGAGCTTACAATCTATTAGGGTATAAGGGAGGATACAGAAGGAGAAGAGCTTACACTCTATTAGGGTATAAGGGAGGATACAGAAGGAGAAGAGCTTACACTCTATTAGTGTATAATGGAGGATACAGGAGGAGAAGAGCTTACACTCTATTAGGGTATAAGGGAGGATACAGAAGGAGAAGAGCTTACACTCTATTAGGGTATAATGGAGGATACAGAAGGAGAAGAGCTTACACTCTATTAGGATATAAGGGAGGATACAGAAGGAGAAGAGCTTACACTCTGTGGGGGGGGGGGGGGGTATAGGCCGGGCTGCTTAGGACCCACATGAGCTATTATGGATTTAGGTCCACTTAGGGGGTCGAGAACTGCCATTTACTTTCATTGTCTACCTTGTGGCTGATTTAAACCAGGTGAGCATTTACAATGGTAGACAATGAAAGTGAATGTCAGTTTTCTCTCCTAAAAAAGGAGTGAGAATTCTCTATCTCTATCAGCAGGGTTTGAGCACACAGCGGCAGTGTTGGGAAGGGGCGGGGCATTGCTCGGTGTTTGGCGGGAATGGCGGCGGTTGTGTCACCTTTTATTGGTGTTGATATATTGTCTCTTCCGATTATTACACGCTCCAGTTTATTAATACTGAACCTGATGTGCGTGAATACAGCGCGTGGCTCACGATTGGCTGGATAATTCAGCGGGAGGCAGGTGGTTGGCGGGTGAGCGCGGCGCCTGCACTGCGTCCTCTATGCTAATCCCCTGGCGGGTCATTGCGTTCCTGGAAGTGCTGCTGGTGTATTCATCTAAAGGGGACACACAGTGACTAATGTGCAAATATGTTTATAATAATCTTTATTATTGTTTATTTATATAGCGCCATCATCTTCCATGGCGCTGTATGATATTACAATTTCCAGGCCCGTAAAACAACATTTAAAGGGGAAGTGCATTGCAAAATACAGCATTCAATGTTCCATTCATCTCTTTCTCTCTCTGTCTCTCTCTCTCTCTCTCTGTCTCTCTCTCTGTCTCTCTATCTCTCTCTCTCTCTCTCTCTCTCTCTCTCTCTCTCTCTCTCTCTATATATATATATATATATATATATATATATATATATATATATATATATATTTATTTCTTTCCATCTGTCTTTCACATGTTCCCTTCATCGCTTTCTCTCTTTTTCATATGTTCCTTTCATTGCATTGCTTCCTTCATTATCTTTCTCTTTCACACGCATCCTTCATTTATCTCTTTCTTTCTCTCTCTTTCACACGCATCCTTCATTTATCTCTTTCTTTCTCTCTCTTTCACACGCATCCTTCATTTATCTCTTTCTTTCTCTCTCTTTCACATGCTTCCTTCATTTATATCTCTCTTTTACATGCATCCTTCATGTATCTCTCGCTTTCTCTCTTTTTCACATACTTTCTTGATTTATGTCTCTCTTTCACATGCTTTCTTCATTTATCCCTCTTTCTCTCTCTTTCACACGCTTTCTTCATTTATCTCTCTCTCTTTCTTTCACACGCTTCCTTTTTTTATCTCTCTCTTTCACATGCATCCTTCATTTATCTCTCTCTTTCACGTGCTTTCTTCATTTATCTCTCTCTATCTCTCTCTTTCACATGCATCCTTCATTTATCTCTCTCTTTCACGTGCTTTCTTCATTTATCTCTCTCTATCTCTCTCTTTCACATGCATCCTTCATTTATCTCTCTCTTTCACATGCTTTCTTCATTTATCTCTCTCTATCTCTCTCTTTCACATGCATCCTTCATTTATCTCTCTCTTTCACATGCATCCTTCATTTCTATTTCTCTTCCTCTCTCTATGGCGTTTCCTTCATCTCTCTCTCCCTCTCTCTCTCTCTCTCCATATATATATATATCTCCCTCTTTCCCTCCAGGGCTGTTTCTAGGTGAGGGCATCTAATCCATTGGGGCACCATTATCCCAGCCACACATTTTCTGCAGATGAGTCAGGGTCACTGTTAGTGGTGCAGCCATAAGACAGACCCCTCATCCCCCCCATATTGTCTCAGTGATGGGGCACTGCCTGCTGCTATGGTAGAGGCACAGCATGGCACACACCTGTATGGGGCACTGCCTGCTGCTATGGTAGAGGCACAGCATGGCACACACCTGTATGGGGCACCGCCTGCTGCTATGGTAGAGGCACAGCATGGCACACACCTGTATGGGGCACTGCCTGCTGCTATGGTAGAGGCACAGCATGGCACACACCTGTATGGGGCACTGCCTGCTGCTATGGTAGAGGCACAGCATGGCACACACCTGTATGGGGCACTGCCTGCTGCTATGATAGAGGCACAGCATGGCACACACCTGTATGGGGCACTGCCTGCTGCTATGATAGAGGCACAGCATGGCACACACCTGTATGGGGCACTGCCTGCTGCTATGGTAGAGGCACAGCATGGCACACACCTGTATGGGGCACTGCCTGCTGCTATGGTAGAGGCACAGCATGGCACACACCTGTATGGGGCACTGCCTGCTGCTATGATAGAGGCACAGCATGGCACACACCTGTATGGGGCACTGCCTGCTGCTATGGTAGAGGCACAGCATGGCACACACCTGTATGGGGCACTGCCTGCTGCTATGGTAGAGGCACAGCATGGCACACACCTGTATGGGGCACTGCCTGCTGCTATGATAGAGGCACAGCATGGCACACACCTGTATGGGGCACTGCCTGCTGCTATGGTAGAGGCACAGCATGGCACACACCTGTATGGGGCACTGCCTGCTGCTATGGTAGAGGCACAGCGTGGCACACACCTGTATGGGGCACTGTCTGCTGCTATGGTAGAGGCACAGCATGGCACACACCTGTATGGGGCACTGCCTGCTGCTATGGTAGAGGCACAGCATGGCACACACCTGTATGGGGCACTGTCTGCTGCTATGGTAGAGGCACAGCATGGCACACACCTGTATGGGGCACTGCCTGCTGCTATGGTAGAGGCACAGCATGGCACACACCTGTATGGGGCACTGCCTGCTGCTATGATAGAGGCACAGCATGGCACACACCTGTATGGGGCACTGCCTGCTGCTATGATAGAGGCACAGCATGGCACACACCTGTATGGGGCTCTGCCTGCTGCTATGGTAGAGGCACAGCATGGCACACACCTGTATGGGGCTCTGCCTGCTGCTATGATAGAGGCACAGCATGGCACACACCTGTATGGGGCACTGCCTGCTGCTATGGTAGAGGCACAGCATGGCACACACCTGTATGGGGCACTGTCTGCTGCTATGGTAGAGGCACAGCATGGCACACACCTGTATGGGGCACTGCCTGCTGCTATGGTAGAGGCACAGCATGGCACACACCTGTTATGGGGCACTGCCTGCTGCTATGATAGAGGCACAGCATGGCACACACCTCTATGGGGCACTGCCTGCTGCTATGGTAGAGGCACAGCATGGCACACACCTGTATGGGGCACTGCCTGCTGCTATGGTAGAGGCACAGCATGGCACGGACCTGTGTGGGGCACTGCCTGCTGCTATGGTAGAGGCACAGCATGGCACACACCTGTATGGGGCACTGCCTGCTGCTATGGTAGAGGCACTGCATGGCACACACCTGTATGGGGCACTGCCTGCTGCTATGGTAGAGGCACAGCATGGCACACACCTGTATGGAGCACTGCCTGCTGCTATGATAGAGGCACAGCATGGCACACACCTGTATGGGGCACTGCCTGCTGCTATGGTAGAGGCACAGCATGGCACACACCTGTATGGGGCACTGCCTGCTGCTATGATAGAGGCACAGCATGGCACACACCTGTATGGGGCACTGCCTGCTGCTATGGTAGAGGCACAGCATGGCACACACCTGTATGGGGCACTGCCTGCTGCTATGGTAGAGGCACAGCATGGCACACACCTGTATGGAGCACTGCCTGCTGCTATGATAGAGGCACAGCATGGCACACACCTGTATGGAGCACTGCCTGCTGCTATGGTAGAGGCACAGCATGGCACACACCTGTATGGAGCACTGCCTGCTGCTATGGTAGAGGCACAGCATGGCACACACCTGTATGGGGCTCTGCCTGCTGCTATGATAGAGGCACAGCATGGCACACACCTGTATGGAGCACTGCCTGCTGCTATGATAGAGGAACAGCATGGCACACACCTCTATGGGGCACTGCCTGCTGCTATGGTAGAGGCACAGCATGGCACACACCTGTATGGGGCACTGCCTGCTGCTATGGTAGAGGCACAGCATGGCACGGACCTGTGTGGGGCACTGCCTGCTGCTATGGTAGAGGCACAGCATGGCACACACCTGTATGGGGCACTGCCTGCTGCTATGGTAGAGGCACTGCATGGCACACACCTGTATGGAGCACTGCCTGCTGCTATGATAGAGGCACAGCATGGCACACACCTGTATGGAGCACTGCCTGCTGCTATGATAGAGGCACAGCATGGCACACACCTGTATGGAGCACTGCCTGCTGCTATGGTAGAGGCACAGCATGGCACACACCTGTATGGAGCACTGCCTGCTGCTATGGTAGAGGCACAGCATGGCACACACCTGTATGGGGCACTGCCTGCTGCTATGATAGAGGCACAGCATGGCACACACCTGTATGGGGCACTGCCTGCTGCTATGATAGAGGCACAGCATGGCACACACCTGTATGGGGCACTGCCTGCTGCTATGGTAGAGGCACAGCATGGCACACACCTGTATGGAGCACTGCCTGCTGCTATGGTAGAGGCACAGCATGGCACACACCTGTATGGGGCACTGCCTGCTGCCATGATAGAGGCACAGCATGGCACACACCTGTATGGGGCACTGCCTGCTGCTATGGTAGAGGCACAGCATGGCACACACCTGTATGGGGCACTGCCTGCTGCTATGGTAGAGGCACTGCATGGCACACACCTGTATGGAGCACTGCCTGCTGCTATGGTAGAGGCACAGCATGGCACACACCTGTATGGGGCACTGCCTGCTGCTATGATAGAGGCACAGCATGGCACACACCTGTATGGAGCACTGCCTGCTGCTATGGTAGAGGCACAGCATGGCACACACCTGTATAGGGCACCGCCTGCTGCTATGGTAGAGGCACAGCATGGCACACACCTGTATGGGGCACTGCCTGCTGCTATGGTAGAGGCACAGCATGGCACACACCTGTATGGGGCACTGCCTGCTGCTATGATAGAGACACAGCATGGCACACACCTGTATGGAGCACTGTCTGCTGCTATGGTAGAGGCACAGCATGGCACACACCTGTATGGGGCACTGCCTGCTGCTATGATAGAGGCACAGCATGGCACACACCTGTATGGGGCACTGCCTGCTGCTATGGTAGAGGCACAGCATGGCACACACCTGTATGGGGCACTGCCTGCTGCTATGGTAGAGGCACAGCATGGCACACACCTGTATAGGGCACTGCCTGCTGCTATGGTAGAGGCACAGCATGGCACACACCTGTATGGGGCACTGCCTGCTGCTATGGTAGAGGCACAGCATGGCACACACCTGTATGGGGCACTGCCTGCTGCTATGGTAGAGGCACAGCATGGCACACACCTGTATAGGGCACTGCCTGCTGCTATGGTAGAGGCACAGCATGGCACACACCTGTATGGGGCACTGCCTGCTGCTATGGTAGAGGCACAGCATGGCACACACCTGTATGGGGCACTGCCTGCTGCTATGGTAGAGGCACAGCATGGCACACACCTGTATGGAGCACTGCCTGCTGCTATGATAGAGGCACAGCATGGCACACATCTGTATGGGGCACTGTCTGCTGCTATGGTAGAGGCACAGCATGGCACACACCTGTATGGGGCACTGCCTGCTGCTATGGTAGAGGCACAGCATGGCACACACCTGTATGGGGCACTGTCTGCTGCTATGGTAGAGGCACAGCATGGCACACACCTGTATGGGGCACTGCCTGCTGCTATGGTAGAGGCACTGCATGGAACACACCTGTATGTGGCACTGCCTGCTGCTATGGTAGAGGCACAGCATGGCACACACCTGTATGGGGCTCTGCCTGCTGCTATGGTAGAGGCACAGCATGGCACACACCTGTATGGGGCTCTGCCTGCTGCTATGATAGAGGCACAGCATGGCACACACCTGTATGGAGCACCGCCTGCTGCTATGATAGAGGCACAGCATGGCACACACCTGTATGGGGCACTGCCTGCTGCTATGATAGAGGCACAGCATGGCACACACCTCTATGGGGCACTGCCTGCTGCTATGGTAGAGGCACTGCATGGCACACACCTGTATGGAGCACTGCCTGCTGCTATGATAGAGGCACAGCATGGCACACACCTGTATGGAGCACTGCCTGCTGCTATGATAGAGGCACAGCATGGCACACACCTGTATGGAGCACTGCCTGCTGCTATGGTAGAGGCACAGCATGGCACACACCTGTATGGGGCACTGCCTGCTGCTATGATAGAGGCACAGCATGGCACACACCTGTATGGGGCACTGCCTGCTGCTATGATAGAGGCACAGCATGGCACACACCTGTATGGGGCACTGCCTGCTGCTATGGTAGAGGCACAGCATGGCACACACCTGTATGGGGCACTGCCTGCTGCTATGATAGAGGCACAGCATGGCACGGACCTGTGTGGGGCACTGCCTGCTGCTATGGTAGAGGCACAGCATGGCACACACCTGTATGGGGCACTGCCTGCTGCTATGATAGAGGCACAGCATGGCACGGACCTGTGTGGGGCACTGCCTGCTGCTATGGTAGAGGCACAGCATGGCACACACCTGTATGGGGCACTGCCTGCTGCTATGGTAGAGGCACAGCATGGCACACACCTGTATGGGGCACTGCCTGCTGCTATGGTAGAGGCACAGCATGGCACACACCTGTATGGGGCACTGCCTGCTGCTATGGTAGAGGCACAGCATGGCACACACCTGTATGGGGCACTGCCTGCTGCTATGGTAGAGGCACAGCATAGCACACACCTGTATGGGGCACTGCCTGCTGCCATGATAGAGGCACAGCATGGCACACACCTGTATGGGGCACTGCCTGCTGCTATGGTAGAGGCACAGCATGGCACACACCTGTATGGAGCACTGCCTGCTGCTATGGTAGAGGCACAGCATGGCACACACCTGTATGGGGCACTGCCTGCTGCTATGGTAGAGGCACAGCATGGCACACACCTGTATGGGGCACTGCCTGCTGCTATGATAGAGGCACAGCATGGCACACACCTGTATGGGGCACTGCCTGCTGCTATGGTAGAGGCACAGCATGGCACACACCTGTATGGGGCACTGCCTGCTGCTATGGTAGAGGCACAGCATGGCACACACCTGTATGGGGCACTGCCTGCTGCTATGGTAGAGGCACAGCATGGCACACACCTGTATGGGGCACTGCCTGCTGCTATGATAGAGGCACAGCATGGCACACACCTGTATGGGGCACTGCCTGCTGCTATGGTAGAGGCACAGCATGGCAGACACCTGTATGGGGCACTGCCTGCTGCTATGGTAGAGGCACAGCATGGCACACACCTGTATGGGGCACTGCCTGCTGCTATGTTAGAGGCACAGCATGGCACACACCTGTATGGGGCACTGCCTGCTGCTATGGTAGAGGCACAGCATGGCACACACCTGTATGGGGCACTGCCTGCTGCTATGTTAGAGGCACAGCATGGCACACACCTGTATGGGACACTGCCTGCTGCTATGATAGAGGCACAGCGTGGCACACACCTGTATGGGGCACTGCCTGCTGCTATGGTAGAGGCACAGCATGGCACGCACCTGTATGGGGCACTGCCTGCTGCTATGATAGAGGCACAGCATGGCACACACCTGTATGGGGCACTGCCTGCTGCTATGGTAGAGGCACAGCATGGCACACACCTGTATGGGGCACTGCCTGCTGCTATGTTAGAGGCACAGCATGGCACACACCTGTATGGGGCACTGCCTGCTGCTATGGTAGAGGCACAGCACGGCACACACCTGTATGGGGCACCGCCTGCTGCTATGATAGAGGCACAGCATGGCACACACCTGTATGGGGCACTGCCTGCTGCTATGATAGAGGCACAGCATGGCACACACCTGTATGGGGCACTGCCTGCTGCTATGGTAGAGGCACAGCATGGCACACACCTGTATGGGGCACTGCCTGCTGCTATGATAGAGGCACAGCATGGCACACACCTGTATGGGGCACTGCCTGCTGCTATGGTAGAGGCACAGCATGGCACACACCTGTATGGGGCACCGCCTGCTGCTATGGTAGAGGCACAGCATGGCACACACCTGTATGGGGCACCGCCTGCTGCTATGGTAGAGGCACAGCATGGCACACACCTGTATGGGGCACCGCCTGCTGCTATGGTAGAGGCACAGCATGGCACACACCTGTATGGGGCACCGCCTGCTGCTATGGTAGAGGCACAGCATGGCACACACCTGTATGGGGCACTGCCTGCTGCTATGGTAGAGGCACAGCATGGCACACACCTGTATGGGGCACTGCCTGCTGCTATGGTAGAGGCACAGCATGGCACACACCTGTATGGGGCACTGCCTGCTGCTATGGTAGAGGCACAGCATGGCACACACCTGTATGGGGCACTGCCTGCTGCTATGGTAGAGGCACAGCATGGCACACACCTGTATGGGGCACTGCCTGCTGCTATGTTAGAGGCACAGCATGGCACACACCTGTATGGGACACTGCCTGCTGCTATGATAGAGGCACAGCGTGGCACACACCTGTATGGGGCACTGCCTGCTGCTATGGTAGAGGCACAGCATGGCACGCACCTGTATGGGGCACTGCCTGCTGCTATGGTAGAGGCACAGCATGGCACACACCTGTATGGGGCACTGCCTGCTGCTATGGTAGAGGCACAGCATGGCACACACCTGTATGGGACACTGCCTGCTGCTATGATAGAGGCACAGCGTGGCACACACCTGTATGGGGCACTGCCTGCTGCTATGGTAGAGGCACAGCATGGCACACACCTGTATGGGGCACCGCCTGCTGCTATGGTAGAGGCACAGCATGGCACACACCTGTATGGGGCACTGCCTGCTGCTATGGTAGAAGCACAGCATGGCACGCACCTGTATGGGGCACTGCCTGCTGCTATGGTAGAGGCACAGCATGGCACACACCTGTATGGGGCACTGCCTGCTGCTATGATAGAGGCACAGCATGGCACACACCTGTATGGGGCACTGCCTGCTGCTATGATAGAGGCACAGCATGGCACACACCTGTATGGGGCACTGCCTGCTGCTATGGTAGAGGCACAGCATGGCACACACCTGTATGGGGCACTGCCTGCTGCTATGATAGAGGCACAGCATGGCACACACCTGTATGGGGCACTGCCTGCTGCTATGATAGAGGCACAGCATGGCACACACCTGTATGGGGCACTGCCTGCTGCTATGGTAGAGGCACAGCATGGCACACACCTGTATGGGGCACTGCCTGCTGCTATGTTAGAGGCACAGCATGGCACACACCTGTATGGGGCACTGCCTGCTGCTATGGTAGAGGCACAGCACGGCACACACCTGTATGGGGCACTGCCTGCTGCTATGGTAGAGGCACAGCATGGCACACACCTGTATGGGGCACTGCCTGCTGCTATGGTAGAGACACAGCATGGCACATACCTGTATGGGGCACTGCCTGCTGCTATGGTAGAGGCACAGCATGGCACACACCTGTATGGGGCACTGCCTGAGTTTTATTCAGTTCGGGTGTATAAGCGACCCCTCCTCTCATTAGCCAAAGGGGTTTATTCATGAAGGGATAGCCCAAGGTAGCGCCTCATAGCGGCAGGCAGCGTCTGGTGAACGCCGGGCGCTGTACCACATTTAAGAAAGCGATTCTGGTGAGCAACTATAACAGCGCCATGTAGCATCCGATTCATCATTACAGGTGGCTCAGCGGATAGCGCCAGCGCTCTGGCTTCCAGAGCGCCAGGTATTACCTTTCGCTCAGTGTCGCTCTCCCATAGACTTCAATGGCCGTTTATTTGCTTTTTGTTTTTTTTTTTGCTATGTGATTTTTAATATTTTTATGCAGAATTGTCATTACAGGTCTGGCTCTAAAGTGTTATTGTCCCAGTGTTATAACAATGTCATTCCATGTGTTTTCGCTTTGTTACTGGTGGATATGTGTTCAAAAACTTTAATCACACAGCGTCTGGCGCTCCTTGCTACAGCGCCCAGAGCGCCGACACTGTGTGTGTCTGTTTTTATGTTGAATATGTTGTGATTCGCTGAGAGTCGCTGAGAGTCGGTCACACTGAGCTGGCGCTACCTCTCGCTCCCTGCAGCACTATACTAGTGTTAGAACGCCCGACATACATCTCATTCATCAATGCCAGCCAGGTTACTACAGCGACTGAGACGCTCTGTTACAGCGCCCGATAGCCGATCACAGCGCCTACTAGCGGTCGCTCTTAGCGCCTCTGTACAGACGCTCATCTGCCCATAGCCGGCGCTAGTAATGAATCAGCCTGAAAGTGTTTATGTGGCTTTTTAATATGACACAGTTTTGTGATAGCGCTCCTTTAAGGAGGAAGCCAACAGATATTTGCTGACTAATAACTTGCAAACTAGACTTTAGACAATGAAATTCTCTGTTAGTTTCGTATTTCCTGTGATTAAAGGGATAAATCCCAGTTCGCAGTGTAAACCTTGTAACAATGGGTTGTATCATAGTTAATAAGCGAGACACAAGATATAAATAGCAGAGATAAACACTAGTAAACAGAATTCAAACACATATTCAAGACGCGGAGGCTGATTCATTACTAGCGCCAGGTATCGCCAGATGAGCGTCTGTATAGCGGCGCTTAGAGCGACCGCTAGTAGACGCTGTAAGCGAGTATCGGGCGCTGTAACAGAGCGTCTCATTAGTAACCTGGCCTGCATTGATGAATGTGATGTATGTTGGGCGCTCTAACACCAGTACAGCGCTGCAGGGAGCGAGAGGTAGCGCCAGCTCATTGCGACCGACTCTCGGCGCTCCACACACATAGGGGTGTAGGGGTGTCACTCTAAAGATGGGCGCTGTAGCATAGAGCGCCAGACGCTGTGCGATTAAAGTCTGTTTTTGAACACATATCCACCAGTAACAAAGCGAAAACACATGGAATGACATTGTTATAACACTGCGACATTAATACTTTAATGCCAGACCTGTAATGACAATTCTGCATAAAAATATAAATAATCAAAAATGTTTTCAAAAATGACTCTTTCTAGGCCAGGAGACGTCGCACAATGATTGGAGAGAAAAAAAATAAATTATAAAAAAAACCCTGTTTAAACAGAAGAAAAGGAACGTCCATTGAAATGTATGGGAGAGCGACAGGTAGCGACAGGTAATACGTGGCTCTGGAAGCTAGAGCGCCGGCGCTATACGCTGAGCCGCCTGTAATGATGAATCGGACGCTACATGGCGCTGTTAGAGTCGCTCACCAGATTCACTTTCATAAATGTGGTTTTGCGTACAGCGCCCGGCGTTCACCAGACGCTGCCTGCCGCTACGAGGCGCTACCTGGCGCTATCCCTTCATGAATAATCCCCATAGACAATGGCAGCTATTATTACAAGGGCCAGGGCTATATTTCTCAATAATTCAGAGCTTTATTCATCAAGGGATAGCGCCAGGTAGCACCCTGTAAGCTACAGGTAGCGGCAGGTAGCATCAGGTGAACGCCGGGCGCTGTACGCAAAACCACATTTATGAAAGCGATTCTGGTGAGCGACTCTAACAGCGCCATGTAGCGTCCGATTCATCATCACAGACGCCGCTCAGCGGATCCCGGCGGCGCTCTAGCTTCCAGAGCCTGGTATTACCAGTCGCTACCTGTCGCTCTCCTATACATTTCAATGGACGTTACTTTTCTTCTCT
This sequence comes from Gastrophryne carolinensis, assembly GCA_027917425.1. Taxonomy (NCBI): domain Eukaryota; kingdom Metazoa; phylum Chordata; class Amphibia; order Anura; family Microhylidae; genus Gastrophryne; species Gastrophryne carolinensis. The sequence goes on along the minus strand of CM051234.1, from coordinate 641,460,430 downwards.
TTAAACAGGGTTTTCTATTTGTTTTGTATCAAATCATTGTGTGACCTCTCCTGGCCTATTTAAATACATTTTCGAAAACTTTTTTGATTTTTTTATGCAGAATTGTCATTACAGGTCTGGCACTAAAGTATTAATGTCACAGTGTTATAACAATGTCATTCCATGTGTTTTTGCTTTGTTTCTGGTGGATATGTGTTCAAAAACTGACTTTAATCACACAGCATCTGGCGCTCTGGGCTACAGCGACCCGATTATGAGCGCTGGCGCAGTGTGAGGCTGTTTTTTTGATGAATATGGTTTGAGTCGCTCACACTGACCATTTGCTGCCGTTCGCTCCCATATAGCGCTGTACTGGTGTTATAGCGACTCATATATCAAATACATCAATGGCGGCCAGCGACTGAGGTGCTCTGTAATAGCAACTCTTAGCGCCGCTGTACAGACGCTCATCTGCCGTTACCTGGCGCTAGTTTGAATCAGCCTGATAGTCAACACAGAGAAACCAAGTCAGCAAATTAAAGCTTATACCACGTAATTTTTCTATCAATAAAATATATACATTTATATCTATTTATACATTTATATCAACAGATAGATAGATATATATACCGTATAGATCTGTTGTATAAGAAGAGAAACCATGGAAAGGGTCCGGACATATTTCTCAGGATAAACGCTCATGTGTTTTGCTGGTGAACTTACTTTTAAAGGAAAGTTTTCTTTTCCAGCCCCGTCCCCCCCCTCCCTCCTTTCAGCATGGTTTTCCAGCCCCGTCCCCTCCCTCCTTTCAGCATGGTTTTCCAGCCCCGCCCCCTCCCTCCCTCCTTTCAGCATGGTTTTCCAGCCCCGCCCCCTCCCTCCTTTCAGCATGGTTTTCCAGCCCCGCCCCCTCCCTCCCTCCTTTCAGCATGGTTTTCCAGCCCCGCCCCCTCCCTCCCTCCTTTCAGCATGGTTTTCCAGCCCCGCCCCCTCCCTCCCTCCTTTCAGCATGGTTTTCCAGCACCGTCCCCCCCTCCCTCCTTTCAGCATGGTTTTCCAGCACCGTCCCCCCCTCCCTCCTTTCAGCATGGTTTTCCAGCCCTGCCCCCTCCCTCCCTCCTTTCAGCATGGTTTTCCAGCCCCGTTCCCCCCCCCCTCCTTTCAGCATGGTTTTCCTGCCCCGTCCCCCCCCCCTCCTTTCAGCATGGTTTTTCAGCCCCGCCCCCTCCCCCTCCCTCCTTTCAGCATGGTTTTCCTGCCCCCCCTCCCCCCCCCCCTCCTTTCAGCATGGTTTTCCTGCCCCGTCCCCCCTCCCTCCTTTCAGCATGGTTTTCCTGCCCCGTCCCCCCTCCCCCCCCCCTCCTTTCAGCATGGTTTTCCAGCACCGTCCCCCCCTCCCTCCTTTCAGCATGGTTTTCCAGCACCGTCCCCCCCTCCCTCCTTTCAGCATGGTTTTCCAGCCCTGCCCCCTCCCTCCCTCCTTTCAGCATGGTTTTCCAGCCCCATTCCCCCCCCCCCTCCTTTCAGCATGGTTTTCCTGCCCCGTCCCCCCCCCCCTCCTTTCAGCATGGTTTTTCAGCCCCGCCCCCTCCCCCTCCCTCCTTTCAGCATGGTTTTCCTGCCCCCCCTCCCCCCCCCCCTCCTTTCAGCATGGTTTTCCTGCCCCGTCCCCCCTCCCTCCTTTCAGCATGGTTTTCCTGCCCCGTCCCCCCTCCCTCCTTTCAGCATGGTTTTCCAGCCCCATCCCCCCCTCCCTCCTTTCAGCATGGTTTTCCAGCCCCGTCCCCCCCTCCCTCCTTTCAGCATGGTTTTCCAGCCCCGTCCCCCCTCCCTCCTTTCAGCATGGTTTTCTAGCCTCGTCCCCCCCCTCCCTCCTTTCAGCATGGTTTTCCTGCCCCGTCCCCCCTCCCTCCTTTCAGCATGGTTTTCCAGCCCCGTCCCCCCTCCCTCCTTTCAGCATGGTTTTCTAGCCTCGTCCCCCCCTCCCTCCTTTCAGCATGGTTTTCCTGCCCCGTCCCCCCTCCCTCCTTTCAGCATGGTTTTCCAGCCCCGTCCCCCCCTCCCTCCTTTCAGCATGATTTTCCAGCCCCGTCCCCTCCCTCCCCCCTCCCTCGTTTCAGTATGGTTTTCCAGCCCCATCCCCCCTCCCTCCTTTCAGCATGGTTTTCCAGCCCCGTCCCCCCCTCCCTCCTTTCAGCATGGTTTTCCAGCCCCGTCCCCCCCTCCCTCCTTTCAGCATGGTTTTCCTGCCCCGTCCCCCCTCCCTCCTTTCAGCATGGTTTTCCAGCCCCGTCCCCCCCTCCCTCCTTTCAGCATGATTTTCCAGCCCCGTCCCCTCCCTCCCCCCTCCCTCGTTTCAGCATGGTTTTCCAGCCCCGTCCCCCCCCTCCCTCCTTTCAGCATGGTTTTCCAGCCCCGTCCCCCCCCTCCCTCCTTTCAGCATGGTTTTCCAGCCCCGTCCCCCCCTCCCTCCTTTCAGCATGGTTTTCCTGCCCCGTCCCCCCTCCCTCCTTTCAGCATGGTTTTCCAGCCCCATCCCCCCCTCCCTCCTTTCAGCATGGTTTTCCAGCCCCGTCCCCCCCTCCCTCCTTTCAGCATGGTTTTCCAGCCCCGTCCCCCCTCCCTCCTTTCAGCATGGTTTTCTAGCCTCGTCCCCCCCCTCCCTCCTTTCAGCATGGTTTTCCTGCCCCGTCCCCCCTCCCTCCTTTCAGCATGGTTTTCCAGCCCCGTCCCCCCTCCCTCCTTTCAGCATGGTTTTCTAGCCTCGTCCC